>UESW01002396.1:65528-230500 GCA_900491605.1 Calamus simplicifolius
TGTATATTGGTTTCAAGTTTAAAGGATTTCTTGATGGGAACTCATTTCTAGCAATTAAATAAACAATTGAATTTGGAAGAAAAAATATTTGCAGCTCCTTTTATTTTTTAGTTTAATTATTTATCATTGCATAAAATATAATTTTTTGTTTGAACTCTCTCTCTCATATGTATATATAAAAATCGTTGTTGTTGTTGTTGTTATATACTTATATGCACCAACAGAAGCTCATGTCGATGGGAATTGAGTTAATCGAGGGCACATACAAAGGTGACTAATTGAGAAAGATATATTAATCCTCATGTTTAGCAAATCTACTAGAAGAAAATAGAAAAACTTTCTTTATGTAAATCAAATTTGTTTCTAAATGGAAAAATAAGCAACTTGTTTGTTAAAATTTTATATAGTGCATATTAAATATGTGTATACGACTAAAAAAACATACAGTTATTTCAAAGAATAAAAATTTTGTTTGAGATATATTATTTTCACTACTCTATAACCACCTCTTTTGATTTTGTTTTTGAATTTCTGGTTTGCTCCCTTGATCTTCTATTTCTAAATTTTATTTGCTAAAACTAATTAAATCAATATCAAATTATTTTTAGATCATATCAAATGGATAAACAAATTTGATTCACTGGCTTGTTGGATATATTTGAACTCATTTTCTAATCTATGGACTTGAACAAGCCCTAGGTCATGCAATATTTAAGGTTTCCAATATGGTTATTTGTATGTAAAATCATAAATGAAGATTCGCTTCCATATTTTCTATGTGAATGAGCTAAACAATATTATAGGCCAAGCTTAAGCTTCTTGTTAATAGTTTGGTTTGTTTGCAATACTAGGTTCCATAAATATTTGAGGTAACTTTCTTTGTTGGCTTCTTATAGAGAATGGAGTATTACACGAGTTATGGATTTGATACTATTTCTTGAAAGATAAGTTTTATAGCTTAGAGCAGACTCATCGGGGAATAGAAGGCATAATAATGAGCTTTGATTTGCAATTTTGCATGATGGAATTCAGCTTGACTTAAAAAGGTGAAACTATAATTATGAGTCCAATCATTTATATCATTTTTTCTAATATTATTTTGTCTATATAGAACTAAATTTTTATGCATAATCCACCGCACCTATACTCACTGGCTGAATAAAATATGAGATATGTATGTGGCTATATAATTCTGCAAAGGCTGATCACAAGCCCAGATAAAGAAGGAGGGCTATGTTAGGTAGCTGATTATTAGCGTGAAATTATGTTAGATCCTCTAAAATATGAATTTACTAAATTAAACTATATGAAGGACTATTAATATCATCATTTGCTCCTTTGAAATATGTGAAAGCTTTATAAGACTAAAATATAGATGAAAACATATATATGAATTGGATATAAATTTTCCTATAATACCTATTTATCATTGCAACACATGCACATTCAATAAAATTAATTATCAATAGAATAGCTTAGTATATACATAAACACATGACATTAGAAACATAATCAAAAAAATATTGGAGAACAAGAAATAAATTTCGATAAAAACTATTGAATATGCATGCAATAAATCTAATTTTGTAAATTTGATCTAGCACAAGTATTGGAAGCTCAAAAGGATAATATATTTCTATGCACTTACTTTGAATAAAAATCATAAACATTATAACTTGATTAATTTATTATCATACAAGCATGAATATATTTACATAATGTGTTAGCATTAAAAAAGTTTTCCCATTGAATTCTTAAAAAATACATTGTTTGGCTTCTAAATTTTGCATCAAAAAGAATTAAATATGCTACTTATCAACTTCATAAAAGTTCATATGCAACGAATTATATTTATCTTTTTACTTGATCTTGAAATTTGTTTACAAAATAAGAAAATAGAAAGATCTAGCGATGTTCGACCTTGTAGTCTTCCAATGAGGAACCTTCTAGGGTTAAGTAGAATATCTATGTTCAACGATTGTCAAATTAACTAGGTGAAATAGAATAATTTAAAACAAAAAAAAAAAAAAAAACTAAAAATAGCTATTATCACAATAAGCATTGAATCCAAAAGGTACATAGAATTAATAAAAGATATGTATGATAAAGCAATAATTATTTTTAAAATAATAATAGAAGAAATATGAGTTTTTAATTACTATAGATTTACATCAAGGATCTCCCTTAAGTCCGTATCTTTTTGTACTATATGAATAATTTATCTAAAGATATTCAAGATGATAGTCCATGGTGTATGTTATTTACAGACGATATATGTTGATTAATGAAATTAAATCTGAAGTAAATGCTAAGCTTAAGATTTGAAGAGAGGCTTTAGAATCTAAAGGTTTCAAGATTAATGAAACTAAAACTAAATACATAAAATATAATTTAGTGAAAGTAGAAATATAAATGAAGAGATAGTGAAGATTGTAACCAAGAATATTAAGGAGTAAAAAATTTAGGTATTTGGGATCAATTATCTAGTAAGAAGATAAAATAGGTGAAGATGTGAATCATAGAGTTAAAGCAAAATAGATTAAGTGAGGAATGCTTCGGAAGTATTGTATAATCGATGCATTCCATTAAAATTAATTTTTTTTTTATAAAACTACTATTAGGCCAACTATGCTATATGAAACAGTGTTGCGCAATACTGAAATAACATGTGAATAAATTAAGTATAATAGAAATATGTATGTTAATATGGATATATGGTAAAACTTTGAAAGATAAAATTAAAAATAAATATATACAAGAAATGATAGAAGTAGCCCCAATTAAAGATAAAATAAAAAAAATCATTATGGTGGTTTGGATATATACACAAAGATCTTTAGATGCTCCAGTCAGAAGAGTGATCTTTTAACAGTCTCTGGTAATGATAAAGGTAAAGATGGACCTAAATTAATATGAACAAAATAATTAAGAGATATATAACTATTTGTAATCCGAGTGTAGACTTAGTCTTGAATAGAGTAGAGTAGAGAAAGCAGATTCATGTAGTCGACCCCATGTAACTAAGAAAATGCTTAGATAAGTTGAGTTGAGTACAACAAACACCAAATAACTTCAACTATTGATCATGTTTATTTGTATAAAGAATAGATTTAAAAATTTTAATTGATGGCATCATTGAATGATACATGGATGATGGTGATTGACTTCTTATCTCAAAGAGTTATCTTCAAACAATCTAAAAGCGGTTTGAACTTTGAGACTGAAGTGAACCTCTAAGATTCTTCTTATTTTAAATGGTTGGAATACTCTGCAAAGTATTGCTAGGCTTTCTAAGAGGAATTCACACTCTTAAGTGAGATAATCTAAGCAAACAATGAAAAACTTATATTAGCAAAAATTTTTTTTTTAAAAAATATTTTAATTATTATATAAATATTGTTGGAGAGGGATATTTTAGGCATAGGAATGTTTTTATGAGGAATATTAGCACAGTTTATAACTTTTTAGGTTAAGCATTTTAAAAATCCCTTATCACTTGTTTAAGGAGGATATTTTAGGATCTCTGATAAAATTTGTGTTTTAAATTTTTTATATTTTTATTCAAAAAAGTGATTTTTTCATGTTTGCTTCTTTAAGCTATTAATACCACATTGCTTTGTCACTACCTATGCAACTTACTCCATTCTTCATAAACCATCACCTCTATAACCCATCCTTCTATCCAAGCACCTCCTCTCAACGCGAGGTTAACTCAATGGAGTAAACATTGTGCATTTAGTGTTTGGGTGCTCCTATTTCATTTCTGATCTCATTTTGTGTTCATGTGCTACATTTTTTAAAATTTGATTTGTTCTACAATGATGTATTATTTTATACTATAACATAAAATAAGAGAAAATTGATTAAGATGGTTTGAATATATACAACGAAGATCTTTAGATACTCCAATTAGAAAGAGTGATCTTTTAACAATTCATGATAACGATAAAATAGAGATAGACCTAAACTGATATGAATAGAAATAATTTAAAAAGATATAACTATTTATAATTTGAGTGTCGACTTAATCCTAAATAGAGCAGAGTAGAAGAAGCAGATTCATGTAACCGATCCCATGTAGTTAGGAAAAAGGCTTAGTTGAGTTGAGTTGAGTTGAACATAAAATGAGAGACCATATGTAATAGATTTTATGAGAGGAGTATCGAATAAATTCCATCCATCAAATTTATTAGCCAAAATGTTCCTAATTCTTATTTGAAATACCATGGATAAATGGTATTTTCTATAAACTTCAAAAACTATGTATTTTATTTTTCATCTTTTTGATTGCCAACTATACAAATTATTATCTATTGGATTTTTTATATAATAATATTATTACATATTTTATTATTAATAAATCATCATATATATTATAATATAATATTGTTGTAATAATATTATTGGTAATATTCTAAATAATATAACATGATACAATATAAGATTACCAATATTTCAAAACTATTTACAAGCACTTTTACACCCTAAAAGAGCAATGCCAAGTTAACCTTTTTGGAATATGATTATTAAAGCCTTCTATTTATTATAATTTATTATATTATTATATCACATTTTCTTGAATAGTTGGAAAAAAGAGAAAAATATGTCACATGCATCATGAAAAGCTGATATTAATGATATTAACAATAGAAGTTTCTACATAGAAGTTTAACTCATATAGAGCTTTGTTCGCCATGTAGATGTCAATATACTAAGAATATTTTTTCTTAGCTATTATTAAAGTTCATTGTTTATGCACAATAGAAATTTGGCTATTGAAGTTTTCTATTTATTATAATTTGTTACATTAATATATTATGTTTAAAAAATAGTTAGAAAAAAAATCATGCCTTACATATCATACAAGATTAATATTAATGATATTTGCATCAATGATAGGAGTTTTTGCATGAGGACAACTTGTATAGAGTTTTGCATTGAACTTAAAAGGTTTAGTAATACATGTTTTGATGGTAACTAGATATTGATGGAGAGAGCGATACTATACTTATTATGCTAATAGACAAGTACAATATTTGATTCAAGTCCAAACATAAGTACAAATTTAATTTGGCATGTATTTGAATCATAAGGAGTTCAAGTGGTACATAAGATTTTATAGTCAAAGAATAATAAATGCAAATTTAAAACTAACCAATGCAAAAGAAATTTGTCTAAAGAAAGAGTTCATAAAGCCTCAAGGAGTAATTTTTATTTTTCTTAGAACAATTTTTGTAAAACTTGGAAGAGGATGTTGCACATAGCTCAAAACCCATTAAAAACAATGAGGAATGGTTTCAGATAAAAAAAATAAGATGAAAATTAAATCAAAAAACCAAAAATGTACATGGATCGATTGACTATAGTAGGGTTGTGCGATTGACCAACACATATCTCTGATTGACCAACTCAGGGAATCAAAAGCTTACCTATCGTCCGATCAATCGCCTTTGGGGGATTGGTCGTTCGGTTTTAATAGACAACATTGTGGCCATTTAGCAATTGACTAGTTTCCCCTTGCAGTCAACCGATTAGGGCTCTGCTAGTCCAATGGTCGGATTCCAGTCAACCATTGGACTGTAGAAACACACTCTAATGGTCAAATATTTTAGATTCTATACATTGGGTGTTTAGCTCTATTGTTTGAATGAAATTAAGGTTGAATTCATTGTTTTAGTATAGAATTTGCTTAAGAAAAACTTGATTTTGAGCCTAAGTTGGAAATTGTCTCAATCGAAGATTAATGTTGCATTAGAAAATTTTTATTCCGATCTTTAGTTCCATTAATTTTTTAATTATGTTAGCTAGAAGTGTTAAGTTTGGTGAAAGATCTGTGAAGATTCTTTCTTAGCAAAAGATAGCATTATAAACAAGAAATGTTAAACTATCATAAAATAAGATTGGCTTATAAAATATCCAAAAGAGTTTTAGAGAGCAGATACAAATAAGAAATATTAAACCATCATAAAAATCCTTGTTTCTCATTTACTTTTTTTTGTCCATTTAATTGTTTGCAATTGCATTTATTTGCTGGGTCTTTTGTTTTATTTTCAATTTGATACTCTAGTTGCAATAGCACTTTTTTAAAATTTCTAAAACCAATTCATCCCTCCTCTTAGATTGCACTTGAGCCAACATTTTGTTCACTATATGAAGGCTAGTGTTATGGACGAGAGTCTTTACTTGGTTATCATTAATTTGTTGACCTATTTATTAATTTTGATGATTAACAAAAACCATATAAGTATATTTCTTATGTTACTAATGAGTTTGACAAAGTATTTCAGGGATTTAAAATGGTTAAGTATTCATAACTCGAGGAAAATTGAGTTTGGATCGATTTCTAATGTTAAGTGTCAAGTTTCAGACATTAGAGCCGACTCTAGAGTGAGTAGAGCCGACTCCGGAGCGTATCGAAACAGTTTGGCACTTTCAGCACGGTTTAGAGCTAACTCCAGAAAATTAGAGCCAACTCTAGCCTGAGAGTAGAGACTATGTTTTTCGGGACACAGTTAGAGTCGATCCCAAGAAAGTCAGAGCCAACTCCAGCACGGAATGTGTTGACCCTACGAAAAGTTAGAGCCGATTTTGTGATGGAAGATCCTTACTATTTTAAGCATTCTGACTTAGAGCTGACCCTAGGCCAGATTAGAGTCGAATCTAATCCGTCAGAGGCGATTTTCAGATGTGTTAGAAACGACTTCAGAGATTATATTTTTTTAAATAAACCCCAACAGCTCTTTTCTTTTTCATGATAAACTCATCCATAAGCACTTTTAACGGCTACTTTGCATCAAAATATAAATTAAGAGGAGATTATAAAAGAAGGGTTCCGATCATTTGAAAAGGACAGGAGAAATCAAGAATAGAATAGAGAAATATCAAGAGAGAAATATTAGATTTGAAATCTCAAGTGTTTGAAAAGAGATTAGAGAAATTCAAAGCATTCAAGAGCCAAATATGAAGGATTTCCATCATATAGAAGAAGAAAAGCAAGAGCCCTAGTTCTTCACCCTTCTCTGCATCAACGTTTCTTCCAGAGCTTCAATCCTATCTTGAAGAAGATCATCCAAGAAGAGAAGAGGAAAAGAAGAAAAGCTCAACTTCAAAGATCCACTAATCAGGCTTTTCTATTCCTATCTCGCTTATATTGTTTCTTTGCTCATTTGAGGAGCGTTCATTCTATTGTAACTAGTTCTTTGATACATTTGGTTTCTGATTCAATCAAGTGAGGCAGTTGGCCTTGTGCAAGCTAAGGTTAGCTTGTAATAGGTTGTATGCTAGTAAGCCTGTGAAAACCGGCTGGGTTCGTTGTATCCCATTGTAAAACAACAAGTTTAAGTTGTGAGCTTGTAAAACAACTCTGGTGATTATAGTGTGGACCCAAGTGAATCTTGGGAGTGGACGTAGGTGTTGGAACACCGAACCACTATAAAACCTTTGTGTTTGCCGTGCTTGTTTCTCTCTTTCTATCTATCTTTATATTTGCTTTGCATTTTGCATTTACACTTTCTTTGCATATCAAGCTAAATAATTTAAAAGGCTAATTTTTTAAAGAACCCAATTCACCCCCCCTCTTGGGTTGTCATCTGGGCCAACAATTGGTATCAGAGCTAGTGCTCATTAGATTTTGATCACACGATCAAGAGCTAAAGTTCCAAATGGCAACACAAGTTGGTTCTTTTTTGCTGAAGGTCATTCTACGAATAGACCTCCACTTTTTAATGGCTCAAACTATTCTTATTGGAAAGCTAGAATGAGGATATTCATTCAAGCTTCTGATTATGAGCTATGGGGTGTTATAATCAATGGACCTAGCACCCCACATGTTATAGATGGCACTATTGTTCCTAAGCCCGAAAGGGACTGGAATGATAATGATAGGAAAATGGCACAGCTTAATGCTAAGGCCATGAATGTTTTATATTGCTCCTTAGATGCTAATGAATTCAATAGAATCTCCACATGTAATTCCGCAAAGGAGATTTGGGATAGATTAAAGGTTACCCATGAGGGTACCAACCAAGTAAAAGAATCTAAAATTAATATTCTTGTTCATAAATATGAATTGTTTAGCATGGAACAATCTGAAACCATTGCATGCATGTACACTAGATTCACTGATATTGTAAATGGTTTGAAAAGTCTTGGTAAGACATATACTAACTCTGAACTTGTTCGAAAATTCTTAGGTCTTTACCAAGATCATGGGAAGCAAAAATGACTGCAATCCAAGAAGCTAAGGACCTCAACACTTTACCCTTAGAGGAGCTTCTAGGATCCCTTATGACCCATGAGCTGACTATGAGGCAGCATGTTGAGGATTCAAAGAAAAAGAAAAATTGCCCTCAAAGCTGCAAAAAAGAAGAGAGCAGCAGTGATGATGATGATAATGATGAGAGACTGCTCTCTTGCAAAGAAATTTAAGAGATTTATGAAAGAAAGAACCCTTCCACAAAAAAAAATTTGGAGAAGTGGGAAGGAGAAAAGATAAAGGACAAGGAAAAAAGAGAAAGACCCCTTGACGTGCTATGAATGTAAAAACCGGGGCATTTAGATGAATGAAAGAAGGCCTTTAGAAAGAAAAAAGAATGGCAACTTGGAGCGACAGTGAGGAAGAGAACAAAAAGAAGTTGAACTCTTATGGAAGAAGAAGAAAGGTAAGTCAAACCCCAATGATGATTTACTTTGATGAATTTTGATGCTTTGATGAATTAATTGATTTCAAAGTTTTGAAAAAAAAATAATTTTGAAAAATGAAAACTTAACCTTCATTCAAAAAGAAAAATGAATTTACAATGAAATTAAAAATAAATCTGAAAAAATTTTAAAAAATGAAAAGAATGATCTCAAATGAAAATCTAAATTAAAAAATGAGGTTGAAAAATATAAACATTGTTGAAAATTTACTTAAGTTAAAAACTTAATTGTTTTAAATAGTCAAAAAGCAGTTTTTGACAAAGCCGGATTAGGATAACACACTTTAAGAAACAAAAATCACTTAAAAATATTTTTGTAAGTGCAAAGTAATTTTACATGCTTTAAATGTAATCAAAAGGACATAAATCTTATGTGAAACCTAAAAAAATGTTAAAAAAGAAATATGGGTTCCGAAAGGAACAATATTTGTTGGTACTAACCATGAAGGACCCAAGAAAGCTTGGGTACCTAAACATAAAGTCTGATTTATTGCAGGAATGTCTTGTGGCCAAAGATCAAAGAGAAAGTGGTATCTTGATAGTGGCTGCTCAAGACATATGACGGGTGACAAAGAAGAATTCATCACCCTAGAAGAAAAGAAAGGAGGAGTTGTTACATTTGGCGAATGGACAAATCTTGGGTTTGGTAACATTCAAATAACTCCTCCACATTTATTGAAAATGTACTTTATGTTGATGGTTTAAAACATAACTTAATTAGTATAAGTCAATTATGTGATAAAGGTTTTAAAGTTTTCTTTGAATCTTCTTTATGCACTGTAGCAATTATTTTATTGGAAATAGAAATGGCAATGTATATATGATTGATTTAGACAAATTGTCTACAATAATCATTGCTTAGTTGCAAATAATGCTAATATGAATGAGATTGGTTGGTTGTGGCATCGAAGATTAGGTCACGCAAGCACACACTTGATTTCAAAACTAATTAAATGGATTTAGTAAAAGGTTTACCTAAATTAGATTTTGAAAATAACAAAATATGTGATGCATGTCAGTTTGGAAAACAAACTAGAAGTTCTTTCAAATCTAAAAATATTGTTTCAACTTCTAGGCCTTTAGAGCTACTTCACATGGACCTTTTTGGACCAACTAGAACCACAAGTCTAGGAGGAAAGAAATATGGTCTTGTGATAGTAGATGATTACTCTAGATTCACTTGGGTAATGTTTTTAGCTCACAAAGATGAGACTTTCTCGATATTCATGAAATTCTTCAAGAAAGTAACAAATGAGAAAAACACTACCATAGTGTCTCTAAGAAGTGATCATGGAACTGAATTTGAAAATCACTTATTTGAAAGTTTTTGCAATGAAAATGGTATTAATCATAATTTTTCAGCACCTAGGACCCCACAACAAAATGGTGTAGTTGAAAGAAAAATAGGACTCTAGAAGACATGGCCCGTACCATGCTATGTGAAAGTAAACTCCCGAAATACTTTTGGGCGGAAGCTATTAACACAGCATGTTACATCTTAAATAGAGCCTTAATAAGACCTATTTAAAGAAAACACTTATGAATTATGGCATGATAGAAAACCCAATATAAAATATTTTCATGCATTTGGTTGTAAATGTTTTGTTCATAATAATGGTAAAAACAATTTAGGCAAATTTGATGCTAAATCTGATGAAGGAATATTCTTAGGATACTCAATAACTAGTAAAGCATATAGAGTATTTAACAAGAAAACCTTGTTGAAGAATCAATTCATGTAGTTTTGATGAATCTTTAGCAATCGTTCTGAAAAATTTGATGATGATGAAGATACAAACATAATTGAAAAAGATCTTGAAAAATTAAATATTGATGTATCTTTAGATCAAGAGAAGCTAAAGATAATGATTCACCTAAGGATGATGATACTAACGCTAATCATAATGATGTAGATCTACCTAGGGATTGGAGATATGCTTATAGTCATCCTAAGGAATTGATTATAGGTGATCCATCTCAAGGAATAAGAACTAGATCATCCATGAGAAACATTAGTAATCATCTTGCATTTGTATCACAAATTGAACCTAAAACTATTGAAGAAGCTGAAAAAGATAATAATTGGATGTTAGCAATGCAAGAAGAATTAAATCAATTTACAAGAAATAATGTATGGACCTTAGTTGAAAGACCTAAAAATCATTCGGTTATAGGATCAAAATGGATATTTAGAAATAAACTAGATGAAAATAATTAGAAACAAAGCTAGATTAGTTGCAAAAGGATATAATCAAGAAGAAGGTATTGATTTTGATGAAACCTTTGCACCTGTAGCTAGATTAGAAGCCATTAGACTATTACTTGCATTTGCATGTCATATGAATTTTAACTTATTTCAAATGGATGTAAAAAGTGCATTTTTAAATGGATTTATAAATGAAGAAGTATATAGAACAACCACCAGGTTTTGAAGATCACGAATTTTCAAATCACGTTTTTAAATTGCACAAAGCATTATATGGTTTGAAACAAGCACCTAGAGCTTGGTATATAGATTAAGTAAATTCTTAATTGAAAATGATTTTATAAGAGGAAATGTTGATAAAACTTTTTTTTGAAAAGAAAAGGTAAAGATTTATTAGTAGTTCAAATATATGTTGATGATATTATTTTGGTGCTACTAACAATCTCTATGTCAAGATTTTGCAAGTTAATGCAGGGAGAATTTGAAATGAGCATGATGGGAGAACTCAACTTCTTCCTTGGACTCCAAATCAAAAGCAAAGAGGGAATCTTCATCAACCAAACAAAATACACAAGAGAAATCCTAAAGAAGTTTGGTATGGAATCAATTAAACCCCTCGGAACACCAATGAGTCCTTCATGCAAGCTGGACAAAGATGAAGAAGGTAAGAAAGTTGATCAAAATATTATCGAGGTATAATCGGATCCCTACTTTACTTAACTGCAAGTAGACCAGACATAATGTTTGCTGTTTGTTTATGTGCTAGATATCAATATGATCCTAGAGAATCTCACTTAATTGCTGTAAAAAGAATTTTTAGATACTTAAGTGGAACTAAAAATATAGGATTATGGTACTTTAGTGACTCAACATTTAACCTTACTTTTCGGGAGTCGACTCTAAGTGGTCCTCGTTCGTTATAATTAGGGCAGAGCCGACTCATTTCCTAACCAAATCGACTCTAATTCATTCTAAACTCTTCTCCACCTCTCTCAATCTCCCAAACATCTTTGAATCTTCTCATCCCTAACCTCAATGGCCCCCAAACATTGAGCATCTGCCATTGGAGTCTCTGTCACGATCGGGAGGCGCTCCGTCTGATGTCCGACGAGGCCACCTTCTCCAAGTACTCCTTCAACCTCTTCCTCCTCAACTCTAAGTGCTATTCCTACCCCATCCTCTCCACAAGTTGACTTGTTGGCTGGAAAAGCAAGTACCATGGGAAGAAAGGTAGACTTTGATTTTTTTTACTCAGAGGGCTTTACATTTGGTTGACAGTTGAAAAAAATGGGCTGGGAGAGAATATGTTCCATTGACGTCCCCACTTACCCTACTTTAGTTAGAAAATTGTACAACAATATAAGTCGAGGGGATGGTGGATTAGTTAGCTATGTGAGAGAAACCTGAGTCTATCTCACTTTTGAAATTCTGGGAAACATTTTGGAGATTCCTATTGTTGGAATGGCTACCACTCATCATATTGATAGAGGCGAGGCATTGACAAGAATGTTAGGAAGAGAAGTTTCTAATTTTGAAGAAGTAAAGACAAATCAGCTGAGTTTAGAACTGAGACTACTTCATAACATCTGCAGTAGGATTCTATTTTTCAAGACTGACCGATTTGAGTATGTATATGAAAGAGACGTTCTTCTAATGGATTGTGTGATGAATGGGTATCCGATTAACTTGGCTGAAATAATGATTGGATACATGGCTGAGGCCGGGACTAAGAAGAGGTCCACTTTACCATATGTCATGTTTTTAACCTTGATATTTTGAAGCCAAAGGGTGAATATTCTGGAGAATGAGCCACAAAAGAAGCTGGGGCACACGGACTACTACAATGTCTCCACTCTTCACCGCATGGGCTTTAGGAAAGTTGAGGGCCAATGGCAAAGGAAAAGACAATCTGATGGAACCGAGCAAATCCGAGCATATTGAATTTAATGATGAGGTCCCTGGACCTTCAGAAGCTGGACCATCTGCCCCCAGATATTCTTCACCTGGACTGAGCGCTTCAGCACCTCCACCGGCACCAGCAACAACCACTACTTTTGTCCCAAATTCTTTTGATTTTTCTGATAGGCAGATTGAGTAGCTTAAAGCCTTGTTGGTTGAGCATGAGGCTAAAATTAAAGATGATGTCAGAGATCAATTGTTGGGATTTAGGCAGCTTTTATACACTTTGGAAGAGAGGATCGAGAAGATTGAGTCATCATTTAGTACTTCTTCTGATGCTTTGAAGACTGAGTTGCAATCTATTTTTGATAAGATCAAAGATATTAGAGGTGACTCAGATGTTTATTCCAAAGGTAATGCGGAGCTATAAGAGAAAGTTGTGATAGCTGCTTCCCTTGTTGAAAAATCGATTAATGATTTTATAAAGGTTCAAGAAAAAGGAATGGGATAAATTTTAGTGAAACTAAAAAAGATTCTGAAGTGATGTTTCCTACCCTTCCTGCTTCTTCAGCTGATCCAAGCCAAGCCAAGCAACTTCAACTCCAATCCAACCAATTATCCAATCTATCTTAGAATTAGATTTTAGGACTTCAAATATTGTGCTTAGATTTTTGTTTTAAGTTAGGTTATATTGTTACTTAGCTTATACTAAGGACTTTTAAGATATATTATCTTGTTTTATGTTTATTTTACACTTGGGTGTATTTTCATTTAATTTGTACTTGAAATCAATGACTATGAATGCAATATATATGAATGTTTCTGATCTTAATGGAACATCTTTGATTTTTATGACATAATGATGATTAATTCTTATCTAAGTTAATTTAAATCCCAATTTGAGCAATGACTACCCTATAACTTCTTAACCTTTTTGTTGATAACAAAAAAGGGAGAGAAAGTATTGTATATGCATAAGTATTTGATGTTGTATGCGCGCGCGCACACACACATATATATATAGGGAGAGTTATCTTACTCAGGGAAAGTCTAATTGAGTTGATAAGTATTTGAATTGATATATATTTGAATCAATAATTTAAATTGAGCCTTTTGATAATCTTTATCCTTTCGGAACAGTAATGCAAAATATCTGAAATAAACTTGTTGAAATATCGTTAAATATCACTCTATTTGAAAAGTTATCTAAATTGAAGTTTAAAATGCAATTTTGTATGCATATATTCAATGTTTTTGTCATTATCAAAAAGGAGGAGATTGTTGATCCATTTATTGATTTTGGTGATTAACAAAAACCATATGAGTATATTTCTTATGTTACTAATGAGTTTGACAAAGTGTTTCAAGGATTTAAAATGGTTAAGTATTCATAACTCAAGGAAAATTGAGTTTGGATAGATTTCTAATGTTAAGTGTCAAGTTTCAGACATTAAAGCCAACTCTAGAGTGAGTAAAGTTGACTTCGGAGCGTATCGGAATAGTTTGGCACTTTCGGCACGGTTTAGAGCCGACTTCAGAAAATTAGAGCCGATTCTAAGCTAAGAACAGAGACTACGTTTTTGGGACACAGTTAGTGTTGACCCCAAGGAAGTTAGAGCCGACTTCATCACGGAATATGTCGATCCCATGAAAAGTTAGAGCCGACTCCGCGATGAAAGATCCTTACTATTTTAAGCACCCCAACTTAGAGCCGATCTCAAGCCAGATTAGAGCCGACTCTAATTTATTAGAGGCAAATTTCATATGTGTTAGAAATGACTCCAGAGGTTATATTTTTTCAAATAAACCCCAACGGCTCTTTCCTTTTTCATGATAAACTCATCCACAAGTACTTTTAACGGCTACTTTGCATCAAAATATGGATTAAGAGGATATTATAAAAGGAGGGTTCCGACCATTTGAAAAGGAGAGGAGAAATCAAGAATAGAATAGAGAAATATCAAGAGAGAGCTCAGATTTGAAATCTCAAGTATTCAAAATAGAGATTAGAAAAATCCAAAGCATTCAAGAGCCAACTCTGAAGGATTTTCATCATATAGAAGAAGAAAATCAAGAGCCCTAGTTCTTCACCCTTCTCTATATCAACGTTTTTTTCAGAGCTTCAATCCTATCTTAAGGAAGATCATCTAAGAAGAGAAGAGGAAAAGAAGAAAAAAATAAAAGAAGAAAAGCTCAACTCCAAAGATCCACTAATCAGGCTTTTCTATTCCTATCTCGCTTATATTGTTTATTTGCTCATTTGAGGAGTGTTCATTCTATTGTAACTATTTCTTTAATACATTTGGTTTCTGATTGAATCAGGTGAGGCAGTTGGCCTTATGCAAGCTAAGGTTAGCTTGTGATAGGTTGTGTGCTGGTGAGCCTATGAAAACCGGCTGGGTTTGTTATGATCCCATTGTAAAACAACAAGTTTGAGTTGTGAGCTTGTAAAACAACTCGGCTGTAATCAGGATGATTATAGTGTGGGCCTAAGAGTTGCTTGGGAGTGGATGTAGGTGTAGCTAACACTGAACAACTATAAACTTTGTGTTTGTCATTCTTGTTTCTTCTTCTCTCTACTCTATCTTTATATTTTGCTTTGCATTCTTAGTATCATATTTACTGCATACTTTCTTGTGCACTATCAATTATAAAATTATTTTAAAGTGCCAAATTTTTTAAAAGAACCTAATTCACTCCTCCTCTTGGGTTGTTATCTCGGCCAACAAATTTTATTGCATATTGCACAATAAAAATCTGATCATCACAACCTTCTATTTATTATAATTTATTTATTATATTATTATATTCAAAAATCATTGAAAATTTGAGAAAACAATGTATCTCCCATATTTTGAGGTTAATATTAATGATGTTGATATTATTGATAGGAGTTTCTGCCGATAAGCCTAACTAATCAACTTATATAGAGCATTATTTGCCATGTGGGTCGTTGCTAGATGTATAATAAAGATTTCACTACTAAAGCTTTTTATTTATTATAATTTATTATACTAAGTATTGCATTCCAAATTTCCAATAATAGCTATGAAAAGCAAAAAAAAAAAAACAATATACATCATGTGAATCACATGTTAATGTATTTTTAATTTTAAAATGTTTGGCTCATGCAATATATTGTTTTTTTTTTTTTTTGGAAACAAACGGGCGATCACACAAGTCGAGCGTGAGTCAGCCCAGTTAGATCAGAATACAAAATTTGCTGCAAAGAAGCAGGCAGGGGTCATCCGGAGACAAGATCCAAGGGCCAGAAAGCCGAGCCACAGAAGCAGCAACCCAATCCGCTGCCGAGTTGGCTTCACGAAATATGTGTCTGGTCTGGACGCATTCAATCTGCCGCAAAATTGCCCAAATATCCAACAAAATAGGATTAGAAAGAGCAGGAGGGCAATTCTGCATCTGGATCCAAGAAATAACCGACATGGAGTCGCCCTCAATGCAAAGCCTCTGAGCATGAAGAACCCGTGCAGCATAAGAAATACCCACCCAAGCCGCTTGAAGCTCAGTCATGGGGACAGAGGAGTCAAGAGTACCAAAACCTCCCGCCGCCAGAAGGTCACCATGAGGACCTCTGATAATAAACGCGGAACCTGCACTTCTACCACGGACACTCCCGTCAAAATTGACTTTGATAAACCCTGGAGGGGGGGTTCCCAAGAGATAAAAACCGTATGCCGGTTCGCTGCCGAAGCAGCAGGGGATCCCCAGTGGCCAGAGATATCAAAACCAATACGAGCACAGTCCGCCGCCAATAATCTGATCTTCCTAGCAATTTTACAAAGAGAGATAGTGTCCTCAGAGAAAATAAGCTGATTTCTAGCTAGCCAAATCTGATAAGCTGTGACAGCCCAGAGACATTTCTTATACTGAGGGCACCTCCGAAGGTCCAGAAGGAAAGAAGAAAGCAGGGAGCCCGAGCCATTATGTCTGACCGGATATCCCATCATAAGCCAGACCCTTCTAGCAGTGGGGCAGATGAAAATAGCATGTTCAATAGATTCCTCCTCTAAGCTGCATAGCGGGCAAGTCGACTGAATAGGAAGACCTCTCCGGGATAGGAGAGCACAGGTAGGAAGAGAGCCCCACAGAAGCTTCCAGATAAATAACTGAACTCTAGGAATAGTAGGAAGCTTCCAAATCCGCTGCGTCCTCTAGGCGCTGAGGCTGGGTCTAAACATCATCATCAGATCCCTGGTCGGAGCCTTAGAGAGACAGGATCTCTGCCAGAGTCTAGCATCAGAAGATCGACCCGGAAGAAGCGGCATCGATAAAATCCGCCGGGCAAGCTCAGCACCAAATAATCTGGTAACGAGGGGATATGCCAAGCAGGAGGGTCAGAGGAGATCAAGTCCTTAACCCTTAAGCTGGGAGGGGTCTCAACACTGATAAAGGAGGGCCACCGAGAGAGAGGAAGCTCCGAAATCCAGGTATCCTGAATAACATTAATCGAAGAACCATCTCCGATCATCCAGGAGATATTGTCCAAGATAGCCTGACCATAGCAACAGACCTCCTTCCAAAAAGAGGAACAACCCCGGGGAGCAGATATCTGCATAGCAGCCGACCATTCTCCATATCTACTACGCATCAGAGAGCTCCAGAGACAATGTGGTTCAAGAAGAAATCTCGAAGCATGTCTGGCAATAAGGGCTTTCCTTCTAACAATCAAAGACGGGATACCGAGACCACCCTCACCGATAGGCATGCAGACCAAATCCCAGGATAAGAGGTGAATCCCATGACCATCCTGACCAGAAGCCCATAGGAAATCACGGAAGCATCTCTCGATCCTTTTCAGACAAGTAATAGGAATGGCAGTATTCGACAGGATATGCAGGGGAAGAGATGAAAGAACTGAACGAATAATGGTAACTCTAGCCATCATCGAAAGACCAGTCACCTGCCATCCCTCAATGCGCTGGCGCACCCGTCTCTCAATCTCGGAGAAGTCAGAGCAACGAGGGCATCTCCCCGTTATAGGGATCCCCAAATACATAAATCTATCCGTCTGAGTGGTGATACCCGACAACCTGATGATGGCTTCTCTAGTGGATCTAGAGGTCTTCGGGCTAAAACAAATAGAAGACTTCAGAGAATTGACCTTCTGACCTGAAGCCTGGCAGTAGTTCTGTATAATAGAATGAAAGGAAGCCGCATTCTCAATAGAAGCTGGCCTAGGAGGATACAGTCATCAGCAAACAGGAGGTGGGAAACAAAGGGTCCTTCAGAACCAGCTATAACTGGGGCAATCCGCCTGTCCTGCTGAGCCTGACGTAAAGCACGAGAAAGATCATCAGCAGCCAGGATGAACAACAAAGGAGATAAGGGGCAACCCTGCCTGAGACCAACACTAGAATGGAAGAAATCAGTCGGGTTTCCATTTATGATTAGAGAAAAGGAGGGCTTGTGAATGCATGCCAAAATCCATTCTATAAATAATTCATCAAACCCGAACTCCAGTAGAGAGCGGTACAAAAAAACCCAGCTCATTCTATCATAAGCACGCTCCATATCGAGCTTAACAGCCATAAGACATCGTCTGACCGGAGCTCTATGAAGAGCATGCATGAACTCCTGAGCAATAAGAACATTGTCCGAAATAGACCTCCCTCTAATGAAAGCCCCCTGCTCCTCCGATATGAGACGAGGAATCACCAGACAAAGGCGGCGAGCTAAGAGACGAGCACAGATTTTATACAATGTAGTGCAGAGGCTAATGGGCCGAAAGTGCTGCGGAAGAGAAGCATCCACTCTCTTGGGCACCAAGGTAATGAAAGTTCGATTCCATTCAGAAGGAATGTGTCGATCTCGGAAAACATCCTGAATAGCTTGGACCACCTCCTGTCCAACAATATCCCAGTAATGCCGAAAGAAAAAAGGCGGAAACCCGTCAGGCCCAGGGGCCTTATTCGGACCAAGCTCCCACAGGGCCGCCCTAATCTCGTCCGAAGAGATCGGTCTGACAAGCATATCATTGTCCAGAGAGGAAACCTTCCTAGAATCCGGAACCTGCATAACCGGGTCCCCATCACCAGAAGAGTCAGCCCATCGAGCCCGAAAAAAATGAAGAAGAAGGTCACTGATAGAGTGGAAATCCTCCCGAGTATGCCCCCCTTCATCAACAATCCTCCGAATCCGATTGGCAGCTCTCCGCTTGAGAGTGGCCTGATGAAGAATCTGGTGTTACGATCCCCATCACAAATCCACTGAGCCCTAGATCGCTGCCACCAAAACATCTCCTGCTGCCGCAAAAGGGAGTGGTGCCGGGCCAGCAAATCCCTAAGGAAAGAGAGATCCGAGTCCGCCAAAAAACCTTCATGATCCTCCTTAGTCTGAAGAATATTAATATCATTTTCAACTTGCTCCACTTGTCTAACCAGATCCCCCACCTCATTCCTATTCCATCTGGATAGTCTGTGTCTGGCTATCTTAAACCGACGAGATAACCGATAGACAGCATTACCCCTAACTGGAATATGCCAGATCTGAGAAATAATAGAACGAGCAGCTGAAAGACCAGTCCAAAACTGCTCAAATCTAAACTGCTTCCGCATAATATGATCAGCCTCTGTAGAAATCAAAATAGGGCAATGATCAGAAGCAATCCTTGGAAGATGAGTGACAGTAACCATAGGGTATCTTTGGAGCCATTGGGGAGTGGCCAAGGCTCTATCAAGTCTCTCCCATACTCGAGCAGACCCCTGCCGATTATTGCACCAAGTGAATTGGGATCCCGAATACCCCATATCCATAAGACCTGACGAGCCGATGAACGATCTGAATTCATTGATATCAGCTGAGCCTGAAACCCGTCTGCCTCCACGTTTTTCATTAGCCTCAGTGATACAGTTGAAATCCCCAGCAACAATAGACGGCACACCTTGAGCAAGGAGGGAAAGCAATTCAGACCAAAGAATTCTTCTCTCCCGATAGTCCGTGCTAGCATAAACAGCCGAAAGTAACCAAGGGGCAGAAGATCCCTCAGATATCATGAGACCGATATGCTGATTGCACTGATGAGAAGTATCAACCCTGACAGCAGAGGAGCGCCATATAGCCAAGATACCCCCCGACAGACCATCAGCCTCCACAGCATAAGATGACCAAGAGCGGGCAATCTGTCTACGAAAACGAAGAAGACTATCCCCTGAGAGTCTGGTCTCCAAGAGGACACATATATCAAAGTGGTGAAGTTGCAATAATCTACTGAAGGAGGCTCGGAAAGAAGGCTTTCGAGCTCCTCTAACATTCCATAGTAAAATCTTCATTTATAGGATAGAGGAAGATGGGATCCCTCCTTGATCCTCTATCATATCACTATCAACAAGACCCCTATTCAACTGAGGGCCGTCGTCAGGCTTCAGTAAAGGGTTGATCAGCATTCCATCCGAATCTAGATCAGACACTTCTAAGCAGGAAGACTGAGCCTGAGAAAAGGAACCAGGGCACACTCCCTTAGGTTCACCAATAGTATCAGCTAGTGGAAGACCGGCCCCCCAGCAGATTGGACCCTCACCGCATCCTGGGCACCAACCTGAACACACGGAACCTGATCCGATTGGCTTGGAGAGAAGCAACTCAACTCATTCTTTTTGAAGAAAGAAACTTTCCCTTTTCCCTTCCTCTTATCAGTTTTGGATAAATCCTAGGAGCCGGGGAAGCCTCCGGTCTAGCACGCTTGAGGGGACCAGAGCAAGCATCCCTACACCCCAATTGACCATCCTCAAGAGCCACTGAATCTAGAGAGGAGAAAGGGTTTTGGATGACAATTGAGTGCATTCGGGATTCAGAGAACTCAAATTTTCTTCTGCTTGAAAATTCAGACCTGGAGCCTTTGAAACGGCACGCAGGTCTTTAACCGGCACGGGGTCTATAGCTTTGACCAAGCCATCTGCTTCCTTCCCAGGGCGCGACACCACAGCCACTGCCCTTGATGCCGAACGCGAAGACGAAGAGGACCTCCGGCGAGCAAGTTTAACCGGAGCAGTCCACCCTTCAGCTGAATCTCCAGCAATCGAAGCGAGCCCCTTCTTCACCGCCTGAGACGATGAACCAGAGCCTGGGGATGAGGACGATGCCGGCACCGAAGTCTTCCCCTTCACCTCCATCTGGGGAATAGAAGGAACCGCCCTCTTCCGTAAAGCAACCATCCACGGACCAAACATGGAAGTGGAAACAGAGCCAACCCCATCAGGACGATCCGACTGGGAACAGGGGCCATCCAGATGCAGAGAGGCACATCTCCAACAGACACCCTCCAAGCTTTCATACACGAAGCTTTGCCAGAACGGTTGGAAGATCCCCTGAATCCGAGTGCTGGCCGGAGAGGGCAGCGAAGGTCGACGCGGAGACAGGCCCTCGCATAGCCCCCCCGAGATTTCGCCAAGGTTGCCGCATCAGCACAGACGAAATCACCAGCTGAAGATAGAATGGATCTGAGGAATTCCTCCTTCCAGAACTCAAGAGGCAGCAGCGACAGACGAACCCATACCAGAGCAGAGGAAACGGAGTCCTCCGCCGGAGTGAACTCAGGCCTCCACGGCTCCGTGCCAACCACCTGGCCATTGATCACCCATGGACGTTGAAGAACCAGGCTGCAAGCTTCTTTGGATTCAAATCGGAAGACATGGCATCTGAATGCCAGAGAAATGGGGACGATGGCGCCAGAGATTCCAGCTCTCCTGAATTCCCTAACGAAGGCATCAGCCGGGATCCAATGGTGGAACGACCGGACAATCACGGCCGACTGCTGCCAGCCCACCACCTCCGCATCAAGCTCCGCCGCCGGGAATTTGATCACCTCCGGGAACGATGCCTGCAGCAACTCCACAGCAGCTGGCGAAGGGGTCTCCGTCATCCAATGGAAACCAGACGTCGACGACCTCCTCCCAGCATCGGCGGCCATAGGAACGGAGGAAATGACGAAGGGAAGAAGAAAAAAAAGAGCCGATGCAACAGGGACGAAGAAACTGGCAACGATCGGGGAAGAAGGATACGAAAGTACGAATCTTAAAGCTAGAGAAAAAAAAGAACCGAGGCACTAGGGCGCACGATTCTTAAAGCACGAAGATCTTTGCTCATGCAATATATTTGTTCACTATATAAACATGGTGTTAATGTGCTTGGCTATCATTAAAAAATATTATTAATTTACAACAAATATTAGTGATACTTACTTGATTATTATTAAATTTTTTATTTATCATATAATAGAAATTTACTTATTGAAATTCTTAATTTATTATATTATTATTGTATTTTAATTTATATTTAAAAATATCCTATATTGGAATAATAATTTTTAAAAAGGAAAGATAATTATACTCCATACGTCGCATGAGATTGGTATGAATAATGAAAAATTTTACTATTACTAAAATTTTTTATTGCACATAATTGGATATTAAAATCTTCAATTTATTAAAATTTGTTGCACGTTATATATTTCATCTCAAGAGCCGTGCTCTGGTTCATGCAATCATGCTGGCTCTTTGGACGCTGCATCCTTCCTTCTCCCTCAGTCTTGTCAAAAGAGACGGGCGTCAGCGCTGAGTGACGGGCTCCCCTCTCTTCCAACTCTCTCTCCATTTCGATTCGATCCAAGGCGATGGCTCCCTCGATTCGATTCCCTTGGTCTCCATTCCAATTCTTCGAGGTAAGCAGTTCTTGATTCCTTTTTAAGTGGATCGATTTTTACTGGAAATTCCCGTCTAGTTTCTTCTCAGAATGCGAATCCTCTACCGTTTCTTCCCTCAATTTTGATTGTTTCCGCAGAGAAAACATCGTTTTCCCCTGTAATTTTGATTCCCTGAGGCTATTTTGCTGTCGAAGTTCCCATTCTTGAGTAGCATTCTTGATCTTGAACCGATGAGGCAGAAAAATACGGCAAAGCCTCGAACCCCTCGAACCCCTCGAAGGACCAAGCCCTGGGCCTTCGCCTCTTGCAATCTCTCCAATTCTGAGCAGGGAACTTGGAGTTCTAATGATGGAGGCGAGGGAGATAAGGGTAGAAAATGCTGTGATCACTGCAAAAAGGACTGCGTTGGGTCGAATCTACCTTTATCGGAATTTCGCACCATTTCAATTAATAAAGTTTGCGAAGAATGTTTCGTGGAACCCCGGAAGAGGGGGATTGAAGAAAACTATGAGCAAATTGGGAAGAAAGATGGAGAAAAGATCTTGGACACGAGCTCGCAGTCTCAATTCATCTGGGTTTGCTTGGATTGTAACCGCTGCTTCTGTGGGGGAGCAGCGAATGACTCCGAATCGCATAGCCATGTCCGCCAACATGCAGTGCTCGAGTGCCATCCGTGCGCCGTGCGGGCTGATGACCCTGATTTTGTTTGGTGTTTTGAATGCAATTCATTGGTCCAAATTCAGATGCCAGAGGGAGGGACTGGGGAGGCAGAATCAATGACGAAAGTTGAAGTTGAGGGTCTCATAGGTGTTGTGGAATCCAAGAAAGAAATGGAAGGTGGAAGCAAGGATTTGAGCATAGGGAGTGGGAAGTCTTATGCTGTTAGAGGGCTTAAGAACCTTGGAAACACATGTTTCTTTAATTCAGTCATGCAGAATCTTCTTGCAATGAATATGTTCCGGGAGTATGTTATGAGCTTGGAATGGGTTGTTGGGTCCCTTGCTATGGAGATGAAGAAGTTTCTGCTCGAAGCAAGTGCTGCTGAGGGTTCTGAAGTCGTGCTGAATCCAAGTGGCCTTTTTGAGTGCATATGTGCCAAGGCGCCAAGATTTCAAGGGTTTCAGCAACAAGACAGCCATGAATTGCTTCGTTACTTGCTTGATGGTTTGTGTACAGAAGAAAAAACTGCAGCCGGTTCTTTCATATCTTCTGGTAGGCAACATAAGATGATAGCGAATTCAGGATCTACTTTTGTGGAAATTATCTTTGGAGGGGAATTATTGAGTACCATTACTTGTGTAGAATGTGGACATACTTCAACAGTTTATGAGCCATTTTTGGATCTTTCATTACCAGTGCCTTCAAAGACATCTCCTTCCAAGAATGTTCCACTTGCTTTATCTAAGAGGAGCGTGAGAGAAGGGGAGGGAGACCAGAAGGCTGGAGGAGAGGATGTTGCTGAAGGATCTCCTTTGATCAAAAGGCAGAAAACTGAAAATTTGAGCCCTGCATCAGAATGCAATGAATCCTGTATTCCGCCACTAGAGCAAGCTTTTTCTTTGGGCTTGCAAGGAATATTGATGGGGCTAGATTACGATGTGCCAATTGCAGTAATGGATGGAGCTGATTCTACTTCTCAAATGTGCGATGTTCTTGTTCCTCAATATTTTGAGAGTGGGCTGGTTTTCCAGGGTGAGAATAATTCACAATGTACAACAGACTCGCAAACTGAGATATGTTCCAAGGATGTTTGTGGTGAGAGCTCTAGCAGAAACGAGAATGTTTCTTCATGCATTCAAGATTCCGGTGTTATATTGTTTCCTCATAAAAATCTGGATTCAACTCTTGATGAGATAAATAGAGTGACTCAAAATCAAGAACATGTGGCTTTTATGTCTTCAAAAGTAGAGGCATATAGTGCGCAAAGCACATATGCTAGTTCTGGGCAGGCGGAAGTCAACTTGGGTGTCCTTGATGACGATCTCGATGAGCCTGAGATCACTTCTGATTGCAAGACAGGAACTGCTGCAGGTGAAGATATAGACATTACTTTGTGGGCTGGTAACGACAGTGAGTCTGGTCAGAAGGTTGATGATACTGATGGTCCAGTGTCAGTTGATAGTTGCCTGGCCTTATTCACCAAATCTGAGCTTCTCTCTGATGAACATGCATGGCATTGTGAGCAGTGTTCTGGTAATTCTCGACTTCATGATCTAGGATATGGAAAAAGTAAAAACCAAGCTGGTGCAAGTCTTGATCAGTCGGAAACATTAAACTCTCAAGTAGATGGAAGCGAGGTCAGAAGTAAAACAGCTTCACTTAGCTTAGAAGTGGACCACGGGAAGATGGCTAGTACACCTGAAAATCTTGTAAATGTGGAGAGACTTATTTACGCACACACAACCAGGGATGTTTCCCAGAATGTACTTGACTTTACTGGAATATTGGATAGTACAACTTGCAAATATGGGCAAGCTGGGAATGAGAAGATCTCAGGGTCATTAGGGCCCATATTAATTGACCAAATTCAATGTCCTGATGTTTTACAGAAGGATGGAAATTTTCCCGAGTCAAGTCGTACATCTCAGTATATATTGTGCCCTGCTGCTCAAGAAAGTTCCTTCTTACAAGAGAGTCCTGGTAATCTGCAGAGTGATTCTTGTAGTGTAAATGATCAGATCTATGTTGAATGTGGTCGGCCAGCTCAGCAAGCTGCCTCTAGTTCACGAGATCTCCTAGAGACGTTCTTGCAAAGCTCCTGTGACAATGACAGCTTTAGTGAAATTAATCAAATAGGGAAGGAAGGTTCACAGCTGTTTGGTAAAGTTAATCCTACGAAGGATGACAGGAGTCATGAGATGGAGCTTAAAAGCAGGAAGGTTAAGAGGGATGCAACCATAAGGGTTCTTATTAATAAAACACCACCTATTCTAACAATTCATTTGAAGAGGTTCAACCAAGATGCTAATGGTCGCTTAAATAAATTGAGAGGACATGTTAGCTTCCAAGAAACACTTGACATAGGATTATACATGGACCTCAGGTACACTTCTAAGTCTCATTTATATTCTGTATACATATTTCAATTCTACTACCTGTGTAAAAGGCTTTATATTGTTAAGTTTGGAGACAATATGCTCATGATTTATCTCTGATGCAGTTGCTCGTAAGGCTAAACTCTTTACAAAGCCAAGTGGAAAAATAGTTTTTTGTGCTTGCAATTTGGGTAAACTTCTGTTTGCCACCTTATTCAAGGACTTTTTAAAAGTTTTAAATTCTGATGACAACATTTGAGACTGGAAATGTTACAAGAACAAAAATTTTTCATATATTCAGATACTTATGATGCAGTATAAATGGATGTGCATCGCTGCTTGTTAGTGCCACATTCTTTTATTGCTGTTTCACATGTGCAAAAAATATTTCTTCACAAATTTACATTTGGAAATTTGTGGAATGATTAGACTAAACCTAATATTATATCCAAAACTTTTGTTTATATTGCAACCACTTCATCTGTCATCATACTGATATCATGTTGCACGTTAAGCATGGTATGATTACATATTTCCTTATCAAATACAAAGTGCAATCTGAGAATTATACAGCTTTAGAGGAGACTGCTCCTAATAGTAGATGTCATAGCATCACAAAAGAGGTATAGGTCATCTAACTGCCTCATTAAAAGAGGTTAATACCTGAAATATTTCAACAAAACTATCAAGTATGCTCATTTTGAGAAAAAAATGGAAGTGCCATGTAAGCGTCTGGGAATTTTGGAATTATGCTACATGGTTAAGTATAATTGCAAACTTGCAAGATGTGTGAACTGAGTGTTAATGTCAGAAACAGAAAATAAAACTTATAATGTTATTTCTTGAAATTGTAGTACTTACAAGTTCGCTTAGGGCCCTCTTTGGTATGAGAATAGGAAAATTGGGAAGCAGTTGTGCCTGGGGGCATGGCATGGTCTAGGCTCTTTGCCATGTCCCAGGGATATTACACTGCTGAAATGGCCAGAAATTCCATGGAGGAGGTTTTGTTGGACGTTGTCAAAGAAAGTGTAAGTGTTTCAAAGGGAGAAAATTAATTTCTTATCGAAAATGGAGGAAAAATTTTAAAGAACCATTGCTTTTTTGTCTTTTCTCATTGGAAGAAGAAAAAGCACCAGAAGTAGGGTTTTGCACCTCTTTGCTAGTCATCTCTAAATTTCAAGCATTCCTTTGAGCAAGTATCTTTGTTCTCTTCTTCTGCTACTCCCTGCCTCCTCTCTCAATGGGGCTTTCCTATCCCATAAACCTTACACCTAAGGAGGGAATGGGGTTATAGGTAGCTGCTTCAGGTACTCCAGAAAGTATTTGAAAAGACTATAAAGCTTTTGCATATCATTTCCATCTCTGTTAAGCTGCAAGGCTGTTTTCATTGCTGATGCTTTTTACAAGCCATTAGGGAGTCTATGATATTATATCTATGCTAGAATTATGATCCCTCCCTCCCATCTTATGAAGCATCAGATTTACATCCATTTTAAGCATTATTTGATGTACCAACTTGTATCACCTTGTAATTGACATATCGTATTGTATCGGTGAAGTGCCAAGATTTGGTAAGGCAAAGGGGCTGAGCTGGCTTGTACCGGTGGAATCGATCTATTCGGTTTTGTATAGTGTCGTCTGGTATCATTTGGCAAAATTTTAAATTTTGTGGGAGAGGAGTGTCCTAGTTTCATGAAATGGGATGTTGTGTTGCCTTATCCTAATGGCCATTGTCATAGAGTGTCTTATACTCTTGTCTCTCTTCCTTTCAACTTTCCTATATTTTTCTATTTCTTTCTTTGTTTCTCTCCTTCTGTTTTTTTCCTTTCTTTCCTCACTTTTTCTTCTTCTTTATTTCTTTTCTTCCATTTTTTTTCCCCTTCCTTTCTTTCGTTTCCTTTTCCTTTCTTGTCTTTCTTTCCTTTTGCTTCTCATTTTCTTTCTTTTTTTCCTTCTTTTCTTTCTTTCTTTACATGGTTGTGTTTTGGTGTCCCGCCCTTGTTCTAGTCCTGCTTTTTCACAGGAATGGAACAAGACAATTGGGATATACCTCGCCTTGTTGGTGCTTAAAATCTTACCACTTGATTTTGGATAGTACCATAGCTGGGTGTGTAGAAGCTGGAAGGGCTTCCCAACTTGGTATCTATATGTGGCCTGTATTGTATTATTATTGGGAATATTGTACCATATCAGTAACATATTGGTATGTAACTCGGTACAAGCATAGTGAACCTTAGTTTTAAGTGCCTTTGAATAAAATACTAATTCCATTTGATTATTAACTTCATCTTGATACCATCTTTCCCTCTTTTTTAATAGACTCAATATTTCACTAATTTAATAATATATATGTATATATAATATTGTGTATAATATAGTTATCTCCATAATTTTATGCTGTAGAAAATGTTGTGTCAGATTCTTCAAGACAACTGAATGCTTGAGACATACATCTTGTATCCAAGTAACACTAGATTATACCAAATTTTATTTGGCTATCAAAATCTTATGCCTGTATGGCATGAGTGGAGGTGTTGCTTAGTTTTTCTTTTTCTTTTTCTTTTGAATAAGCCAAGAATCTGGAATAAACTACCCAATTTTTTCTAAAATGGAGATATTTTCCCTGACCTTTTATAGCATATATTATATTATATTATGATTTTAATATTAAAGAATCATTGTAACCATTATGAACATAAGATATAATATCACTAGATATACAATAGGATATATTATAATAAATATATTATTAAATAATCCTAATATATTTGTGAAAAGTATTATTAGTATATTGTTCTAGTTGTCTAGCTAAATAAGGTATCTATTTTAGTCTACCGTATGTTCATTAATTATAATTAATTTTATATTTTTGATCATAGTATATGAATATTAGTTTCATGCGATAGTCAATTTATTATGACTATAATATAGCATATTGCAGAAATATTATGATTATATGTTAGATATCTTAATATATGACACTATATGTGTTTAATAATCATTAAAATGTTATTATGACCAACAAATTATTTTTAACAAAATATTATATGTCTAAGTTGTAAGCATAGATATTATAATAATATTTGTTTATTATATATATAATACAATAATATTGGTATTGTATTATGTCAATATTTCTATTGTATAATCTTTACCGTATAGAATTACAATTAATATAAAACTATGTAATATATCATCATAATAATATAATAATATCATGTAGCATTTGTATAGCAGAAGCTTTCCTATAAATTGTATTTTTTAATTATGAATATTACATAATATTTTCTTATTTTTAATTATATATGTAATATATAAATATATATCTAATTTGTTAATAATATATATAAGATATTATAGTGTTATAATTATAATAATGGTTATTATATGTCTAGCCCAACAGACAATTGTGTTAGGCTAGGTTAGGACCTTATTCTAGGTCTTATCCTCCCACCAAAATTATTGGAAATTCATATCTTAAAGGTTATTTTCAAGTTTCAGTAACAAAATCATGGCAACCATTCATTCCATCATTTGTTACATGATTGTTCATTCACTCATTTGAGTTAAAAGAGCTAATATTAACTTTATGCTTAGTTATTGCAAGGCTTAGCATAGCCTTATATCTAATATAATATTTACATTATGGTTTAAAATAATGTTTCCTTTATACTATAAAAACCATATAAAGTTTTAAAAGTCCCCTATTATGTTCTTAAGTATGCTAGTTACGGTCCAACTGCATATGCATGTGTAGTCATAAAAATTATTATGAAATGAATTAGCAATGTCATGAAAACATTACAAGATGATGAAAAACCTCCAATAAATATGATGTAAAGAAATAATCATTGAGAGCAAACTTGTGGATGCCTATTTAGCCAAGAGTTTATTAAGATAACAATATATATCCTCAAGAAATTAATTAACATATGTTACTCCTAAGATATTGTATGATATCCCATGAAGCACAAGGTTTTTGATGATTTAAGTTCACAATACAAAATCTTGATTTCATAATTAAGGCACATCTAGAGTATTATGTGCTAATACTAATAATGACAATGATAGAGTACTTAATCATATAATAACATTATAGCATAGAAGCATGCTCATGAAAGTATTAACATTTATGGCACCTTAATTCAAATCTTTTAAAATTGATATAATAGATTGCTTATCGAGATCATTTGAGGTCACAATTTTCTATTGGTCTAGGAGTCTTCTATGTTTTTTTATAATCAAAACAACTATTATAAATAGCCATTATATAAATTTCTCAACTACAAATTTTTATCTGCATAATCCTATATTATGCCTTTCTATGATAATTTTTAGTTTTTTTTTTTTAATTCACACCTATATTAGTTGCAAAATATAGATGCTTATACTTCAAATGTTGTTAAATAATTAATCAAACCTGTCATTGTCTGGATCGCAAGAAATATGTGTTAATCTTAGAATTTTATGGCAAGTTTATTTTTATTATTTTGATGAGCTATGGGTCAAGTTGGCATAGGTCAATATGAGGTTCGCTATTAATATGATCTTGTTTAAGTTTAGAAATCGGTAAGTTTGATCAAGTGTTGATCAAAACTTTACAAATTGTATTTTAACATAATTTTTTTTGATATTTTATTTTCTTATAATTTTTAAGTTAAATTGATTTTCTAAAATTTTTATCCAAAGTAGTATCCTAACTTAGTATTTGCTACATTATGATTTTTTAAAATTATTTGAATTTATTCTTGAGTGAGAGAATTGATTTTTTATTCTTAAGGAATTTAATATTTTTGATATTTTTGTTGAATTCAAATGGGGGGGGGGTGTATTCTCTGATTTTTTAGAAAAGAGGAAGGAGGAGAGAGGATGATATTTACTTAAAATGATTTTGATTGAAAATAAGAGAGAAGATATGTGCTCAAATGATCTCATATGAAACCCAACACAACCCCTCACACAAAAACCATTCGAACCAGGCAGTTTGGCATGGTTCGAACCGGTTTGCATTGGTTTAGCCTGGGTCAAGGTCCGCACCAAACCGATAGGAAAAAATGAATCATTTTCTGGTCCATTCATTTTGGCTTGATCCAAACAAATTGGTTCAGTTTGGTACATCTTACCTGGTCATTGTTAATCTAAACATTGCATTATTTGAATTCAAGTCTTCATATTAGGTCAAAGTGATATGACTTGTTCCTAGAATAATGACATAGTCTCTTAGCATTGCTATTTTGCTATTATTCTTCAATATATCCTACAATAATGCTTTATGATGACTCATTATTTCTTTCCCCAAAAAAATAAAGTCAAAAGCCAGATTGGGCATATAAAGGCAATAATCTCCTTCATCACAATGATTTTGGAAATGTGGGCACCGTTCCAGGATAATGGCTTTATGTGAAACCTTATTTTATAGCTATAGCTGGGGTTAGGCAATGTACCACATGGCTATTTTAATGGACAATTCTTGTGTCATGCCAAAGTGCAATGTTTTGAACTTGATTAAGGTTAAATGAGTTGATGTGCTTGAACTATCATCTATAGGCTATTATGGGCTAGGTCAAAACCAAACCTAGAAATTTGGATAACCTTTTAAAGCTACTAATCTGCGCAGTTTGATTGTTTGAAATGTCTCTCTCTGTAGCATGAATAATCTGCTGATATGCCATTTAAAAAAAGAGTATGACTCTAGTGATTTAAGTCCTTTATATCAAACAAAACCCCTGACTCATCAATGGCTCCAGCATCTTGATTGAGGACTCATCCCTGGTATTCAAGACTGTCAGGAGTTCATATGGATTTGTGCCCACCTGTTGCTTCTTGTGCTTCCAGTCCTGCTTGCGGATAGTGATAGGGTTAGTTGGTACCAACTATCCAGTGTGATCTTGTGATCCTAGGATCAAAATCCGGGTTTAGTTGGCAATCAGAGAAGCATGTTAGGAGTCAAGAGAGGGATTAACTGAAAAATGGGTGAATTAAGTTTTGAGTTTTGAAGGTTTGTTGTTAGGGTAAAAGACAGTTGCATTTTATTTGGTTTTAGGATTACTGGACTAGAACAGCGAAACAAGTGACAGCTTTGTTCCATGCCATGATTTGGGAAGAATTCACAATGTGGGGCGATCAATTGAGGAATGGAATGAAAAATTGCCTTCCTTGGGCTCATCAATTTAAAAACATAAAGGGAGCTAACGTAATTATCTACATATAACCTTGTTGGATGAGCTAATATTGGAATAGTTACCATGAGTCTTTAACCATAAATGCACTTGTTGGCTAGTGTACTTGGTTTACGGCAAAACTGCCCTTAACCGTTTATTTATTTTTTTGAGAGCAAAGCTATGAGTATTTGTTTAGGCATTTACTTCACAATTCTTTGATTTTTTGAGTGGGTACCATATCTTATGCTAATTATCATCTTGGATCCATGAATTGTATAGACACCTTCCATGAAATTAGAATTTAATGTCACTTTTATCTTATGTATGATGTAGGTATTTATTATTTTTATCATAGGGATGCTGCATAAATAACTGGATTGGTACTATATTTTTTATATATTATTATTTTAGATACATATTTTATTTTATTTGTGGTGTAATGGGTCAGTAGGTTAACCTGCTATTGGATCACTAACCCATGATTTAAAAGACTGCCAAAATTGCCAAAACAGGACAGTACAACCAGTTTCTAGCATGAAATCAGCATAATATGGGTGCCAAGATGCCGCAATAGTTGTACGAGTGCCATACCATATGGCTTAGTCTGTGTACTGGTGTGTATCATGTGTACTGGTGGTACTTTACCAATTGTACCAATTGGCATTGATAGTTTTTCAATCTTTTGGAACATTTAAGTTTTGACTTGTACCATTGGTACCGGTGCAGTTGATATTGCACCAATACCATTGCATTCCAATGGAAACATGGCATAGGGTTTAGTACTGATTATTAAAACCTTGCAATAATCCATGGCTCAACTGCTAGCATGGGTTAGGTTGGGTTGAAGTTTTAGAACTTTGCTAGGGTGGTTACTAGTTATTGCTCTTAGTAACAAAAAGGAACCTTGCAAAGCTGCAACGATACAATACATTGATTTATGATGAATTGTTAACATCAACTCCGCCAAAGCCGGTCCCAAGCCCGGGTAAAGGAGGAGGGTTGTGTTAGGTAGCTGACAGTCAACGTAAAACTCCGTCAGCTCCCTTAAAACATAAATTTACTAAATCAAACTATGCGAAGAGCTAGGACATCATTTGAGTGTTGACTTAATCCTGAATAGAGCAGAGTAGAGCAGAGTGAAGGAAGTAGATTCATGTAGCCGACCCCATGTAGTTGGGAAAAGGCTTAGATGAGTTGAATTGAGTTGTTAACATCAAGTCAACACCATAGAATAATGTTGTTATTACAGGAAAATACTACTCACTATTGCTCTAGTATGGTCTCATATAGGTCAAGTTTATGGCTGCATAAGGAGTAACAGAGGAAGCACTGGTATGTGATTCACATGTATCAATGTGATTCACATGTATTTTGAGTGTTAATGGAAGTCCAGGGAATTTGTCATTTGCATTTTTATTTCTCTTCTTCAAGGAAGCCAAACCTTGGTTAACTAAACTTTATTTTTATGAGACAATTTGAGCTTGAATCAGTACTGAAAAGGTCTTGAAGGGCTTCCTGGTGGTCATCTCCTAAAGGCAGATATTTTTTCCACTCTATCCTTTATTGTACAGCGAAACAACTGGATTGGCCTCCTTATAGACATAAGAAATCGTAAGTGTGTCATGAAAGAGAAGGCAAGCATTATTCTGCTTCAGAATATGGTTGTGTAGGTCATTGCTAATCTACTGTAGCCAACCAATGACATCCCTAGATTCCCAGTCCATAAAGTATCTCAGTTTGCAAATCATGCATGATCACTCAAATCCCCTCTTTACGATGCGTGAATCTTGGCAATCTAATATGAAGACTTGGGCCTTGCCACGTCTTAAATTTTCCATTGAACTTGAGCTTGCTAAAGGGGCTTGTTAGGGGTGTCTGTATGGAGAAGAGGGTAGAAGGTGACTAGTCTCTTAAGACGCACTACACCCCAGGTCATTACCCTCTGTAGCTTAATAGTTGATGTGAAAGTAGTGGCTCTAGCATGCTCATAGAACTCCCTTGCAAGGTGCATGGATGAGTGGGGTCTGTTGGTCATTGTTGATGAAAATAATGGTCAAGTATGGTGTTATTGGATGCCTTCTAAATTGCCTCAAGTGTTGTAGAAGGTAGAGCAAAGTAATAACCTACATTCAAGAACATTCCTGAAAGAGTTTCGATGAAAGTGCCATGAGGAACAAACATGCACTGCAGAAACGTATGAACCTATTCCTAACATCAAAAGGAAAAGGGTTTAGGGTATAGCAAGTGCTTTGGCACTTCCTTTATTGAAGGGAAAATGGTACAGAACAAGATGTGGATAGCTGGTGACAAGATAACGGCATTTCCTTTATTTGGCACTTCCTTTGGCACTATGGAAGCATTTGCTAGCAAGTTGAAGACTCAATTGGATTGACTGGAAGACAAAAGCATCTTTGACATTAACTCAGCTGCCATTTGTGTCATCCAGAAGAAGATGATGAATATAATCTTTGATAGAAATATAAATGAAATAGATTATGGAACATTTTTGGAAATGTGATAGTGGATAATTGGCTTGTACCCCATCCCTTCGAAGGAGTTGATCAATCTGCTATGTGAGTCATTCTTGATGGTGTTTAGTTAAGCTTAAGAACACCTCATGAGATAGGAATGCAAAAAATAAGGGGGAGCCATGTAAAGCAATTTTTTCATGATGAGGGTTTGCCACTCATTTGGACATAATGGCTGCCTGTTGCTTAGATGTTTCACTTTATAATGGGCAAATAGTCCTTGTGAAATATACTCTACAAGCTATTTGAACCTAGAGATTTGTCAAATGGCTTCAATTTCAAAACATTATCAATCTTGTCATTGAAGAATGAATTAGTAAGCATAGCATTATCCTTAATAGTTTTCAAAACAAAGTCAAGTAGTCTAGAGCTCAGTGGGTCAAAGGGGAATAATCTATTTATTATTCATGGAATAAGAAAAATATCTTTGACGTCACTGCCTTGCAGACTGCTTCCCCCTCTTTTTCTCAAGGTGATACTAATAAAATTGTAAAGTCATTGATGATAAAGAGCAAGGAGAATGGAGAATACTTTAGAAACCTAAGATCATGCAAGCACTTGGTCACACATTTTCGTGCTAGCATATATGCTATAAATTTCTCATTGGAGAGGATAACAAGTTGTTTGGAACTATAGTAAAAGCCAATTAATGGAAAACATAAGTAGAAATACTAAATCCATAATCAGGGTTCTTAAGAGAGGAAATACTATTGGAGCCTCTAATAAGGAGATATATGGATAATAGACTTAAGCTAGGTTTTGCCATTATGATTCCTAGCTTTATATTAGTTTATAAAAGGTGAGCCTTCAAAAGATTGACACTTCATATTAATGACGTTAGATAAAAATAACACATGGTAGGGGCAGGAGATGGGCAGATTCGATGGAGTTGCCTTCATCAACCCCTATATTTCCTCTATGTCTAATAAATAATCTTTAATAGGTGGATTCGATGGTATTGCCTCCATCAACAAAAGCCATTGAAATTCTCTTGACAATATTAGTATCAATTAATTGAGCTTTTAGGGGTTCGAGCTCCTTCATCATCTTTATCTTTAAAATTTCAACCAGTGATTCAAGTTTTGATGGGACAAGCATTAAGATGGCCAAGGCATCTCATCCCAACAAGATTTCGGGACTAATATCGGCCATCTTGTCCCATCCTATTTTGGCCGTAATACATTATGTATTAATTTTAAATAAATCTAATTTACTATAAAGGTATAACTTTTGAAATTCAAATATGTTTAAAAATCGAATAAAATGCTAAAGCTTTTATATATATATATATATATATATATATATATATATGTGTGTGTGTGTGTGTGTGTGTGTTAAAGAAAAAGGCATACCAAACAAGTACTAGGATGCTTGAATGGATTGAGGATCGAGATGGGATGGGATGGGACGCGGAACGTCTCGTTCCATGGAAAAACCGAGACACTTTTGTTCCATAAGATTTAAAACCTTGTTCTAACATTATTGCAATGGTTCAATGACTATTGGTCCCATTGTTACAAATAATGAAGTTGATTAATCTTTAGATTCCCAATGTTATAATAGTGGTTCATCAAGAAAGTATGATGCTAATGCAACATCAGCTCTGCTCATCGCGATTATTGGAATTCTTCATGGAAATACCAGAGCTTGCTGGACTACCTTCTGGAGTGTGGCCGATCTAAAAAATCTCTATGAGTATGAAATATGTAAGGATGGTTCAAAGTCTTGCCTTAAGTCAATAGTTAAGGATAGTGTTTAGCACATATTGGAGTAGGGTTAAAGTATTTAAAGAGGAAAGGCGGCAAAAAGAGGGCTGAAGTAATTGGGGAATAGGCTACCAAGTAAGGAACCAAGTTTAAGGAGAGATTATGGAAGAGACGGTAAGGAACTATGAATGTTTTGTCAGAGGATAGCCACCTGCAAGTTCAGAACTCTTCATAGAGGTGCCAATCACCTATTGACAACTTCCCATGTAGTCAACAGGCCTATGAAATTGGACACTCCCTGGTGCACGACTGTACTGAGAGTTCAAAATGAACACACATTTGAAAGATCATGGACAATTTTGGGGTCTATAAATTAGAAAAAGTTAATATTAGATTTTTGTGCATAATATGCTGTACTGGTGCATACCTCTCCATATCGAGTGTATTATATTGTGTATCAGTATATTCTAAATCTTGCTAAGCTGAACCGAACCACATATTGAGTATACCGACATTGTACTAGTGTGGTAGTGGTATGTGGTCTAGTATCGAGACAACAAAACTTAGTTTTATGAGGCCTTGTATCTCCATAAACTGCTTTTCTAGTGGAACTATAAAACATATTTAAATGCAATTCTAAAGGGCGTTTATATTAGTAAATGCATGAGTGCATATACTATAAAAAATATTCTGAATTTTTAAATATTCTCTTTCTATCTTTGTTTCTTTAATCGTCTTCTCTTCCTAAACTGCTCTAGAAAGTTATGAAATCCCTTTTGTTTGTTAAGATTCCTTCTCCCTCTTCAATAGGAAAAAAATTAGCAAACCCCTTTAGATTTCCCTAATAAGTACTTAGCTATATGCATAAAATTTTGGCAATTCATCCTAGATCATCCAAATCAAGAAAAAGAGAAAGAGAGAGACTATGTCTACTCTCTTAATACTTGCAATCTTCTTATCAATCAAACCGGTCTCTAAAATCTCTCTTCTTCTCTTTCTAATGCATCAATATCACTCAATTGTTCTCCTATCTCTTATTTCTTTCCTTTCTTTCGTGACTACCTGACCCATCTTTTGCTTCAATCCCTGTGGGTAATCATCATACATTTATAGCAGACTAGAGGTTTCCTTATCTCCAAAAGCTCTCTCTCTCTCTCTCTCTCCCCCCCCCCCCTTTCCCCGTCATTTGCAGTTTCTATTTGTGAATAGCAATAAATCTTGCTTAGTTGTCTCATTTTTTTCGCATCCTTTGCCATTTTCTATTTCTAATCCTTATATCCCATTCAATAGTTCCTACTCTACCACTACCATAATTAATATGATTTTAGAATGAACTCATGGATGCTTGCTATGTATGATGCCTTTTTTATCTAAGAAAAATCTATTGACCATCCAGAACAAAATTTTGCCTTGAAAAGTATTTAGCTCTTATTTTAACTTTATCTAACTCCAACTTTTATAAGTTTCTATGCACATGCAATCATTACTTTGAATAGCTTAAATGTTAACCATAACATATAACTGATTTGTTTTTACTCCATTATCTTTTGCCATGAGTTGCCTTGCTGATGGGTGAGCCTTGTTTAGGGGTCATACCCAGGCTGTGGTGTCATGAATGGATGTTATTTTTGGGTTGATTGACTGCAATGAGAAATCTACTATTTTGAGTCTTTTAATGTTTATTCAATTCGATACATGATAGGAAATATTGTTTTGAAGTTTGAATTTTTTTAATTTTCTTTTAATAGCAAACTAGTTTTGTCCTTTTGGTTGCACCCCTCTACTTAATAGCCAAAGGTTTTGTGTTTGACTTGCTAGTGGTGTGCATCCCAAAATTTGGACTAGAGAGAGAAATTTGAAATTTTTAGGGGGCTTCATTCATGCTACAATAATGTGAAGAATGATTCATATAGGGATGAAATTGGATTGGATAGTATCTATCTAGAGCCCTTTTTGTTTCTTATTTTTTCTAGACACACATACAAATTTAAGCATCCAACTGACATCCATATTTGTATCCATATTCGTCAAAGGAAAACAAATATGGATATGAATAGACAGTTGCGTGATCCATATCCAAGTATCCAATTCTATGTGTAATCTTATTTAATCTTATATAGTACTTATGAATTTTTTTAAAAAATAATTAACCATATTAACATGATATTGACTAAATTTACCTTCCACTTAGTGATACTCTTTATTTAGTGGTAATAAAGTTAAAGTTATGTCTTATTTCCATACTTATAACTGCACTTTCAACATCAATTTGCATCTATATTTATTAAATTAAACATAGATATATATTTTTATATCTGGTTAATATCTGTATTCCCTTCCCTATTTGCCAAACAAAAATGGAAACAGATTTGGATACACTGATATCCGATCCGTTTTCAGCTCTAGATTTGTGTCATCTCCTTTTCTATTTCTTTGATGAGACAAGTGGGGCAAAAGTAGTTGGTTGGACATAGTTTCCGATGCCATATTTTTGGAATCTTAATGAGAGTCAAATAAGTGTGTAGCAACATGGTTCTTTAGCTTAGGAAATTCACTTTCCAATTTTAGGAGTCCAAGTTAAATGTATTGCGAGGCTAGGAGCCACAAAAATTCTGTAAAATGATATGCTAGGGGTGAATGAAAGATAATGTTTTTTCTTTTTCAGAATAAGTAGGCCAGTATTCTCTCTCTCTCTCTCTCTTGTTGTGTGTGTGTTTTTTTTTTTTAACTCTTGCTCTTGTCTCTTCATTGGTTATTCTCTCAAATGTGAAATCCTTTTTCTATTTTAGTTCTGATACTTACTATTTGTTTGTCTATTTTAGTTTTGATTCTTCCACTTGTTTTCGGTGCAAAACTTATTGTTGCATTTATCTTACTCAAATTAATCTGAAAATTCATCTTATTTCTTCCTTTTAATATTCTTAGTCTGCATATACTTACTTTGGATTCTAGGTATTTGGGGCTTTGCTTTCTTTCTCCTCATTCTTTCTTTCTTTCATTTTTTTTTCCTTTTGTCTTGGTTCTAAAATTTACTCATCATTTTCACAAATCTGCATGCAGTGTGACCCGAATTTTAGATAAGGTCAAAATTGAACAAATTCTTTAATACCTAAATCTCTTGAAATATCATCTCTATTATCTTTTTTTATTATATAAAAAGTAGGGCAATTCTTTTCTTTTAAAAGTTTTCATTTGATCATAATAGCCAGAAATATCCGTCTGTGTTGTTTCTGAGAACTGGAAAACATGCTGCTTTAAAATCTAAATTGAATTCATTTTTACGACCTTTGACACGTGAGCCATCCCTAGTTGGTTGGTCCTGCATCAATTGCATGTTGTCATATGTTAGACTCAAATATTTGGATCTAGATATTTTAGGCAAAATGGACCTCACCATCAGACGTTATTTGATTTAGTGAAGGTCAGCTTGAACGATCAATGAACGGTGCATATAACTATGTTAGTGAAGGTTCAAAGTAACAAAGCACATGTAATGATGGAAAACAACGCATCTACCTACAAATAACCACAAAGATTGCAGTCAGTAGGCTTCTAGGGTTGGGATTATTGAAGATAATTGCACATCGTGCAGTAGTTAAATTTTCTGTTCTGAATATATTCATAATTCAGAAGCTTGCATTTGGCATAGATGAATGACCTCTTATCTATTCTAACTATTATGCAGTTAAAGTAGGCACAAAATGCTTATTTTAACAAACAATACTTCGGGAATAGTGATTAATTAGTTATCACGTTATTTTGCCCTGATTATCAGGCTTGCACAAAGAACTGTGCTGACATATAATAAGGCTTTTGCATGTAAATACATACAAATTTGGCACAGCATCTGTTATATCTAAAGTTAATAGCAGAGTCTCGGTGGAACATGCTACAGCTGTAATAAATACTACTTGCTTATATTTGGAGAAGTGGTGATGATTTGTAGTGGAAGCTGCTAGACTTGTTATATGTCATTCTCTCCATATTTAAATAGAAATTTATCCTTTCACTAAATCTTTGAGAAATGTTCTTGTGGTAGTTATAGTATATGCATCATAACTGATATGAACAAGATAAAGGATTCAGTTCATCATGTCTTTGCAAGAAGTAATCTTTGCCACAGTCATTAGAAATTTGAAAAGCTATGATCAGTGTAATTAATATCCATATACAAAATAAAGAAAATATTTAAAACAGTACAAATTATAGAGGGATTAAGCTAATGAGTCATACAATGAAATTATGGGAGAGAGTAATAGAAAATCGAATAAGAGCTGAAACTTTGGTATCAATATCAAATAATTAATTTGGATTTATGCCTAGAAGATCAACCATTGAAGCTATTTATTTATTAAGAAGATTGATGGAGAGATATAGGGAAAAGAAAAAAAAGACCTTATATGGTCTTTATTGATTTAGAGAAAGCATATGATAGAGTACCTAGAAAAATAATATGGTGGGTTTTAGAGAAAAAAGGAGTTACCAAAAGGTACATAAAATTAATAAAAGATATGTATGATAGAGCAATAACTATTGTTAAAACAATAATAGAAGAAATTAGTGAGTTTTCAATTACTATAGGTTTACATCAAGGATCTGCCTTAAGTCCGTGTCTTTTTGCACTAGCTATGAATGAATTAACTAAACATATTCAAGATAATATCTCATGGTGTGTGTTACTTGCAGACAATATAGTGTTGATTGATGAAACTAAATCTGGAGTAAATGCTAAGCTAGAGATTTGGAGAAAGGGTTTAAAATCTAAAGGTTTTAGGATTAGCAGAACTAAAATTGAATACATGAAATACAAATTTAGTAAAAGTAGATATACAAATGAAGAGACAATAAAGATTTCAAGCTAAAAGATATCAAGGAGTAAAAATTTACGTATTTGGGATCAATTATCCAGCAAGATGGTGAAATAGGTGAAGATGTGAATCATAGAGTTAAAGCAGGATGGATTAAGTGGAGAAGTGCTTCGAGAGTATTGTATGATCGGCGCATCCCATTAAAATTAAAAGAAAAATTCTATAAAACCGCTATTAGGTCAACTATGCTATATGGAACAGAGTGTTGGGCAATATTGAAACAACATGTGAATAAATTAAGTGTAACAAAAATGCGTATGTTAAGATGTATATGTGGTAAAGCTTTAAAAGATAGAATTAGAAATAAAAATATAAGAAAAATGATATGAGTGTCCCAATTGAAGATAAAATGAGAGAAAATCGATTACAGTGGTTTGAACATATACAACGTAGACCTTTAGATGCTCTAGTTAGAAAAAGTGATCTTTTAACAATCCATAGTAAGGATAGAGGTAGAGGTAGACCTAAACTAATATGGACATAAATAATTGAAAAAGATATAACTATTTGTAATTTGAATGTTGATTTGATCCTGAATAGAGAAGAGTGGAGGAAGCAGATTCATGTAGCCGACCCCATATAATGTTGGGAAAGGCTTAGATGAGTTGAGTTGAGTTGAGTATGATTAGTGTAATTAGTCATCCATGGAGTAGAAGCAACTGTTGATGATAAATAAGCTGCTCTTCTTTCAGCTATTTTTCCTTATCATCAATATTTGTTGTGCTTTATGCACAATTGGAAAAAGAGAACTGGTAAAAATGTGTAGAAGTATTTGTAGCAGACAAAATGACAATATCCTATCATCTTTATACCAAAGGAGGTGAACGGCTGTTTTTGAGGCTTTTCAGGATTGCTTAGGCTCCTTAAAAAATTATTTTGTTGCTTTTATATTAGTTTGACTAAACACTAAATTAGAGCTTTTTTTGGCCTGTAATAGCTTTTGTTCTTATATAAAATTCATGTAAAAAGAATATACTTGTCTAACTCCATGCAGGCATTATTAACACCATCATGAGAGGTTTCTTCTTTCGATGCAATCTGCCAAGAAGGCTTGTCCAGATTTATGATTTGGAAATAGACTATTCATTTTTTGCTCTTCACCAGTAACTATAGACAGCATATCTTGTGAAATAGCAACGCAGAAGTATCTGCTGGTCATGGATGTCATTAGTTCAAATATGAGTGTTGAATTTGAAATTTGGTTTCTTTCTTTCACCTGTTGCTGAAGTTTTCTGTTCTCTGGTTTTTTTTGCCCCATCTTTAGTCAGTTGCATGTTTTGAGGTGCCTTTCTCAAAATGGGTAGCTTTAATTAGCTTGGTTTAGCAGAGATTATTCCTTTGCAGGTGAATCATGACCAATTTTAGCATTCATATGTTGCAAAAATGCCCCAAACTTTGGTCATTTATTTGATGATTCCATTATATATGTTTGTGCAAATCGATGTTCTTGCACATGTGAGAGGAATTAAAACGTAGCATACAATCCCTTTTCCTATCTGCAGACATGGGGAGAAGCAGTGTTGTTATCAGCTTATTGGCATGGTGGAGCATTTGGGGACCATGACAGGAGGGCATTATATTGCATATGTGAGAGGTCAGAGAAGCCAAGAGAAGGCCAAGAATAGCAGTAGTCCTGCATGGTTTCGTGCAAGTGATGCTCAAGTGCATGAGGTTTCTCTGTCTGAAGTCCTACAGTCTGAGGCCTACATTCTATTTTATGAAAGAGTATAATGGTGACATTTAAGGTCTTCTAGTTCTATTCCTGACAACCCATTTGCCAGTTTGCCGATGAGAGGAAAATGAAGATACCTTGAAAGTTTATAATTACAGTTTTGTATGCTTTATGTACATCATTCCCCATAGAATTGATGGAAATGTTCAGTGGAAGTGAGGTTTTGTTTTGCTCTTTGTTTTTTGTTTTCGGTGAGTAGTGAACTGGGTTGTCTAAATGATTATAAGTGGCATTGGAAACTCAGTCTAAGGCTGAAGGATAACAAAATAATTTGTGCTGAGTTCCATTTATGCCATCTTGTTCTTTTTAATGCATCATGAGCAGAGGATGAGTTTGGAAACATTTTGCATGAGATGGTCTTGATACACTGTTGTATTTTGGTGCCAAAGTGCATGATATGGGTGGATTATCGTTAGGGAATATAAACCTTAAACATTTAAAATTAAGTCATTTAAAACTTTACCAGCTGCACGTGTGAAGACTTTTTTTAAAAAAATCTTCAAAAATAAAACATTTTTAAGTTTTCATGTTTCTTGCATACGGATCAAAAATGGTTTGGAAAAAAAAATCATCTTTTTTGTCACTTATTATCATAAGATTTGCACCAACTAAACTAGCTCTTAAAGTATCTAATCCATTTGAATTTTGGTAGACCATGCATCCTACCAGATTCATTGTTTCAATAATACCAAATTTATAAGATAACTGACCCCTCAATCATAGTTATTTACTTTTATAACTGAGATAACGGTTGTTATTTGGCAGTTTATTCCTTTTCTAGGTTTATTTGGTCATAAAATAACAGCTGATATGATCCTATTCTACCATGGTAATGGAAACTACTAGGGAATAAGAAAAAATAAGTGTTATTTACTAAAACCACTATCCAAAAAATCAAAAACTACTCTTTTAGCTGTCATAGAAATTTGAAATTAAAAATATATTTATTTTGATGAATTATGGAAGCCTGATATGATAACTGATGTAAAGAAATTTGTTTTCTAGGTATAAGAGGTTTCGGATTGACGATTCAGATGTTGGATGTGATTTATAATTTATAGACTACTTAATATAAAAATTATATAATTTAAAAATCTCTAGCTTATATATTAAGCCGTCAAATATGTAATTATATGTTGTGTATATATCCATTTATAGGTTAAGTTAAACTTCAAGGTACAACTAACATAACTTTAATAAAGTTGGACCTTTTTATGTTAATAATATAATTTGTTAGATGTAATCTAACATCTCTCAACTCAACTCAGCTCATTTAAGCCTTTTTTCAACTACATAGGTTCGGCAATTTGCTTTCTTCACTTTACTCTATTCAGGACTAAATCGATACTCAAATTACAAATAGTTATATCTTTCTTAATTATTTCTGTCCATGTTAGTTTAGATTTGCCTCTACCTCTATCAGTACCTGAACTATTAAAAGATCACTCTTTCTAACTGGAGCATCTAAAGGTCTTCGTTGTATATGTTCGAACCACCATGGTTTTCTCTCATTTTATCTTCAATTAGGGCTACTTCTATCATTTCTCGTATATGTTTATTTCTAATTCTACCTTTTAAAGTTTTACCACATATCCATCTTAACATGTGCATTTTTGTTACATTTAATTTATTCACATATTGTTTCAGTATTGTCCAACACTTTGTTCTATAAAGCATAGCTGGTCTACTAGCAGTTCTATAAAATTTTTCTTTCAATTTTAATGGGATGCATCGATCATATAATACTTTCGAAGCATTCATCCACTTAATCCATCCTGCTTTAGCTTTATATTCATATCTTCACCTATTTTACTTTCTTGCTAGATAATTGATCCCAAATACCTACATTTTTTATTCTTTGGTATCTCTTAGCTTGCAATCTTCATTGTCTCTTCATTTGTATTTCAACTTTTACTAAAATTACATTTTATGTATTCAATTTTAGTTATGCTAATTTTGAAACCTTTAGATTCTAAAGCCTTTCTTTAAATCTCTAGCTTAGCATTTACTTTATATTTAGTTTCATCAATCAACACTATATTATCTGTAAATAACACACAACATGAGATATCATCTTGAATATATTTGGTTAATTCATTCATAATTAATGCAAAAATTTACGGACTTAAAGCAAATCCTTGATGTAAACCTACAATAATTGGAAACATACTAGTTTCTCCTATTGTTGTTTTAATAATAATTATTGCTCTATTATATATCTTTTATCATTCTATATACTTTTACTAATTCCTTTTTCTCTAAAACCCACCATATTATTTCTCTACATACGCTATCATATACTTTCTCTAAATCAATAAAGATCATATGAAGGTTTTTTTTTTCTTTTCCCTATACCTCTCCATCAATCTCCTTAATAGATAAATAGCTTCTATGATTGATCTTTTCAATATAAATCAAAATTGATTATTTGACACTAAAGTTTCAGCTCTTATTCCATTTTCTATTATTCTTCCCAATAATTTCATTATATGACTCATCAACTTAATCCCTCTATAATTTGCATAATTTTAAATATCTCTTTTATTTTTATATATGGGTATTAATATGCTTTTTCTTCAATCATCCGATATTCTTTTAGTTGCCTGTTAAATAAATTGGTTAACCATGTGACTCCAATTTCTTCTAAGCCTTTTCAAACCTCAATAAGGATCATATCTGGCTCTAATACCTTTATATTTTTCATATTATTCAAAGTATTTTTAACCTCAAGCATGCTAAATTTATGAAAAAATTTATTTTTATTTGTTACTCCTACGTTATCATGTCCTTCTACCCTTAACTTTACTAAATTAATTTTTATTTAATAATTTTTAAAATAACCTTTTTATTATTTTTTTTATCTCTTCTTCTTTTACTAAGGCTCTTTTATTTTCATCTTTAACACATTTAATATAGTCAAGATCTTTTCTTTTCTTTTCTTTTATTTTTGCTAGTTTAGATATAGACTTTTTACCTTCTTTTGTATCTAGTCTATTATATAAGTATCTAGTCTATTATATAAATCATCATAAGCTTTAAGTTTGGTATTACTTATTATTTTTTTAGCTTCTTTCTTCATCCTTATACTTTTTAAAACTTTTTTATCCTTATCCTCTTGTCAAATTTTGTAGTTTATTCTTTTAAGCTTGATGGCAGCTTAAACTTCCTCGTTCCATCATCAAGTTTTTTTTTCTTCTAATAGTTCTATCCCTTTTAATTCTCCTATAACCTATTTTGCTATGTTTTTTTTATATATTTAGCTGCTTTTTTCATATTAATTTAGGATCACTATCTATATTTGCAGTCATTTCTGTTTGGAATTGTATCCTAAAGCCAATCATTTGATAATTGTGCTGATGTAAATTGTATATAAATTGATATATTAATAAAAGTTATTTGGCAGTTTATTCATTACAAGAATATCTTCTTAATACTCCTGAAAGTGATGAAGCCCTTAGGATCTTTCTCACGATAAAGGAGGATTTATCTTAGAAGGTCCTTAAAAGAGTTCGCGACCAAATGATATACTATGACAGGGCCATAGTACTATCAATTATAGGATGTTGTATATCATATTTGTTGGTTATCCTCTTAACCAAGGAGTGTAGAGACAATGGTATGACATACAAGTGAAAGTGTAGGAGTACATTTCACCGAACGTGACTCATTTTCGGATACTCTGCTGTCAAGAGTTAATCCGAGAAGATATAGGTATAAGTATCCTTCAGACTGAAGATCACAACCAGTGGCTTACAAGCAACTCATTGTACTCAGGTGTCGGACCACCTGGATTTCTAATCCAGCTACGAAAGGTTACTAGGTGCAATCAAGTACTTGTGGTAGTCAGTTGTGGATCAAGATGGAATTTGACCTATCCCATTAAAAGGAGAAATGCTTGTGTTTCAATTTAGCAAGACCTTGGCCAAGGCACTTCATGTGAAAGTCACATGATCACTAAAGTTGAAATCACTTTATGGATTTGCTATTTAGAGTTGACAGGCTCTCAAGCCATCCTTAGCATTTGTGGTCAAGAGGATGAATTATACGGTAACTGTTTCTTAGGGTTCTTGGAGTTTGCTCGGCAACTCTTCGACCTATCCGGACGTCGGGTTCCATTGCTAGATGGGCACATCGATTAGTATAGAAAGTTGTTTCTATGCTACCGGCTTAGGTTCGAACCTAGAGAGTCACATGCATAGAAGTTTCCTAGGATGATCTATTTGCTGATCAACGATTGAGAATCGTATATGATTTAATTAATCAATTTGATTGATTGAATTATCTCAATTGGGTTAAGTACAATTGAATAAGATTCAATTTGGTTTAAGTCTATTAGAAGGACAAGTCAATTTCAAATATTGATTTGAAATTAGACTTGATTTGATTTGAATAGATTCAGGACTAGCTAAATTTGATTTGGGCTTGGACCATGATCTATGTGGGTTAAGTCAAATAAATTCAGATCAGAATCCAAACCTCTCGAATATGGATCTCATATGATGAGATGGCTAAAATCTCATCTTATGAGATAGAATTTAATGCATGACATTTATTTACCGAACATCGAATTTATCCCTCGTCTCTTTGGTTTTCTCCGAACGACGGAACTAAACCAAACGCCGCGACTCCTTGGTTTTCTCCGAACATCGGAATTAAACAAGCGCCGTGCCTTCGGCGTCTCTTCGCTTTTGCCAAACGATGGATTCTTAAATATCAAAATTAAATGTCAAGGCTAAATCTAGACTATAAATAGAGGGCATTCCCTCACCAGAGAATACAGAACAAAAAAATAGAATAACAATACACGATTTGTTGTGGATTGTAATTCTAAATTGTCGTGGATTGTAATTCTAAAATGTTAGAATAGAAAATCCTGGTGATTCTGGTGTTAGCGGAAGCCTGGTGGATCTTGAAGGAAGATTCAAGTGAGAGGATTCAAGATCAGCAAAGCTATTTTTTCGCGAGCTAGCACTCCCGGAAATCTGATCATTCAGGGCTTCGCGTGGACGATACTAGAGGCCGGACGATTGAACGGCTGCAGAGCAATAAGGATTTACCTACTGTTCTTAAGGTAAGTGATTTTATCCCTAGATCTTAAGGCAGGCTTCAAGATAATAGTGTGACTAGTCATCTTGAAGATCAAGATATGATCTTGATGTTTTTATATGCATATTTTAGATCAAACGACCTTGAATATATAGGCAAAGATATGATCTTGATGCATATTAGATAGATTAATATGTAATCTTTTAATTTCTGTAATGATAATAGTTATCAATTTTTAAAAATATGTATGCCTAGGAAACTATTTCTTCTTACAAATGGTATGAGCCATGGTTTCGTTAATGATCTAATTTATTGCATGTAAATTAATATTCTCATTAATTATGTAACTATGGCTAAAACTTATCACAAGGCCATATGGTCACAGGTAGATTGAAAATCCGAATTACCCATTCAATGAGGTATTCTGTGACATATTGTCGTGCGATTGTTTTATCGTTGATGCTTTATTTAAAGAAAATTTAAATTGTACTCAAAAACATAGATTACACACACTCTCAAAAGATATTTTATATTTGATACATATTGATATTGTATAAAACCATAATATTTGCATGTTTAGTATAAAAACATAGATATGATATATGACGGCATGATGTCTATGTTATAAACATACAAATATTTATGAGAGTTTTATTTGAATGTCAAATATTAGTTCATAATTTTTTTTAGATATGATCTAAATATAGAAATTATGAGTAGTAACATTATGCTTGATTGAAATATATGACATGTTAACATGAAATATATTTAATCATTTGGGTTAGCTAAATCGGGTCCATAAAGGGTTAGACTCTAAAGTTTAAATCAACTGGACTAAAAGAGTATTTGTTCAAATCTAATTAGATTAGGTTAAGAATGCTCTAAATCAAACAATAGTTGTAGTTGATCAAGTCCTTCTCTTTGATTAAACCAAATGGAAGTAGATTAGGCTCCGTGCTTGAGCATGAATCTATTAGATGGTCAAATCAGAATTGGTTAACCATATGATGTCAAGGTGGGATGGCAAGTTGCTCTAGGATCAACGATCGAATGGTTTTTAATTGGGAGCTACTCGTATTGATGCGTCTTTAATGAGTTAATGGCATATCCCTCCCATCGATCTCTCTCACCTGGTCATTGTGGTGAACCATTTATGATTCAGATCATTTACCTGATTCGGGTTGACCCATGCCTGTAAGGATATCATTATGACTGATTTAGGTGCCACTTAACCTGACTTAATCTTGTTTCATTCTACCGATTTCATAGATTCAGTGGGAGAACTTGATTAGTCAATTTATCTTCATATTATTAAAATCCTCTAAAATTATTAGGTCCTTAAAATGAAATAGTTATATGATAACTAGATCATAGCCTCCCATTAAGGTGGGTGATAATGAGTCCGATGTCTTGATAATCATTGGAGGCACTCCATGCCTGGTGCTTGTCAACCATCGAAATTATCATTCATTATATGATAAGTCAGCATAACTATTAAATAAACAGTCAGGTGAGCCGAGCTTCACTCGAGCTTGGTTGTCTATTGATAGGTTACACTGATTATATCATTTAATGGTTGGACCTAACTAGAACTTTCATGGAGGCACTTCATGCCTGCTGAAGAGGTACATGGGGCAAAACTGAACACTAAGAATTGTTTGGGGAAACAATTGGTTTTGAACCTACTCTTAGATGCATATGGGTTAGCCAAGCTTCACTTGGGCCTGTATGTAGTTTATGTAGATCTTAGTGCCTGCTAAAGAATTAAGAATAATTATTCGAATTGGGGTGTAGAGGCTGCCAATTTGAACAAAATAGTAGGAGAATCTTTAGACTAAAGTCCAAGTCTTTAGACTGAATCAATTTATATACTAATAAACTTTAGTTTTTCCTTATGCAGAATATGGCCACTAATTTATCATTAAGGTCCCTATTGGATAGTGACAAATTGAATGGTTCCAATTTCAATAGCTAGTTCAGAAAACTTAAGATCGTCCTTGAGCATGAGAGGATTCTATATATTCTGAATAATCCTGCACCAAAGATACATGATGCAAACACCTAAAGTTCTGAGAGAGACACTTATCAGAAGTGGCTCAATGATAGAACTAGCGTGCGTTGTATCATGTTAGCATCAATGAACGATGAATTCGGTCGCCGGTTCGAGAATGCTCAACCAGAAGAAATCATTCAAGCGTTGAATGAATCTTTCGGCACACCGACGATGTTGAAAGGCACAAGACTAGTTGTGCTATTTTCAATGCTCGAATGAGAGATGGATATCCTGTCACTGATCATGTATTGTACATGATCGAGAAGATAGAACTCCTAAGCAAGCTCGGCTTTCCCTTACATGAGCAGTTGGGAAAAGATGCGATCATGAATTCCTTGCCTCCATCCTTCTGACCTTTCCTTACTCATTTTCGAATGACAAAGCCTGCAGTCAACTACCACGGTTTGTTGGGGTTGTTACAGAACTTTGAGAAGGATAACCAGCTCTCTAAGGGTTTGGTTAATGTGGTTGAAGGATCTAAGGTAGGGCGTAAACCCTTTGGGAAAGGGAAGAAGAAAAAAAATAATAAAAGGGTGCAACATGCTAGGATATCTATAAGGGGTCAGATGCAGAAGAAGAAAGTTGATAAAAGTCAAGCTGAATGCTTTTACTGCAAGATGCAAGGGCACTGGAAGAGGAACTGTCCTCTTTACATTGCCACACTTGATCCAAACAGGCCAAAGAAGAAAAAGAAGCAAGATGTTGCTCAACAAGGTATTTATATGATAACACCTTGTAATTTTTCTATATATGATAATCAGACCTGGGTATTGGATACCGGGAGTCCTTTTAACATTTGCAATTCATTGCAGGGACTACAGGTCACCAGAAGATTTGAGGACAATGAAAGATTCCTAAATGTCGGCGATGAAAGATTAGTTCCAGTACTGGCATTAGGAGTTCTTGAAATAGTTTTCAATAGAAATGTCATTATACTAATGATTGTCATTTTTGCCCAACGTTTTTATTGAACGTAATTTCTGTAGGCCTTCTGGCCAAAAATAATTATGAAATTTCAATAAAGGATGTTACTTTGAATATCATTATGAATGGAGTCACTATAATGACTAGGCATTTATCTAATGGCATTTATATATTATCATAGCCTGTGAATGTAGTGTACCAATCAAGTAAGCGCCCTAGAACAACTGATGTCACAGATATTTATCTTTGGCACCATCGGCTAGGTCATATCAACAAGAACAGATTAAACAGGTTAACTCAGGAGGGCATCCTTCGAGTTGATGATTGTGAATCATTAACTACTTGTGAATCATGTCTTCTTGGTAAAATGACCAAGTCATCTTTTATTGGAATTGGAAAAGGTGAAAGAGCAAAAGAGCTATTGGGTCTAGTACATACTGATGTATGTGGACCAATGAGCACTTGTCCCAAAGGTGGATACTACTACTTTATTACATTTACAGACGACCTTTCTAGGTTCGGTTATATCTATCTTATGCGACATAAATCTGAATCATTTGAAATGTTCAAACTATATCATAAAGAAGTAGAAAAACAAACAGAAAAATGTATTAGACCCTTCGATCAGATCGAGGAGGCGAATACCTTTCCAATGAATTTGTGACATATTTAAAGGAGAATGGAATTCTCTCCCAATGGACTTCTCCTGGAACACCGCAACATAACAGTGTGTCGGAAAGAAGGAATCTGTTGAAAGATTATTGAAAAATTATATGCCCCAATCCTTTTGATTTTGATGATTACTAAAAGCCATTGAGTACATTAAAAGATGTAATGAGTTTATTTAATGTGCAATGAATTTATTTTGAACAATCAATGAGAATGTTAAAGTTTGACATTAATCATTTTGAAAGTAACTTAAGCTCAATGTTTAAGCTTTCAAAAAGAAATTTTATAATTCATAGATTAATCAATGAGTTTTTGGAATACTTCTTGAATTAATTCTTAATGTCAATTTTATTGAATTCAAGTCAAAACAATGAATTAAAATGAATCTGGAACGATTTTAAAGTCAATCAGAAAAGTTTCTGATTTTTGATACGTTCCGGAGCCGACTCTTGAGTTTCAGAGTCGACTCCCTCAGAGAACAGAAATGTCTATCTGTCTCGAGTCGACCCACGTAATTTCACGAGTCGACCCCCGATTCTGTCGAGCCGACTCCATGACTGCGAGTCGACTCCGCTCAGACACCAGAGGTGTGTTTTTCTGAGCACTTCGCGAGTCGACCCCAACTTTTCATGAGTCGACCCCCGACTTTCAGGAGTCGACACTTTACTTTTGGTGAGTCGACCCTGACTTTCTAAACATTTCTATTTTTAGTATCACGAGCTCGAGCCGACTCGGGAAAAGCATGAGTCGACTCCAGCAAATCTGGGCGAAATTTTTACGGATGCCAACTCAGCTCCAACGGTAAGATTTTTGATTAACGGCTATTTTTCTTTGTCTCTAACGGCTATATTCTTGCAGAATCTATAAATAGAGAAGCCGTTTTCAAATCAAAAGAGACGAATAGAGAGATATTTATTTCAAAGAAAAAGAAGAGAAAAATCGAAAAACAGAGCTTCAGTTGAAAAAATCCGTGATTCAAAATAGAGTGAAAGAAAGAGTGTGAAATCAAAGGAAGTTCCTTCTGTGTTCAAGCTCAAATCCAAGGAAGCTTCAGAAGAAAATCCAAGTGCTATTCAAGAGCATCTCAAGAGATTTCCAACACTCAAAGAAAAGAGGAAAAGCCCAAATCAACTCCAACACATCTTCCGTGAAGAATCCAAGCTGAGGCCTGGTTCTACACTTCAAAGGAGTTGAAGAAAAGAAGAAAAGCTCAAAGCCAACCAACTGCAAATCAGGCTTATCTAAACTCTATTCTTACATTTGTTTATCTGCTCATTAAGGAGCCTTGTAACTAAACAAACAATATTTCTATTCTTGTGTCTAGCTCAATCTGGGGGATTGAACTGAGGTAGGTAGTTACCTCAGTTCAAGCTTGGTTAAGCTTGGGTTAAGGGTTTTTGTGCTGGTGAGCCCTTGAAAACCAGCTGGGTTCGTTGTGCGCCCGGGAAAACAACAAGTTTGAGTTGTGAGCTTGTAAAACAACTCTGCTGTAATCTAGGGTGATTATAGTGTGGACCCAAGTGAATCTTGGGAGTGGACGTAGGTGTTGGATACACCGAACCACTATAAAATCTTTTGTGTTTGCCGTGTTCTATTGTCTTTCTCTATCTCTGTTTTATTCACTGCAATTTATATTTACTTTGCATTTGCCTTCATTCATCTCAAGCTAAATAATTTAAAAGGCTAATTTTTAAAGAACCCAATTCACCCCCCTCTTGGGTTGTCATCTGGGCCAACAGAATCGAACTCTGTTAGATATGATTCGGTCCATGATGGGTTTTGCAAGCTTGCCAATATCATTTTGGGGATACGCATTAGAATCAGCTTGTCATATTCTTAATAAGGTTCCAAGTAAGTCTGTTTCTAAAACTCCACATGAGATGTGGTATGGACATAAACCGATTATTACCTATCTGAGAGTCTGGGGGTGTCCGGCTTATGTGAAACGTGCAAAATCAGACAAACTTGAACCCAAATCTGACAAATATTTTTTCATCGGCTATCGAAAGAAACAAAAGGATATTACTTCTACAATACTGAAGAACAAAAGTTGTTCATTAGTAATATAGCAGTTTTTCTTGAAAAGGAGTTCCTTAGTGAAGGAACAAATAGCTTTAATGTTGAACTTGAGGAAGTTCATCAAGTAGAAGGAACAACACAAACCAGTGAACCCCTAGAATCTGAGTTGATTAGATCAAACTCAAAACCCATTTTAGATGCACCATTAAGGCGATCTGGTAGAGTACCACATCAACCGGACAGATACTTGGGTTTCTTAGTCCAGAACGATGATCCTGTTGAACTCGATGAGAACAACGAGGATCCGATCACCTATATGGATGCTATGCAAAGGACTGACTCTAATAAATTACTTGATGCCATGAAATCCGAACTTGATTCCATGAAGGACAATAATGTATGGACATTAGTTGACCCACCCGAAGGGATAAAACCCATAGGGTGTAAATGGGGTTTCAAGAGGAAAAGAGGGCAGACGGAAAGGTAGAGACCTATAAAGCACGTCTGGTTGCCAAGGGGTATCGTCAATGTTATGGTATTGACTATGACAAAACATTTTCTCCTGTGGCAATGCTGAAATCCATTCGGATTATGCTAGCTATAGCAGCACACTTCGATTATGAGATTTGGCAGATGAATGTTAAAACCGCTTTTCTAAATGGTGATCTAGAAGAACAAGTGTATATGATACAGCCTGAAGGTTTTATATCTAAAGACGAGTCTAAAGTGTGCAGGCTATAGAAGTCTATTTATGGACTTAAGCAAGCATCAAGGAGTTGGAACATACGATTTGATAAAGTGATCAAATCTTATGGCTTTATTAAGAATAAAGAAGAACCTTGTATTTATAAATGGGCTAACGATTCTGTTATTGTATTTCTTATATTATATGTGGATGATATTCTCTTAATCGGGAATGATATCCCTGCATTACAAGGAATAAGACATGGTTATCATCACAATTCTCCATGAAAGATCTGGGAGAAGCATCATACATCCTAGGGATGAAGATCTATAGAGATAGATCTAAGAGAATGCTAGGTTTATCCCAATCTACGTACATTGACACAGAGCTAAAGAGGTTTAGCATGAAGAATTCCAAGAAAGGCTATCTTCCGATAGGCCATGGAATTCATCTTTCTAAGAAGGATTGTCCGACAACTCCTAATGAAAGAGAACGTAAGAGTTGAATTCCATATGCTTCGGCAGTAGGATCGATTATGTATACCATGACATGTACAAGACCAGATGTGGCATACTCACTAGGAGTAGTGAGTAGATACCAATCTGATACAGGAGAAAAACACTGGCAAGTTGTTAAGACAATCCTTAAGTATTTGAGAAATACTAAGGACCAGTGGTTAGTCTATGGAGAGTCTGATTTGAAACTTGTTGGATATACTGATTCCAGTTTTCAATCAGATCATGATGATAGCAAAAGTGTATCGGGTTTCATGTTTATCCTAATGGTGGAGCTGTTTGCTGAAAAAGTTCCAAGCAACATACAGTGGCAGATTCGGTGTGCGAGGCAGAGTACATCGCTACATCAGATGCTACGAAAGAAGCTGTGTGGCTGCGAAAGTTCATCTCCGAGCTTGGAGTGACACCTTCCATAGATGAACCAGTCCTGTTATACAGTGACAGCACTGGTGCCATAGCTCAAGCAAAGGAACCACGAGCACATCAGCGCACCAAGCACATACTGCGCCGGTTTCATCTTATTCGAGAGATAGTAGACCGAGGTGACATAAATCTTCAGAAGATTGATGGAAAGAAAAACCTAGGTGACCCATTTACTAAAGCACTCAGCATCAAGGAGTTTGACAACTATAAGTTGAAGATGGGTATTAGATACTGTAATGAGTGGCTTTAGGCTAAGTGGGAGTTTGTTGGGAATTGCATCCCAAAACCAATCATTTGATGATTGTGCTGATGTAAATTGTATATAAATTGATATATTAATAAAAGTTATTTGGCAGTTTATTCATTACAAGAACATCTTCTTAATACTCCTGAAAGTGATGAAGCCCTTAGGATCTTCCTTACGATAAAGGAGGATTTATCTTAGAAGGTCCTTAAAAGAGTTCGCGACCAAATGATATACTATGACAGGGCCATAGTACTATCAATTATAGGATGTTGTATATCATATTTGTTGGTTATCCTCTTAACCAAGGAGTGCAAGGACACTGGTATGACATACAGGTGAAAGTGTAGGAGTACATTTCATCGAACGTGACTTATTTCTGGATACTCTGCTGTCAAGAGTTAATCCGAGAAGATATAGGTATAAGTATCCTTTAGACCTGAAGATCACAACCAGTGGCTTACAAGCAACTCATTGTACTTAGGTGCCGAACCACTTGGATTTCTAATCCAGCTACGAAAGGTTACTGGGTGCAGTCAAGTACTTGTGGTAGTCAGTTATGGATCAAGATGAAATTTGACCTATCCCATTAAAAGGAGAAATGCTTGTGTTTCAATTTAGCAAGACCTTGACCAAGGCATTTCATGTGAAAGTCACATGATCACTAAAGTTGAAATCACTTTATGGATTTGCTATTTAGAGTTGACAGGCTCTCAAGCCATCCTTAGCATTTATGGTCAAGAGGATGAATTATATGGTAACTGTTTCTTAGGGTTCTTGGAGTTTGCTCGGTAACTCTTCGACCTATCCGGACGTCGGGTTTCATTGCTAGATGGGCACATCGATTAGTATAGAAAGTTGTTTCTATGCTACCGGCTTAGGTTCGAACCTAGAGAGTCACACGCATAGAAGTTTCCTAGGATGATCTATTTGCTGATCAACGATTGAGAATCGTATATGATTTAATTAATCAATTTGATTGATTGAATTATCTCAATTGGGTTAAGTTCAATTGAATAAGATTCAATTTGGTTTAAGTCTATTAGAAGGACAAGTCAATTTCAAATATTGATTTGAAATTAGACTTGATTTGATTTGAATAGATTCAGGACTAGCCAAATTTGATTTGGGCTTGGACCATGATCTATGTGGGTTAAGTCAAATAAATTCAGATCAGAACCCAAACCTCTCGAATATGGATATCATATGATGAGATGGCTAAAATCTCATCTCATGAGATAGAATTTAATGCATGATATTTATTTACCGAACGTCGGATTTATCCCTCGTCTCTTTGGTTTTCTCCGAACGACGGAACTAAACCAAACGCCGCGACTCCTTGGTTTTCTCCGAACATCGGAATTAAACCAAGGGCCGTGCCTTCGGCGTCTCTTCGCTTTTGCCAAACGATGGATTCTTAAATGTCAAAATTAAATGTCAAGGCTAAATCTAGACTATAAATAGAGGGCATTCCCTCACCAGAGAATACAGAACAAAAAAATAGAACAACAATACACGATTTGTCTTGGATTGTAATTCTAAATTGTCGTGGATTGTAATTCTAAAATGTTAGAATAGGAAATACTGGTGATTCTGGTGTTAGCGGAAGCCTGATGGATCTTGGAGGAAGATTCAAGTGAGAGGATTCAAGATCAGCAAAGCTATTTTTCCGTGAGCTAGCACTCCCGGAAATCTGATCATTCGGGGCTTCGCGTGGACGATACTAAAGGCCGGACGATTGAACGGCTGCAGAGCAATAAGGATTTACCTACTGTTCTTAAGGTAAGTGATTTGATCCCTAGATCTTAAGGCAGGCTTCAAGATAATAGTGTGACTAGTCATCTTGAAGATCAAGATATGATCTTGATATTTTTATATGCATATTTAGATTAAACGACCCTGAATATATAGGCAAAGATATGATCTTGATGCATATTAGATAGATTAATATGTAATCTTTTAATTTCCGCAATGATAATAGTTATCAATTTTTAAAAATATGCATGCCTTGGAGACTATTTCTCCCTACAATTTCTCCTACTAATTTTTCTTTAAATAATTCTAGTTTTTTTTTCAAATTCTACCATTTAATTTTTAAATTAATAGTTTTATGTTTTACTCTATATTTCATTTTTATTCATATGCTTGCTAGCATTATCTTATGTTGTGAACTTAAACTTCTTTTGGAATAACTTTACAGTTTTTGAATGTTATTTTATCCATGTTTTTAGAAAAAGTTTATTTGACTTGTATTAGATCTACTTTTAAATGTTATTAAACGTTCGTATCTTCTTTTGAAACAAATGTTTGCTATTATGAGATTATATGCCACTACAAAATCTAAAATATTCATGCCAACTTTATTCCTATCTTCAAATCTATACCCTTCTTGTACTATTTATATCCATTCCTCTGTTTACCTATGTTTATTAAAATTTTCTTCTATATATCTTTTTCCCTTAAGGTATTTCTTACATTACTTCATCCTCCATGTCTTTTCAAAATTCTATCTTAATTCGTTGGTTTAATCTTACTTATGGTGGATATGCACTAATTATGTTAATTATATTATTTTTAATTATAAATTTTAATGATATAATTCGATCTTCTTTCCTAGTTACCTTAACAATATATTCTTTAAAATTTCTGTCTACAATTATTCCTACATTTCTATTTTTATATTTTCTAGTATAATATAATTTATATTCTATATTTTCTATTTTTTTAAATCTTTCATCTACCCATTTAGTCTCTTATAAGCATATTATATTTACTTTTCTTTCTATTATAGTCTTCACTATATCCATTGCTTTACCTGTTAGTATTCATATATTTCATATTACTATTATAAGCTGACATCATGATTAACTTTTTATCCACACTCATTCATGGTGCAGAAATCCTTGCTCATTTATCACCGCATTCGAGTGTCGGTGCGATGCCTCTTGCTATTTTTCGAAACACTCAAAGGTAGGTGCAATACGTCTATTAACAGGGATGTTCTAATCATTCATATAGTTTGATTTAGTAGATTCATATTTTAGAGGATTTGATAAAATTTTATGCTATCTAATACAACTCTTTTTTTTAATCTTAGACTTTGAGATCGGCCTTAGCTATGTAGCCTAACATCTCTAAATTACTAATATATTAAAATGATACTTTGTTTATCTAGCGGACAAAACTGATAGTTCCGTAAATCCACGTTCATTTTAGACCTGGGTAGGAACAACGATCGTGATCGAGATATTATTTTTACTTTCAGAATGTCACATCATGCATTTTGGCAGCAAAGCATCACTCGGTCGGCTGCGACTTGTATGCAAAACAGGTGGCAGCGTGGAAACGCTGCCTTGGTCTCCCCTTTTCTGGGCCTTAACGTTGCTTTATCTCCTTCAGTCCTTTGTTTTCTTCTGTTTTGTTCCCTGCTATGGTTGCATTGAACAGGCCATGAGAGCCTGCAGGCGAGATATTTATTGCATGTTGACCACATAATGCTAGATCTGGATCATTGCTCAAATGCATTTGAAAGTCATCAGCTCGCAGCCAACCAATAACCTCTGTAAACTATGAGCTAAATCGTGCTGAAACTAGCTGTTCAATGATTCTTAGCTTAGGGATGATGGCCTACCTTAATTTATGTCTCGTTTCCAGGCTCCTCCGATTGTAGCTATTGGGGAACAGCTGTCCTAAACAAGGCACTGTAATTTTTCTTAACAAAAAAGAATATATAGCACAGGGCCAAATCGATTTGATCAGGTCAAACACTAAGTTGCAGGTCGATTTGAGCTGCATTCTATATATGGTTCTGGAGAAAGCGTAAGCAAGAAAATGATGAAAGTTAGGGTCATCTGATCTAGAGTGCTCTTATTGCAATATTAACAGATGAAACATCTTGTTAACTATTCTCTCTTTGCCTCTATTTTTTTTTTTTTGTTCCTTTTTGATGTGAAATAAAATTGTCACCGCACCAATTGGCAGACGTGGCAGATGGCAAGACCTACTTTCGGGCTATGACTCGCTAATCACCATGTTTAGAAGAGGTTTACTTCACATAAAAGGACAAGCAGCATTGTCTGCCATCTTCGTATAGGGACTATCTCCCCCCATGATTCCTGCGCGAAGTCTGTTTTGCAGATCCATCAGATGAAGAAAGCTATTTAAATTATACGTGCGCTGTCCCCAAGCCAAAGAATCAAAATCTTCAGCAATACTTCTGTATCAAGATACATGCCAAAAAGTGAATAAAATCACTTTAACTTGTGCTTCACGATGAGCAAAATATCATTGTGCTTGTCCCTCACTCATGTGACGAGTATACACCCCTTTTCTATTCTTTATGGTAAAAGATCCATTTTCAAATATACCATGTCCGGTATTAATTGAACTGCAGCAGCAAATCTATAAACAGTTTGGATGCAAATACACCAATAAGATAACATAAAATACCTGGACTCAGGTTATAAGGTTGGTCATAAACTTTTCTCCCTCCTGATAACAACCACCACTTAATTTCAAGAAAAATATTGAGAGAGTGTCTGAAGTCAAAAACTCCAAGAAAGCACTTGGGGAGATTTGATGATGAGAGCTCATTCATTCAGAGGAGGTAGCTGCAACCATCAAGCTGGCGATAGTAGTTTGACGACATGGTTTGTAGTGCAGTTCTACGTATAAAACTTAGTCAATCCGGCAGATGCACCAACAGCATCTTTGGATCATGTTTGTTTCAACTCCGACACTGGCATGAGTTAAGAGTCAATGACAAAGAAAGCGAAAGTATTATATATATATATATATATATATAAATCGTTACAAGAACATAAATATGAATATATATATAAATCCAAAGACATTGATAAAATAGTTTTAAATTAATCTCCACTGTTTTCTCAGTAGCTAAGAGCGCGCGGTTGCGGCCGGCAGCAGCTGTGGATTATCAACCTTAATATTAATTTTATGTGAGTAATTGCTATTAGCTTGTCATTTGCCTTCGAATCTTCGTAACTTCACTGGTTTTTTTTATTCAATGGTACGGCCGTAAAGACGGGGCTTCTAAAAAAAATTTCATTCATGGCTGGAGCTACTATGATCATGTTTTAATCAATTTATGTTCTACGATATTTGATCTATGTTACATAAAGCGCATAGATTTTATATTCGTCGTGTCTATTAAAAAAATCAACTCTGCGATTGATTTAATGATGACACATTAGGTTTTGATTTTGAAAATAAAAAGATTTTTGTACTTAAATAGTTTCTATTTTTTAACTACTAATTTGCTTTAGACTAATTTGATCATCTAGACTAATGTATCATCTACTTATATTTATTTTTAAAAAATTCATTCACAGGCAACAGCTACCGTTATTTCATTTCCAATTTTAACGGCAGATAACGGCACAATTTTTTTTTTTTGGGGCTTAAATGAACCGGCCTACCGCTATAACGGCAGACATCCGCGTTTTGACCTCCATCCCAAGTGTCGACCACCCATCCTACTCTCCGTCTCTCTCATCTGTTTCTCTTTTGTTTCTCTCTAACATTCCCCGGAAAAATAGCAGCAGAATAGCGATCCCAAGCGCAGTTCAAAAGAGGAATAGGGAAAGAGAGAGAGCAAGAGAGAGATCGCTTGCTCGCGTGAATTCCCAAAATCTAATAACAGAGATTCTCGGTCGCCGATCTGTTCCATATTTTATGTATTTTTTTCTCTTTTTTCATGTGATTTCTGACACGCCTATCCCTTCTTGTTCCTTTGTCTTCAGTGACCTTCTTTAAGTTTACCCTCCGCCATCTCGATCTCTTCACTCTTCTTCTCCTGTCTCGTATCCCAATTTTAGAACCATGGATCCAAAAATCCTGTGTTTCTTCATTTTTGTTTTTCATTGAATTTCGCAGAAAAAATGGTTTTTTTTTTTTTTTTTTTTGAGAAAATTTCTCTGATGTGATCGTTTCTTTCTAATTTTATAGCAATTTGGGATTTTTGGCCGGAAATTTGCTTGCATTTTTCCTCGAAATTGGTTGCTGCTCCAAATTAGAATTTCTTTTGGGTGGTCGAGATTTATTGAAAATTTGGGCGATAAATGGAAGGCAGGCCATGGCGGACGAGGCTGACGCTCTCGGACTTGCTGGCCGTCCAGCATTCTTCTAATCTCCGAGACCTCCTCCGCTACCGGGAGGAGGAGGAGGACGGCGGTCACCAGGTCCTCCTTCGCCGCCACAGCGGCAGCGGTGGCGGCGAGACCCTGACGCTGGCCTCCGCCCTTGCCTATGAGAAAGAGGAAGCTTCTTCGACCCCAACACCCGACGGGAGGACGCTGCTCGACATGTCCCGCAACGAGGAGAGCGGCCGCGTTGCCGTCACCCGCCGCGGCGGCGGCGGCGGCAGGACGCTTCTCGACATCTTCCGCGAGGACGAGGGCTCCCTCGCCGGCGGCGGCGACAGCATCATCTGGAGGACATTCGAGGAGCATCTCCGTCGGGCCGCCGCGTTGACGGCCTCGTCAGGTGGCGATCCTCCGGCGTCCGGAGGAGGAGCACCACCGGAGGAAGCTTCAGGAGGGGAGGCGGCGGACGGGGCCGCCCCGGCGGGGACGGCGGTGGAGGGGGAGCAGCCGGTGAGGGTATCGCTGATGGCGCTGCTGGAGGAGACGGAGGGGCCAATGGTCGGCGGCGAGGTGTGGGCGGTGGCGGAGGAGGAGGGACGGTGGCGAGGGAGGGTGAGGAGGAGGAGGAGGCGGCGGAGGATAGACACGTGTGCTGCGTGTGCGCGGAGAGGCGGAAGGGAGCGGCGTTTATCCCGTGCGGGCACACGTTTTGTCGGGTGTGCTCGCGGGTGCTCTTTAAGCGCCGCGGTAACTGCCCTCTTTGCAATGCCCAAATCGTCCAAGTCCTTCGCATTTTCTAGCATGCTTCATAAATTTGAAATCTTTTCACATAACAAAAAGAGAGAGAGAGAGGATGAGAAAGGGTATTAAGATATCGGCCAATAGATTGGCTATTAGTGTATTTATGCATTACATTATGGAATGGTTGGATGAACTAAGTATATATATATATATATATATATATTTCTTGTTGTTTTTAATTGTATGAAATTATGAATGAAGGTTTTATCTTTCTTTTTTATTAAATCTTATCCTTCAAGCTAGGATATTGCATGCAATTGATAAACAAGATCTTTGTTGTTGTTAGAGAAGATTTCCAGCTACCGACTCTTAATTCGGTAAGCATTAGTCATTGAGAAACCAACACAAAAAGCACCATAAAATTTATATCATTCAGAATTATTCTGTAAAAATAGTTTTTTTTTAGTTGATTTTTGCTTGGAGGATGGTGTTATTTTTTCCTAGGAGCACATAGAGCGTTGTATTTGCCAGAGACTCAAACCTTGGGTCTTGGTCGATTCCAAGGAAGGAAGGAGCCCTGAGCCTCCTCTGCATAAAGAAAGCCTCCTTGCCCTTGAAGCTCCACCATCAATCTCCCTTGGTCCCATCTTGAGATAGAGAACAAAGACTAACCTATCATGCATGCGTCCAATCCACTGAACAAGATATCCTAGACCTTAGAGGAATCAGGGAGTGGTGGAGATTCTCATTTGATATCAAGAGTCTAATTTGACACAAAGGGATTTTGTCCCCCATGCCCTCCCCTTTTTTTTTTTTTTTTACAAATGGGCGATCACACTAACCTAGTGCGAGTTAGCCCAAAAAATCCGAATACAAAATTTGCTGTAATAAAGAAGGGTAGGGATGCTTCCAGATCCACGAACCAGCATGCTGGGCCACAAAAGACGCTACCCAGTCCGCCGCCGAATTGGCTTCTCGATAAATATGACGAATCTGAGCACAGTCAGCCTCATAAGCATCGGATTAGCAGGGCCGGAATGGTAATTCTCCTTCTGCAGCCAGAAAATAACCGACATGGAATCACCCTCAATGAATAACCTCTGAGCCTGAAGAGTCCTAACGGCATAAGAAATGCCCGCCCAGACCGCATAAAGCTTTGACATCAGACGGAGGAGTCAATAGTACCAAAACCACCCGCTCACGAATCCAGAACCACAGCTCTACCACGGACACTCCACAAAGTTAATTTTGACGAACCTGAAGGAGGGGATCCCAGGAGATGAACACCATATGCCGGTTCGCTGCCATAGCAGCAGGGGATCCCAGAGGCCAGAGACGTCAGAACCAACCCGGCACAGTCCGTGACCAAAGATCTGATTTTTCTCATAATCCTGAGGGAAGACATAGGATCATCCGAGAAAAGAATCTGGTTTCTCGATAACCAGATATGATAAGCCGTGGCAATCCAAAGGCTACACCTGCAGAGAAGCTCTACGAATATCCAGGAAGAAAGAAGAGCGAGGTGAACCCAGATCGTCCATCCTGACAAATAACCCACCATATGCCAGATTGTCTCGCCTGGGGCAAATAAAGATAGTATGCTCAGAGGACTCCTCCTCCACCCTACATAAAGGACAGCACGGCTGGATCGACAGACCCCTCCGAGAGAGAAGAAGACAGGTAGGGAGACAATCCACAGAAGCTTCCAAATAAATAGCTGTACTCTGGGGAGAGTGGGAAGCTTCCAAATCCAAGCAGCATCCATCGAACGCTGGGAACCGGCCTGAAAATCATCATCAAATCCTGGTAGGAGCCCTAGAGAGACAGGATCTCTGCCAAAGCCTGGAGTCAGATGAACGACCAGGGATAAGGGGCATCGAGAGAATACGTTAGAAAGCTTCAGCCCAAAGAAAGGTCACTGAGGGAATATGCCAGGCAGGAGATTAGAAGAAATCAAATCCTTAACACGTAAACTGTAAGGGATGTCAATACTGATAAAAGAGGGCCATCGAGAAGAGAAGCTCAGAAAACCATATGTCGTGAATAACATCGATCGATGATCCATCTCCAATCATCCAAGTAACACCCCTGATAGACTGTCCAAACCTACAAACTTCCTTCCAAAAAGAGGAGCAACCTCGAGGTGGCCTGATATGTAATTCCGCATCCAGGCACCATACCTAGCACGCATCAGGGTACTCCAAAGGCAATGCGGCTCCAGAAGAATCTAGTAGCATGTCTGGCAAGAAGGGCATCCCTTCTAACAATCAGAGACTGAATCCCAAGCCCGCCATCTTGGATAGGCATGCAGACCGTATCCCAGGATAATAGATGAGTGCCATGACCTTCTTGCATAGAAGCCCAAGAAAATCACGAAACATCTCTCAATCCTCTTAAGACAAGTAATAGGAATAACAGAATTAGACAGAAGGTACAGAGGAAGAGAGGAGAGAACCGAGCGGATAATGATAATTCTAGCCATCATCGAAAGGCCAGTAACCTGCCACCCCTCAAACGCTGATGAATCCTCCTCTCAAGCTCATTGTAGTCAGAGCAACGGGGATGTCTCCCTGTGATAGGAATCCCCAAATACATAAATCTGTCAGCCTGAGTAGAAATACCCGACAAAGTAATAATGGCTTCCCTGATGGATCTAGGAGTCTTCGGGCTAAAATATATAGAGGACTTAAAAAATTAACCTTCTGACCCGAAGCTTGATAATATCGCTGAATAATAGAATAGTAAGACGATGCATTATCAATAGAAGCCTGGCCCAGGAGAATGCAGTCGTCCGCAAACAGGAGATGGAAACCATAGGGCCCTCCACACCAGCCATAAATGGGGCAATCCTTCGTTCTAGCTGAGCCTGATGGAAAGCACGAGACAGATCATCCACAACCAGAATAAACAACAAAGGGGATAAAGGGCATCCCTGTCGAATCCCCACGGTAGAGTGAAAAAACATGGTCGGACTCCCATTAATAATTATAGAAAAAGACGACGTCTGTATGCAAGCCATAATCCACTCAATGAACAAGCAATCAAACCCAAACTCCGTAAGAGAGCAGTGCAAAAAGGCCCAACTTAGTCTGTCATAGGCTCTCCCCATATCAAGTTTAATAGCCATAAGACATCTCATGACCGGAGCTCTCTGCAGATCATACATAAATTCCTGGGCGAGGATATTATCTGAAATAGAACGCCCTCTAATAAATGCCCCTTGTTCACCGAAATGAGGTGAGGAATCATCAGAGAAAGACGACGAGCTAAAAGCTAAGCACAGACCTTATAAAGAGTAGTGCAAAGACTAATGGGCCGAAAATGCTGTGGAAGGGAGGCATCAGGACGCTTGGGCACCAAAGAAATAAAGGTCTGATTCCATTCTGCAGGAATGTGTTTAGCTAGGAACACAGACTGAATAGCTAAGACCACCTCTTGTTCCACAATGTCCTAATAATGACGATAAAAGAAAGGCGAAAATCCATCGGACCCAGGGGCCTTATCCGGGCCAAGATCCCAAAGGGCCGCCCTAATCTCTACCGCAATAATAGATCTGACAAGCATACTATTATCCAAGGAAGAGACTTTCACAGAATCCGGAACCGAAATAACCGGGCCCCCCTCACCAGAGGAATCTGCCCATCTAGATTGGAAAAAATGAAGAAGCAGCTCCCTTATAGAATGGGTATCCTCCTGAGTATTCCCCTCATCATCAACTAATCTCCAAATCCTATTGGCAGCACGCCGCTTCAAAGTAGCCTGATGAAAGAATCTGGTATTACGATCACCTTCACGAATCTACTGAGCCCTGGATCTCTACCATCAATAAACCTCCTGCTGCCGTAGAAGAGAGTGATGCTGAGCAAGCTTATCCCGGAGAGAATTGAGGTCCGAGACCTGCAGAAAACCATCCTGATCTTCTTAGCCTGTAAGGCACAAATATCACTTTGTCTTCTCTTTCTCTCTCTTTCTTCCTCCACATGGGTCTCGTTCAGTATAGTGAACCTATCAATGACTCTTTCCTCATTATACTACTGTTTCTACTGCATGGTAGACATTTTTTAAATATTTAGTTCTGATTCAAAATAAGGGTGTTAATGATTCAGGGACTTATATTAAGGCATGATTATATATTAATTAAATATGAATTAGGTGATAGGTTCGAAAAAGGATATTCAAAGTTAATTAGATTGCTAATATTTGTGCTGGCAAACTAAGTGACTCACTTTTTTTTTTTTTCTAAATTTTTCATGTATTATTTTTAATATATAGTATTATAAGAGGAGTTATAATTAATTAATACACACATAATGGATTTTATAAATTCATTTTTTCTATAAAAAAAGAAAATGATATTATGTATTATTATATTATCATATATCATTCTTTGAACTCTAATATTGAGCATACTTATTAGTTTATGATTTAACATATATAAAAAGTGAGTAAATATGACATATTTTGATTTTTGAAGTTATAAGCTGACAATGTCAGGTATCTAGTTTGTCAATAGGGGATATATATTGATCAAATTTAGCTACAAGGTTAAACATTGATTAATACTCACTTGTTAATGAAGGATATACATTGGTTGAGATTTAATAAACAATGAAGGTTATATATATATTGGTTAATATCGAGTTGCTAATGAGAGATCTACATGATCGATGCTTAGTTACTAATGGAGGTTATAAATTGGTTAATACCTAATTACCAATAGAAAAAATACGTTAGCCAATACTAGTTATCAATTCTGATTATATATTGGATTATGCCCAATTATCAATGAAGGAGATACATTGGATGGTACCTAGTTGCCAGTCAAGGTTGTACATTTGCATTGGATTAATTCTAAATTCATGATTGTATGTATAGTTAAATTGGATGTCAAGATGAATTGTAATGAATTTATATGATGAGATAATTGCGAATTGGATAACTATAATATATAGATTTACTCTTACTATTTATTTAAATGAATATATTGTAGGTTTATTTAAGATAAATGCATTTAATTTATTATCTGAATTATCTAGTAGAGGTGTTTGTTACTTATTGAATTGTCAAGTTTAGTATTCTATTTTGTTCTCGTATCTAAAAAATTAGCTTTGATAGGGCGCTGATAGAAGAGTGTTTATTATAAGAGAAAAACTTTTGCCATGACTTGGGATCAATTTTTGACTACATTTAATTTTTATTTAACATTGAAACACATTTCTTTGAGCGACGTAAATAAGATTTTTGAAGATTTACCTTGAACATATTAAAATTTTGATTTAATCTTATTTGTTGGACATTATGACTTATGCTTTACATATTTATGAAGTCATGTCTTATGAGTATGCAATGGTTACTAAGATTTTGCTTAGAATTTTGGTCAAGGGTGTAATAGCACTTCTTTGATAGGAGGGAAAGAACTACCTTATAATCATAGTGTGATGCCATTCTCAATAGTTCCATATCGAGAAATTGGGAGTTGGTTGTATAGTTTATAACCGGTTAAGAAAAATGAATAAGTATCAATTGGATCCCTTTTGGATGGTGGCTCAAGTTAATATGGACCTTGTCCGTCTTGCTTTCTTGTAACGAAATAGGTTTGTGGGTGCTATGGGTCCAGAGCTCGGATCGTTACATAAATGAAAAATAGTGCCTACTACATTAGCATTAACAAAAAGAAGATGATGAATGCATTTTGCTTAGTGCTAAACTAGTTAAGTTTGTTACAAGGAGCTCTGAGCTTTTTAGCAGTTTAGACTAAGTTTTTAGTAATCTTATATTTAGTAATCAAGTTCTTAAAATAAAAAAAAATATTATGCTTGATTTATAATAATAAAATATGAAATAAATAAAGAATAAGAAACTCGATTTGTAAATACAATACCTGACATTGGCATTGGTACAACATTTCTGCAAACTCATATGATGCATGCCTTTTTTTTTTTTTTTTAATGTAAAATGCTGGACCAAGAAGTCATTGTGAATGACTGCATGAATTGTAACTGGTCTTCCAGAACACCGCCATCATTACTCGAAAGTATTGGATTAACATTTTGTTCCAAAGTTTCAAAAATTTCTTCTGAACCATTTGTTAAATTTAAGAATTTTAATAGATTCCTCGGATGAGTCATAGGAAATATTTGATACAAATAAACAGAATAAGCATACGAGCAAGAATGGCCAACAGAATTAGATATATATATATATAAGAAGGCCTTTCTAGTTAATTATACAGCAATCCCAAAAATTTTCTTCTCATGTTAACAGTACACTGGCATTTCTATAGTTTGGTAGCATTCATTCAGTGATTCAGTCACACAAACCCCCCACAGACCATCACTTCTCTCTAGTGATTTATTTAAGATTTTTGAGCTATCATATTGGCACATAATCTCTACTATTTGACCATCTTTCAGAATGTAGACTATCCCACATGTTCCTTATTGTGTCTGAAATGGCTTCCAATCCGAGCTTCAAGCTTGACTGAGGCAAGATAGAACTTTTGTGTTTAACTTCTTTAGGTATCACTGACCAAAGTTTGTGTTTTACGGGGCTGGATACATAGATTGCATGACCTGCAATTTTGGACAAGCCCTGCTTCGGTTGCAGTCTCCATAATGCTGGGTCTCATTCGTTGCATGCAAATAAATAAATAAATAAACAAATGATTCAATAACTTTCAAACCAAACTCCATATGTGATACACTGGAATATTAAAAAAAAAAAAGAGAATGGAAGAGAAAGAGAAAGAAGGCTAAATAGTGGGAGAAGAGTTTTATAATTATAGTTGTGGTCATCTAGTAATGGCTTCTCATTAAATTCATTCATACGGTAGTCCACAATACTAATTCCAAATCCTAGATTTAGCTAGCGCAAACCATAAACAAGAGCTAATAATACAAAAAAAAAAAAAAAACCCCTATAAAATCCAATGTCTACGAGAAAGCCATAATTCATCAAGTAAATGGCATATAGAAAACCTACAAAATCCAACATCAATTTTGAATCATGACATGGATTTTATGGGTAAACCCTAGATTTAAAGATTTTGTAGCATAATAAACAGGGCAAAAGCCAAGCTTCAAGGGTCAAACCCTAATCAAGATTGTAGGGAAAAACCCTTAGAAGAGAAACCTAAGGTTCAAGGGTGAAACCCTAGCCAAGATAATAAGCAAATCAATCTTAAAACCTACGGATCAAAAGCGATGTTTTGATACAAAAAAAAAAAAAAATCAACAAAAAGATATCCATATAAAATCCTAGATTATCATCCATAGCCATGGAAGCTCCCACCTTGAGTGAATACAAGTCAAACTGCTTTCTTGGGCTCACCATCACTACCAATAAGTAGGAGGAGCTCATCAAGCAACTTGAGTTTGATTGGGTTGAGATCACAATTAGAGAGTAGTAAAGCACTGGGAAGTGAGGCACCACATGAATGAGATTGGTCACCAGCTGAGTTAGGAAGAGAGAGGGTTGAGAAGGGCAAGGAAGTTGATGGGCTAGGGAAGTCAAGGGAGAAAGGGTTGAGATAAGGTGTCTAATTTCTCTTTAGGATAAAAGAGGGGGGAGTGAGGTGAAAGTGAAGAAAAAGGCCAAGCCCCACTTTCATCAATCTGCCTTGCATTCAAAATTAAGAAAGAGAAGTTTGAAGTTTAGAAAGTTAAAAGTTGTTACTCTGGGTGCACTAATTTTATGGCCAAATAGCTAAGCTATATGAAGTTACTTTCACAAAGAAATCAGGAACCACTTGAATGTAGCATTTTTTTTAATTAAAAAATAAGATAGATTTAAATTCTAACAACAAGAGAAAGGCCATAAGCAACTTTAAGATGCCTTATATATTCATTTCAAGTTATTCCATTAATAAATATGAAGAAAGAAGAACCTAGTTCTTAGTATAGCCACTCACATTCTTTCACAAATTGCTCTCTTAAACAATTTTGAAGATTTCATCAGCTTGAAAAAAAAAAAAATAGAAAGAAGATGAACAAGTATCCAAACATTATGAATTTTGCAATCACTAGATACAAAATTTTAATAGCATATATCACTCAACAAGGCGAGTTCATATAAAATTAAAAATGAATAACACACATTAAAAAAATGAGTTTTTAATTGGACAAGGATCCAATACCAAATGAAGGATGCAATGTAGTTTTATACTAGCTGACTGCATATTAACATGCAAAACCAACACAAAATTGAGTGCATGAGTGAGATGCCAACCCATTACTATAAAGAAAAACTTTCTCTAGTCAGCCTCTAGTTCTTGAGATTGTAATGCTGCCCTTTCCCCCTTTATTGCGAATTTTAGTTCTAACAGCCACTGGCTTCCCAGAAAAAGTTGAAGTGGGATAAGAAAGAGAAGGGGCTTCATCCTTCTTTCTCTTTGACCATGATGATAGCGGAGCATGAATTCTTTGATTTATATCCTTTAGAGTGACATCACCTTGAACTCCAGATGGTTTGATGAGGGTAAAAGGATGGGCGATAGAGGATGTCAACTTTGTGGAAGATTTGATGTATGATTTCCTCCCTAAAGAAAACAATCAATTCAGAATCAGGAAGGATATTTCGTAGGAAAAACTAGTTGGAAACATAATTTAAGGATTCAAAATGATACAAGATGGAGCATAGTAGAATCAATCTTCAAACCTACCTTTGAAAATTCTAAGAGTGGTGCAATTGCTAGTTTCTTGCACAACTTCAGTTTCCAACTCAAGTCTTGTGTTGGAAGGCTCTGCAAAGAAGAGTTGAGAGAGTTTTAACATTTTTTTCAAGTCCTATTATCTTGTTATTGCCAAAACCCTTATTCATATTTAGACAAAATGGACAAGATATTGCATCAAACTATTTGTTATTAATATCTCAGTAGTTAATCATATAGGAAGAAAGGTTTAGTCAGTTTAAGAAGTTTTCTCTACTGACTTAAAAAACCAACTTGATTATATGAGACAACATACATGATCATTCCTATCAGGGGACTTGTACATGCATTCACACTAGTAAAGTAGAGTGAAAAGGACAAGAAGAAGTAAATGTAGAGTGAAGTGGGAAATGGAACAAACATTTCCATCAGTGATGTAATGCATCATGGTTTCAGTCAAACAGTCTGCAAGCCATGCATTAGATTATTGATTCTAGCCTTCATTACTAATGGCAATCATCATCTAACATTTTCTACCTAATTAGACTAAACTCATAGAAGATTTCTAGTAATTGTCAACTAAGCAATCTGAAAAGTGACCAACCTAGAAAGCTTGAAATCTGTTGGCGATTCCATTGGAAGTTTTCTAAAAAACCAACTCCTGTCAATGATGCATCCTCCGTCACCTAAATAAGGTAAGTAAGAGAAGCGAACAGATGTTATACTTTGCAATGGATCAAAAAAGAAAAAATTAATCTACTCACTGCTAGTGGATCTTTGAACTTGGAATTTATATTATGTGGGATGATTTGCTTATTTCTCATGCTAGTGTCATTGTCATTAGAAGTGAACTGCGACATGCGTCGTCGTTTCTGTTGTGAAGACTCTTCACTTTCCTCCAACTCTTTATCGTTATTATCTGGACACAAATCTTTATCTCTTTAGTGAGTGAAATCTGAGTGCAATCTCAATCAAGACTGTCCATCAAGGCAAAAATCTCTAGAGTGTCTAGTTGGAGTTTGATTTCCCTTCGATATCCGAAGATCATTGTCAATTTGGTCGATGCATTCCCATGGAGTCTGAAGTACATCTGTGAATTTAAGTAGACATGAATATAATAAAATATGTCATAAGTGGTGGTAAATATGAACAACAAACCAAGTTGGGAATAGTTTGACAAGCAGTAATCTTCCTCTAGCCCTTCCCACATCTCATTGTCACTGTCCAACAAAGCAAAAGTAGTTAATTCCATGGTCCTTAGCATGATGAATTGTGAACTAAATCATATGGAAAATATGAAAACAAACCGAAAAGAAAGTTTAAAAATGGATAGCAATGTAACTCTATTTAAATTATTCAGATCAGAATGATAACATTGATGATAAAAAATTTAGCTTTCGCAACTTGCCATCATTTCAAAACACAAAAGAAAATAAACAAAAATAAAGTGATAAAAGAGGATAAGTGGAGCATTAAAATAGATAAAAACTTTACAAATTATCAGATGGCCAAACCTCGATGTCTAAATCATTCCATTTCCTAAGCACCATCTAGCAATTTCTCCCATTCATATGCTCTTTAGGATAATATTTCAAATTAAAGCATTTCAAGGGGGCTGATGGACTAGAAATCAGAAGTACTTTCAATTATGCTTCTATTTTAACACATGAAGATTAGAAAAAGACTATAAAAAAGAAAATATTTCCAATAAAATCACCACTAATAATAGAATTTAAAGATAATGCACTTACACAGTGTTGCTGTTGTTGCTGCTATTGATGTTATTGATATTGTTGTTGCTATCATGAAATTCCATATTTCCTCCCTCAAAAAGACCAAATCAAATCAATGAGAAGGAAAAGAGAGTGAAAGACTCTCTTTCTCTCTCTATCTAACTTTGCTTGCTCACCCTGTGTTGCTATATACTTAGGAGTTGTTCAGATGGCAACCACGCATTGGAAGCAAAATATACTATAAAAAATAAATAATAAAAGAAATGGGTTGGCAGAGGAAGCGCATGTAGCCATTAGGTCTACAATTATATGAAATCTACCTTGCACTCAACTTTTTTTCCTTTTGAATGTTAAGGAAATGCATTCAATAATCGCCTTATAAAATCTTTAATGAATCTAGCCGTCTACCAATGCTAAATTGCTTCAATATATTAATAATTGTTTACTATAAAATATTGTTGCAAATATGTAAGGTCTACTTGTCTCACTATTCTTCAAGGAAAGGTCAAGGGGGAGGGGAATGTTATTGGTCAATGCATGTTTTCCAACTTTTTAATTTTTGAGATGGCAAATTATTTTTTGTAGCGGCACATGGTATCACTTTTTTAATCACTAGGACATGTTCCAATTGTTCGCTCCAATTTGAGGCCAGCATAGCATGTTTGGTAGTATTCAGCTATATTTTATTTTTGAGCATGCACCTCAGATTTTGTTAACCCTTTCAACACTTGGTTATTAGTCTTTTTGTTTCTTTTCAACATATACGTTTTCTATTCCTCAAAAACTATATACATGAGCATGTTGCTAATGAGAAAATCATACTACAAAATCTTATAGACATGATTGAATCAAGTATGAAACAAAAAACATCTGACTTATGAATTTTGGGCTTTCTAGTTGCCTAGGTATTTGAATGTTAGGGAGGATTAGATAGAATAAGACAAAAATAAATGATTAAAAATCAATATTGGTCTAGGTTGTAATGATAAGGTTGCTCTTAAATATTCCCAAATTGCTCTATCTCATAACATGTCCTATTTTGAGTATTTAATCTCTTTAATATATTACATCTTATCTTAAAAAAAAAAAAATGTATTTATGTTGGCAATAATTGAGGCCCTATTTAAATTAGCTATTGGTTACAGCTGTTGGCCAATAGCTATCTCATATAGCTGTTAGTTGCAGCCACTTAAAGGTATTCCAATAGTGAATCCAGATAAGGCCTAAATGATGTTCCTTATCATTTCATTTTAAATTCACCATATGAATAAAAATATAAACTTTTCCATCTCCAATTAAATTGCTTGTTTTTAATTTTTGATTCTAAAATAATGCATCATTGACAAAAGGGCAAACCCATGCTTGTTGACTCTTTATATAACTAGCAAAGGTAGGTGAGGAAAGTAGTTTCAAATGGTCCTATTAAATATTTCAAATTTTCCACATTTCTTATAGGATTTTCCTAGGATTTTACTTATCTCGAGAAAATTAAATTGATTATGTTTCCATGTATATTTTTTAGAACTTAAGAAAAGAAAAAATCTATTGCTTTATATCACATCTCCTAAAATTTATGCAACTTGTAGATAATACTAAGTTTATAAGCAATGTCCAAAATATTATTGAAGAAATTTTTGTACAACATTCGGCTTTAAAAGCATATTATTGATGGGCATCACTTGTTCACTTAATATTACTTAGCATATGGACATCATGAAGTAGCAAAAAATGCTATTTAAAATGAGATAGAAAAATCACTCAAATATCTTGAATAAATGTTTTGCTAAATTAGACAATCCAAGTAAGCAATTGCCATGCAAGAAAGATATTTTCTTGTAATATAGGATGTTGAGTACTTTAGAATGCATCATTATCCTTTTAATTTTTTATAATGTCTATATTTGACATGGTTTCAAATAGTCAATAATTGTTGGAAACCCCTTGCTAAATCATTAAATGTATGCAAAATATCTAAATACCATCATTTTAGTTGTAATCTTGTTATCATAATTACTACAAAGCAGAAAAATGAAAATGACCATTATTTCATCTTCTATCACTATCTATATGAATATATTAAATCTAAATATCCATATTCTATTTTGGTTAACGAGCAATAAAATGGTTAAATTAAATGTCATTATTTTTTCTATCATATATTGTTTATGGATCCAATAACTAATGGTAGCTGGCTTAACATATTTTACTCTAAAAAGATTCAATAAAGTCTTGCCTTAGAAGACTAAATATTATTCTTGTTGTAGCTGTAACATCTATTATTTTATAAAATGTTTGGTTGGATAGAATTAATATTGAAATAAAATGGTGTTTCTAGTTTTGATTATATTCTATTATTTGATTATCTAAAAGAAAGTCAAAATTTTATTTATTTGGAATGAAAATTTCTTTACTAAATAGAATGGACATTTCATCATCTCCACTTAGGAATTCATAATTTTATTCCATTACCTCACTATCCATAGTTTTATTATTCCACTTTACCCTTATGCCTAGAGGAGCATACTACCTCTAATATTAAATTTAATATAGCTTGTGTCCCATCATCAACAAAAAATTGATATAATAACTTTCAATATAATAATATTAAATTATAGTATAATATAGTATAATATTAAATTTATTTAATAATATTATAAAAACATATATCAACTATCCTTATATTATAATAGTTATATTAAATTTTGATATTTATAATATTGTAATAATTATAATAATATTAAAATTTAATAGTATAACATGAAAGTAGTTATATTAAAATATTAAATTAAATTTATATTCATAATCCCTAAAAAAATTAACATAAAACTTTCATTAGAATATAATATTAAATCATAATTTAATATTATATAATGTAATATTGAAATCAATATAATATTTTCTTAATGTTATAATTTTAATATTTAGTTTATATATTATTGTAATTAATATTATAATATTAAAGTTATCATACTTTAATATAATATAAAATTTAATGTTATATTCATCAACACCAAAATATTTAATATAATAACTTTCATTATAATATCAAATTATAATATAATTAATGTAATATAATATATTATTATAATTAAAATAACATTTATTTAATGTTATAATGTTATAAGAAATTGGTATTATAATATAACTTGTTTTATTACTATAATTGTGACACAAGTGATCGATGTTAATATCACATAAGTTATATTAAATTTTTAATTCATTGATACTATGATTTGATATTATAAAATCTAAAAATAAAGTTTATTGACATTTTAAACTACTTTTAGATAGAAAAAATAATTTGAGAAAAATTACTAAGACCCTTGTATTTTTAACTTTAATCAAATACTACCATTGCATTTTATTTCATCACTCACTTTCTTTGAATTTATCAAAAAAGATAACACAACAATCCCATTAGAATACCATAAGAATGTAATAATTTTTGTTTGAGTTGGGGTCAAATGGTGAGAATATGCATTACTTTGGCCACAAAAAATCGATTTCGGTTTAATGGTTTGGGGTTTTAAAAAATATCTCTATATCAATCCAATCCGATCTATGTGCACCGCTAAACTTCATTTATCTGCGCATTACAATATTTTCAAGAAAATTGGTACTATGATACAGCTTATCATAACAATACACTGGACAGATGACTATAGTTATAGGCAACATTGATTAGATATTATTAGGTCAAAAGAACAATTATTAGATATTATTTCAAAAAACAAACTTTGCTGATAACCAAATTGGTATCCACAATCTAAATCTATTATTGGATCTATGAATGGTCCATGCACACTTAATTGGATCTATGAATGGTCCTTCTTGATATTCATGTTCCCTTCCTGTATATCCTATACGTACGTCTGAATTACATGGCCTAAACTTCCTTTTGTTATGGGATCTATAAATAGTCCATGCACAATTAATTGGATCTATGAATGGTTTAATAAGAGTTGAATAGTTTAATGAGAGTTGTAATGCTTCAAGCCTATTTGCTAATTTAATTAGCTTGTTAGTAGGCCAAAATCATGTGGCTCTAAAAGCTTAAGTGAAAGTTAATTAATAGTAGATGAACTTAAGTTATAAACTATTCAAACTTTTCTTTTTCAATTAGAGTCTGTTTTGAGTATTATAAGAGCCATCTCATTAGCTTCATAAAATGGGTTTTGCTTAAGAAGGATAGCAGTTTTTCAGCACAACATCATGTAGAAGAGTATTTCTTTTCTCTGGAGGCATTTTTCCTGATGTAGTAGTTGTGGAAGTGTATATTGTTATTTAATGGAAATGAGCTTTATGATTGAGTTAAAATGTCATGGAGTATCACTTTTGAGTTTTTTTTTGCCTGAATTGAACTTTTTGTCATGCCCCAAATCCACCATCTGATTCGGCCATGTGACACGTCGCATGAGCCCTAAGGCAAGCCCTAGAGACCATGCAAGGCCTGATAATATCAATCCACACTATATTTCATAAAAGTTTTATTAGTTAAAGAAATAGAAATTATCATAAATTAAAAGTAAACTAGGTAAACATCCACTGGTGTCATAAACATAAGTTTATTGTTTTTCCGACAATTTTTAGAAAAAATTATTAAAATAGAATTTATATCTATCTAACTAATTTCAATAATTGCAACGTCGCTCCATCCCATCCTATCAAATTAATCACCTCAACATGTAAAAAAAAAAAATTCAATAGATATAATGAGCTTAATAGTCCCATAAGAATCCCCTACATAAAATTTACCTTCTTACATAGCAATTAAATGGATAACCTTTATGGTATAAATACATGATTAAGAAAATTCCAAACCATCAAAACAATAAATGTAGATGCCATCATGCAATCATGTAATACACATCTAATGACTTCAGACTCAACCAGTCATACATTGGATCCAAACCCACCTGGTTTTCAGCTCTAGACTGCCATAACCACGTTCCAGCCCGTGGCGGGGCAACTATCACACTTCAGCCTGTGACGAGTAACACTACCATATTTTCAGCTAGTGGCGGGGCCCACGTTGTCACACTCCAGCCTGTGACTGGAAACACTACCATATTTCTAGCCTATGGCAAGGCTCTCACATGGCAAGCCTAGAGCATCAACCATCATGCACTCATGCATCACAACCAACACATGGCATGCATATCAATGCATCACAACTCAACCATGACAATAAAATTTTTATAAATCATAATTAGGCAATATTCATCAACCAAACCAAACCAAGAATAAGAAAACAGCACGAAATCCATAATTCATCCAACATAAATCATCAAAAACCAATAATTAATATTATATAATAGCGATAAAAATTATGTAGGAGAATTCTTACTTCACAATTCGGCTAACAATCCTTTACTGACGACTTGAATTTAACTCCTCCCTGTCACGCTGGTTGTCCCCTTCAGCTGATACAATTCATATATTTTATTTAATTGATAGAAATAAACTTTAATAAAATAAAATAAAAATTAATTTTTCTTCTAGAACCCATCATTGGGTCTGTACTGCAATCCGAGCACTCACCCTTCTCCTCTCCCGTATATATACTATATATTATAATCCCCTTACCGCGTTTATCATCTATGCCTAATTCCTTTCCATCTTTAATGATCTGCTAAAAAAAAACTTACCTCTCTTTCCTAGCGTCCAACGATATCTTGACGATGGAGGGCTTTGCTTCTCCACTTTTTCCTTCTCTTCTTCTTCTTCTTCTTCTCTCTCTCTCTCTCTTTTTTCCTTGGCGGCGCTACGAAACAACCCTAGCCACCCGTCCCCTCTTTATTTCTCATGTTGCCAAGCCAAGCTGGCGTAGGGGAGGAGGGATTCCTCCCCTCTTCTCGTGCGGCGGTTAAGGGGGAGGAGTTTATCCTCCCCAATATCATGAGCGGCATTTAGGGGAGGAGTAACTCCTCCCTAAATTTCTTCCCTATTTTCATAAGTCGGTTAGGGGGAGTATATCCTCCCCAAATTTCTTCCCTATTTTAGGGCCGGCCAGAGGGAGGAGTTTATCCTCCCCAATATCATGGGTGGTTAGGAGGAGGATCAACTCCTCCCCAATTTCACGGACCTTACATTCTTCCCCCCTTAAAATAAATTTCGTCCTCAAAATTTTTCTTACCTGATACATCAAAGAGTTGAGGATGCTTGTCTTTTACTTCTGACTCCAATTCCCAAGTGGCCTCTCTTTCTAGTGGTTGCTCCATTGTATCTTCACATAAGGTATAGTACGATGACGTAAAATCTGATCCTTTCTGTCCACAATCCGCACTGGATATTCATTATAAGTCAAGTCCTCTTGAAGATGCAATGGCTCATGCTCTACCACATGATTTGGATCTGGAACATATTTCTTCAACATTGACACATGAAAGACATTGTGCACATTTGACAGAGTTGGTGGTAATGCTAGTCGATATGCCACCTCTCCAACTCTGTCTAAAATTTCAAATGGACCAACGTATCTGGGACTTAGTTTACCTCGAAGTCCAAATCTCATCACACCCTTGCTAGGAGAAACCTTCAAGAACACATGATCACCAATTTGAAATTCTAGCTTCCTTCTTCTGTTGTCAGCATAACTCTTTTGTCTGCTCTGAGCTGTGCGAAGACGTTCTCGAATTGCTTGTATTTTCTCCATAGCTTGTTGCACTAACTCAGGTCCCAAAAATTTTCGCTCACCAACATCATCCCAACAAATTGGAGACCGACATTTTCTTTCATATAGTGCTTCATAAGGAGCCATTTGGATACTTGCTTGATAACTATTATTATAAGCAAACTCAATCAAGGCCAGATGACTATCCCATGCACCACCCAAATCTATAACACAAGCTCTTAGCATATCCTCCAAGATCTGTATAGTCCGCTCTGATTGTCCATCAGTTTGTGGATGAAAAGCAGTACTAAAGCTCAACTTGGTGCCAAGTGCTTTATGAAGACCTTTCCAAAACTGGGATACAAATCTACTATCCCGATCAGATACAATAGTCACTGGAATCCATGCAGCCTCACAATTTGTTCTATATACATGCCTGCCAACCTCTCCAAAGAGAATCCAACCCTAAATGGTAAGAAATGAGCTGATTTGGTCAACTGATCCACAATCACCCATACAGCATTACTACCCCGAGGGGTTCTCGGTAAGCCAGTTACAAAATCCATAGTGATATGCTCCCATTTCCACTGAGGAATATCAAGAGACTGCAATGGTCCAGCGGTCTTTGATATTCAGCTTTCACCTGCTGACATACTAAGCATTGAGAAACATGAAGAGCTATGTCCCGTTTCATACCAGTCCACCAAAAATTTTTCTTTAAGTCACAGTACATCTTGGTACCTCTAGGATGCATAGTATAGGCCGAATTATGTGCTTCGCCCAAAATCTCTTCTTTCAGATCTTTATTATTTGGTACACAAAGTCTGTTCCCAAATCTTAGTGAACCATCCTATGAATTCGAAACTCTGTTTGAACACCGGTCTCCACCATTTTTATAATCTTTTGTAATTCGGGTCCTCCTTTTGAGACATCTTAATTCTCTCTATTAGGGTAGGCTGTACTGTAAGTGCAGTAAGTTGAACCTTGGGGTCATATATCCAGACCCCAATATCAGCTCTATCTAAATCCAATAAAATATGTCTTTGATTAGTTATCAGAGCTGCCAATTCACCTGAAGATTTTCTGCTTAAAGCATCAGCTACTACATTAGCCTTTCCTGGATGATAGTTAATGGTCAAATCATAATCCTTTAACAATTCTAACCATCTTCTCTGCCTCATATTCAATTCCTTTTGAGTAAAGATGTACTTCAAGCTCTTGTGATCAGTAAAGACATCACACTGTTCTCCGTACAAGTAATGTCTTCATATTTTTAAAGCAAACACTACCGCTGCCAATTCTAAGTCATGAGTTGGGTAGTTTTGCTCATATGATTTTAATTGTCTAGAGGCATAAGCAATCACCTTTCCATTTTGCATTAACATACATCCAAGTCCTTTACGTGATGCATCACTATAGATGGTAAACCCTTCAGTTCCAGTTAGAATAGTCAACACTGGGGCCGTCACTAATCGTCTTTTCAACTCTTGGAAACTCTTCTCACAATCCTCTGTCCATTCAAACTTCACTCGCTTTTGAGTCAAATGAGTTAGAGGTATGGCAATACGAGAGAATCCTTCAACAAACCTTCGATAGTAACCTGCCAACCCCAAGAAACTGCGTACCTCATATACATTAGAAGGCTTGTTCCATGCAACCACAGCTTCCACTTTCTTCGGATCTACTGAAATACCTTCCTTAGAGACTTCATGTCCAAGAAAAGCAACACTATCCAACCAGAATTCATATTTAGATAACTTTGCATAGAGCTTCTCCTCTCGAAGAATCTGTAGTACTATCCTCAAATGTTCTCTATGTTCTTGTGAGCCTTTTGAATATATCAGAATATCATCTATGAATACTACCACAAATCGATCCAAGTAAGATTTGAATACCCGATTCATAAGATCCATAAATGCAGCTGGTGCATTGGTCAATCCAAAAGGCATAACCAAAAACTCATAATGCCCATATCTCGTCCTAAAAGCTGTCTTTGGTATATCTTCGGGTTTTATCTTTAATTGATGGTACCCTGATCGGAGATCAACTTTCGAGAATATTTGTGCTCCTTGCAATTGATCAAACAAATCTTCAATTCTTGGTAAGGGATATTTATTTCATAGTCATCTTATTCAGCTCCCGATAATCTATACATAGCCGGAGACTTCCATCTTTCTTCTTCACAAATAGTACAGAGCATCCAAGGAGACACACTTGGTCTGATAAAGCCCTTATCTAACAATTCTTGCAACTGTTTCTTCAACTCTCATAATTCTGCTGGAGCCATCCTATATGGAGTCTTTGAAATAGGACCAGTACCAGGAATCAGATCAATAGAAAAATTAATCTCCCTATCTGGAGGTAACCCTGGTAACTCATCTGGAAAAACATCAGGGAACTCGTTCACAACAGGAATGTCCTCTGTACAAAGCTCCTTTTGTTGGGTATACAGCACTATAGCTAAATACCCTTCACAACCTTTCCTGAGAAGCTGTTTGGCTTGTAGTGCCGATATCATTTTTAGTTGGATAGATGATTTGCCACCCATACAGCTAAACTCAGCTTGCCCAGGAATTTAAAATTTTACTATCTTTTTAAAACAGTCAATTGTAACATGATAAGCTGCCAGCCAATCCATCCCAAGAATTAAATCGAAATCCTTTATTTCTAAAATTAACAAATCTGCCTTCATCTCCATATCCCCAATGGTTAATATGCAATCCTTACACATTGACTCTACTAACATAAGATCTCCACTTGGTGTAGAGACACACATCCCAACTTCTAATGGTATAGGTGTTAACTTGCTACTTTTAACAAAATAAGAAGATATAAAGGAATGTGTAGCACCCGGATCAAACAATGCATACATTGTATATGATAATAACTTAATCATACCTGTCACTGTAGCATTTGAGGCATTAGCATCTGGCTCTGAGAGTGCATAGATATGCCCTTGAGCTCGAGGTTTTGCGGTACCTCCCCCGATTGTGGCACTACTAGAGACTCTAGTTTTCCTTGTAGTTCTTTCCCCTTGGGACACTTTGCTGCTATGTGACCTAGCTGTCCACATGTGTAGCACCTCTTCTGTGATAGCCCGTAATCTCTTAGGAAATGTGGTCCTCCACAACCAAAACACTTGATTTCACCTTTATTTGATGTCCCATCACCTGGGGATGCATTGTTATGCCTCTTTGTATTAGGGTTTCTCTTGTCTTGGCCTTGAAAATTTTCAAGCCTACCTCTTTTCTTCATAGTCCTCTCCCGTGCAGCTTGTGTATCATTAAAGCCCTTTTCTATCACCAACGCCTTATTCACCATCTCCTTATAGGTGGTCAACTCAAAAGCAGCCACTCATTGTCGGATCGGGTCCTTAAGCCCATTTTCATACTTATGAGCCCGAATAATTTCCTCTGCCACTACTGTGGGTGCATACCTCAACAATTCTTCAAACTTGGTAGTATATTGTACCACTGTCATATTGCCTTGGTCAAGACGATCAAATTCTCGAAACTTCTGGAATCTAACACTCTGAGGAAAATATTTTTCATAGAAAACCTTTTTGAATTCCCCCCAGGTGTGCGGTGCATCATTAGGGCTAAGTTTTCCTTTCTCTATCTCCCACCAATCAGCTGCCTCCCCAAGCAATATAAAGGTCGCGAAGTTGACCTTTTCCTCCTCTGGACATTTCAAGGCCTGGAAGACCTTCTCAATCTCTTTCAACCAACTCTCAGCCTCCATAGGGTCAGTAGTTCCCTTGAAAGCCGACGGTGCGTACTTCTTGAACTCAGTCAGTTTAACTCGACGCTCGGGTTGAGTTCTAGGATCCCATAGTTGCTATTGCTAGTTGTTGCTGTTTCCATCATCTTCATCATATCTGCCCTTGATGCAGCTTGTTGTTGCAACAAATATCTAGTAACTGGGCAGTAGTTACATGCTCCTGATGTCCCTGCTTCTATGGTTCCCACTCTAGGGGCATTAGGAACTTCAGTGGTGGGGACCATAGGGGGCTCCTCCTGGCGCAAACCCTACACCTTTGAGGCTGTATCACTTCCTTGTGATTGTGAGGGTTCCCACGCAGTTGTGCCATCAACGAATCGGGTTGGCCTTCTAGGTCGATCACGTCCTTTACTTTGAGCCATATCAACTTCTATATAACAAGGTTCAATTTTCAATTTAATATCCATATATCAATCAAAATTAATTCACATTTCAAAACTTTCAATTCAAATAAGATTTAAAAATTTTCTTCCGCTCACTCTCACTTCGATCCTAAATCCTAGAATCCTAAACCATGTTTTTATGCCACTTCAGTCAATTTTTAAATTTTTTTTTTCATCCCTAATGATCATAAACCTAGGCTCTGATACCACTTCTGTACACCCCAAATCCACCATCTGATTCGGCCACGTGACACGGCCGCATGAGCCCTAAGGCAAGCCCTAGAGACCATGCAAGGCTATGATATCAATCCACACTATATTCCACAAAAGTTTTATTATTTAAAGAAATAGAAATTATCACAAATTAAAAGTAAACTGGGTAAACATCCACTAGTGTCATAAACATAAGTTCATTGTTTTTCCTACAATCTTTAGAAAAATTTATTAAAATAGAATTTATATCTATCTAACTAATTTCAATAACTGCAACGTCGCTCCATCTCATCCTATCAAATTAATCACCTCAACCTGTAAAAAAAATTTCAACAGATATAATGAGCTCAACAGCCTCGTAAGAATCCCATACATAAAATTTACCTTCTTACATAGCAATTAAATGGATAACCTTTATGGTATAAATACATGATTAAGAAAATTCCAAACCATCAAACCAATAAATGTAGATGCCATCATGCAATCATGTAATACACATCTAATGACTTCAGACTCAACCAGTCATACATTGGATCCAAACCCACCTGGTTTTCAGCTCTAGACACTGCCATAACCACGTTCCAGCCCGTGGCGGGGCAACTGTCACACTCCAGCCTGTGATGGCAATACTACCATATTTTCACCTGTGGCGGGGCCCACATTGTCACACTCCAGCCTGTGACTGGCAACACTACCACATTTCTAGCCTATGGCAAGGCTCTCAAATGGCCAGCCTAGAGCATCAACCATCATGCACTCATGCATCACAACCAACACATGGCATGCATATCAATGCATCACAACTCAACCATGACAATAAATTTTTATAAATCATAATTAGGCAATATTCATCAACCAAACCAAACCAAGAATCAGAAAACAGCACGAAATCCATAATATTATTATTTATATAATAGCGATAAAAATATGTAGGAGAATTCTTACTTCACAATTCGGCTAACAACCCTCACTGACGACTCGAATTTAACTCCTCCTGTCACGCTGGTTGTCCCCTTCAGCTGATACAATTCATATATTTTATTTAATTGACAGAAATAAACTTTAATAAAATAAAATAAAATAAAATAAAAATTAATTTTTCTTCTAGAACCCATCATTGGGTCTGTATCGCAATCCGAGAACTCACCCTTCCTTTCCTATATATATATATATATTATAATCCCTTACCGCGTTTATCATTTGTGCCTAATTCCTTTCATCTTTAATGATCCGCTAAAAAAAACTTACCTCTTTTCTAGTCCAACGATATCTTGACGATGGAGGGCTTTGCTTCTCCACTTTTTCCTCTTCTTCTCTTCTCACTTTTTTTTTTTTTTCCTTGGTGGCGCTACGAAACAACCTAGCCGCCCATCCCCTCTTTATTTCTCATGTTGCCAAGCTGGCGTACGGGAGTGCGGCGGTTAGGGGGAGGAGTTTATCCTCCCCAATATCAGGCATTTAGGGGGAGGAGTAACTCCTCCCCAAATTTCTCCCTATTTTCATAAGTCGGTTAGGGGGAGTTTATCCTCCCTAAATTTCTTCCCTATTTTTAGGGGCCAGCTAGGGGAGGAGTTTATCCTCCCTAATATCACGGGTGTTAGGGGAGGATCAACTCCTCCCCAATTTCACGGACCTTACACTTTTGAACTAGAATTCTGTTAGTCTTAACTGGCCAGCCTTATCTGCATGAGCTGGGAGGTTCAATGAATCAAAGCACGAAACATCAAGGTCGTATTCTCCAATTAAAATATGTGCTCTCTCATTGAGAGTGTCTGTCTGATGTTTCATTGTCAGATGTTCATCTTAATTGGCCAACCTTATCTGCTCTGTAGCTAGGAGCTGGTAAGTTCAAAGCAGGAAATATCAAGGTCATATTCTGAGTTTGAAATCTGTGGTATCCCCCGGGGGGGTGGGGCGCCACAATGTGGCTTCATCTGTGTGGTATAACTTTAACGTTAGCATGTCCATATTATCCTTGAATAAACTCCTCCATATAACTAGTTTGATTGCGAGAGTTTTGTCAGATATATTTTTTTCAAGATTATCCTTGAATAAACTCCTCAATGTAGCTTTCTTGTTTTCGTATATATGTGTGATGTAGCATGGACGTTAGCATCAAGATTGTCCTTGAATAAATTCTTCTATATTGTTAGTGTGATAGCAAGTGTTAATTTTGCCTTGTATAATATGGACATATGATCTAACTAAGATTTAAGCTGCCACGAAACGTCCCATTAGATACTGAGATGGGTTACTGTCCCAAGTATCAGATGAGACCATTCTGTCATCACCTTAACATCCCAATCATTGCGTCTTGCAACACCTGTTATTCCAAGTATCGAGATGAGATAAGATAAAAGCGTATCCCATTTCATGAAAAGTTAAGACAATTTTATTTTGCAAGATTTAAAACCTTAGGCATAAATGCGTTATTGCTCTTTTCATTAAAATTAATATTTATGTTTATGTTAAGATTGGTTAAATACTTCCTTTTTCTACAATATGTACTTGCAACATGACTTGTTTTATCTTATCTTTACTTGTAGATGTACCTTTGAAGACTCAAGAGCTCTATGCTTTTGTTTTGCTATTTGGATATTTTTATTAATTTTAGCTTACTCTTATTTGAAATTAAAACTTTTATTATTGTTCCTGTATTTTACTCTATAATACAATTATAAAGTTTGTTGCTACATATTTTCGTTTTCTAACCTGGGGCCGAGACGGTAGTGCACGTCTGGATTTGGGTTGCATTCTCTCGTCCTTGCAGACTGCAAAACAGTCTCATCGCAGAGAATGAAGTGGGCGATCCCAATGAAAAACCCTCGATGCCCAAGTCAGTGGAAGCCTTTTAGCAGATAATATGGAGAATGTTATTTAAGGAGGACGCTTTAGAGAAGGTCTTGAAGGTGATGGCATTTTTTAGTGCTTGTGTGCCAATCTGGAGGGTCTTAGGACTTGATATTTATACACTGCCAAGATGGTAAGTTGTTATCTGATTCCTTGGGTGCAGTTGTGAAAGTTGGCGGCTGATAAGGATGATGAATGCATACCTTATCAGGGAATACGAGATCCCATTGATCATGGAGGGGGTTCCGTATCTGGCCCCTATTTCTGTTTAGGGAGAATCACTTTGGGAAGGAGTTTCAAGATCCTCGCGATTCTGAGTGATCTGACAGCCGAAATGTTTTGTGCAGAGATCAAGCTTGGCCTTGCCGAGGTTCGAAGATGAGGCTCGCCCCATCGAGATTGGAGGTCGAGCTCAGCCTTGCTGAGGTTCGGAGATGTCAAAACAGTAGCTCGGCGGATAGTTATTCAACTTGCAGGGTTGCTAACCATAGGTGGGCCTCATTGCCTATATATGTCAGCTGATTTTTGCAGGAACATTTTTACCCGTATCAATGTTAATTTTTTTAGCGAGCTTATTCCCATGGCTTGATATATGAGTTGAGTTTTATAACAAAATCCATTGTAATACTTAATGGTTTCTTGGGTTGATGATTTTAAAATTATCTATCCAACAAATTATTTTACTCCAATGACATGTTAAGAAAAAAATACTGGGGATGACTCACGTAGCACCCCATGTTTTTTACATTATTTTGAGAAATAAATTTTTTCAAGTATTATTTAAAGGAAAGATCCTGTATCCTCATACCAGCTTTACCTCTACTTTACTGAGCCGTACTATACTAATTAGATAAGCATGAATCCTCTAATTCAATTTTCTTTTTTGGAACAGTCAGGAGATCATACCACTTAGGTATGAGTCAAATTCCATGATATCAAAAAGTAATATCAAGCAAAATAGAAGGACAGGAGTCCCCATTGGTCTAAGACTAGATTCCCGTATGATGGGCAACGAAGGAAGCCACCCAGTCAGCAACGGAGTTTGCTTCCCTATAAACATGATGACAATAAATCTCATCAACCAAATGAAGGGCTGATCTGATATCGTGAATAAGAGGATTGCTAGAGATCGGTCCTCAGCATCTGGTCTGATTATTACTTTTTTTTGGTCCTTTCTCATGTAAGCACATTTCCTTTTTTTTAAATTTCTTATGTGCATGTTTTGTATGTATTTTTCATAGCTCAGATATTGGACTGGGGTAGACATTGCTCTACTTACGTTGATTTCTTTTATTATTACTTTTTTTTGGTACTGACGGGCGGTCACATAACTCTGGTGCAAAGACAACCCATAAGATCAAAGGAAAGATATATCAAGAGGGAGGGTGGAATCATATTATCCTGAACCCAGATCCAATCAATGGAATGCTGGGCAACAAAGGAGGCAATCCAGTCGCCGCACAGTTTGTCTTCCGGTAGACATGTTAGATAATGGTAATTTTGGGTCCCGCTATAGCTGCCAAATATTTTGAAGGAGTAGATGGGCAACGTATAGCTCCGACCTGTCTTGAATCCAATCGATAACTATAGTGGAGTCCCCCTCAACAAGGATCCTCTAAGCCTGCAACTATCGGGTCACCCTGATAATGCCAGACCATGCTGCTCTGAGCTTAGCTTCTAGGACAGAACAATCCTTAAAGGAGGCCCCACCGGCTGCTAGGAGTCTTCCGTTGTCGGTCCAAATGACATACCCTGCACCACTGTCAGTACCATGGACATTGCCATCAAAGTTCACCTTAACAAATTCCGAAGGGGGAGGGCTCCTAGAAAATAGAAATCGTCCTACGGGCCACTGCCGGAGAAGCATGGGAGACCCAGTATCCTGAAGGAGTCAGGGGAGTGACAGCATCGAATCGCAGGTACTCCGACACTAAGCATCTAGCCCTCAGAAGAATCCGGTGGACCGGGATGACTTTTGCCTCAAAGATCGTATTCCTACTCAGCTAGACTTGATGGGCAATATAGGCAGTAAGGCAGGCTTCACATGTCGAACTCTGGTGGAGGAACCGGAGGAAGGAGTACATGCAAGCACCATCATCAGCCTCCCAAGGCTATCTCCTAGCAAGCCTCCAAATCTGCCTTGCCTTAGGGCAACGCAGGATAGCATGCTCAGTCGTTTCGTCATGAACCCCACAAACTGAGCAAGACCATGCGACGTCTATGCCTCTTGATTAAGGAGAGCCTTCGTAGGATGCGATCCTAAGCCACCTTCCAAAGAAAGAGCTGCACTTTTAGATGGATAGGGAGTCTCCATATCCATGCTGCCGTAAATGTGGTATCAGATGATTTCCTACACAGAGTGTAAAGGAACTCGATGGAGCCTTGGGGTAGCAAGTAGAGTCCTAGACTCTTAGGTCGCTCCCCTAGTGAAGTAGAATTGGGATAGTGAGGATCTTGGAAACCAATTGGGGTTCAAACAGCATAGAGAGATCCTGGATTTTTCAAGTCATGCCATCATCCATCAGATCATTGACCCAAAGATTTTCAGTAGCATCCACATGAACAAAGGTCGGCCATCTCGACAAAGGGATCGATAAGATTCAAGCATCATGACTAACATCAATTATGGTTCCGTCTCTAACTAAGCATCTAACATGGGCCATAACAATAAGGGCACGGGTGCAGATCTCCTTCTAGATGAAAGAACAACCTCTGATCGGCTGAATTAGGGCTCCTTGATGCTAAGCACATAGCAGGCCCTCATCACTCTACTCCATAGAGAACTGGGTTGGGGGAGATATCTCGCAGTGTGTCTAACGATCAATGCTTCCCTCCTTATCAAAAGGGACTGGAACTCTAGACCTCCTTCTCTAGTGGGGCGGCAGATGGTTTTTCAGTCCAATAGGTGTACACCATGGCCGTCCTATTTGGGCCTCCATAGGAAATTTTGGAATGTTTGTTCTAGCTCCCTTAAGGAAGATCTCGGAACCATAGTGTTAGCCAGAAGAAAGATAGGAATGGAGGTGAGTACAGACATGATAAGAGTGATTCTATCCATCATGAAGAGGGTAATAGCCTGATATCCCTCAAGTCGATTACGGACCCATTGCACCATTGGCCTAACTTTCAGCTTTTGCAAACGGTTGCCAGTAATAGGGACGCCAAGATAGGTCAGGATCCCCTGCTGCTCCGAGATCCCTAAGCTGGTCAGGATTTTCAACTTTGTTCTGGGTTTTGTTTTAGGACCGAGGATGATAGAAGATTTTGCAGGTTAACAAGCTGACCTGACTCACAGCAATAGGCTTCCACAACATGAGCAAAGCATTGGCATTCTGGGTTGAGGCCTGACCGATAAGAAGATAATATCTACAAACAGAAGATGAAAGAGCGCATGGGCTCCAGGGCGGCCCGGTAAGGCTCCAAATGTGATCGTTGGACCACATCTTCCAAAGCCCGAGAGAGAGCATCAACACATAATATAAACAAATAGGAAGACAGAAGGCACCCTTGACGAAGATCGATCATCGAAGGAAAGTAGTTCATCGTAGTGCCGTTCACCAGGATGGCAAAGGAAGGTCCCTCCACACAATCCATGGTCCACCTGATCTAGCTATCAAAGAATCCAAACTCATGAAGGGTTCACTTGATGAAATGCTAGCATATTTGATCATAAGCCTGCTCCATATCCAGCTTTATAGCCATAAGACTCCTCCGAGATGGAGCTCGCCTTAGGTCATACATAAATTCCTGAGCAAGGAGGACATTGTCAGTAACACCGCGACCCTGACAAATACTCCTTGTTTAGGGCTAATGAGGTGAGGTATCATCATCTGAAGTCACCGAATTAAAACCTTTGCACAATCTTTGTAGATGGTGGTACAGAGGCTGATCGACCTGAAGTGGTTAGGAGAAGAGGCATCAGATCTTTTGGGAATAAAAGAGATCAGGATTTTTGTCAATCCACAGGGATGCTAGATTGGAAAGCTGTCTGAACTGCCTTAACAACCTCACCCCCAACAATAGGCCAATATCGGATGAAGAAAAATGGAGGAAAGCCATCTGGACCGGGTGCTTTATCCTTTTCTAAGGACCAAAGAGCATCCCATTCCTTCAAGTAAGTGATGAAGCGGGTAAAAATAGAGTTCTCCTGATCAGTAACTCGGACCACAGGGTAGGGACACTGGGTGGTGGGCCTTCCTCTAGTATCGGGTTCCACCTAGATCTGAAGTGCTGGTAGATCTGCTCGCTAATCTCCTCAGTATCAGTCAGAGTAGTGCCATCTTCCTTCCTCAACCGTCGGATCCAATTGACTGACCTTCTGACCATAGTGGCTTGATGAAAGAATCTGGTATTTCGGTCTTTTTCCTTAAACCACTGAACATTAGACTTTTTGCCTCCAAAGAGTCTCCTGCTGTCTTAGAAGAGAGTGGTGGGAAGAGAGGTACTGGCGTAGCCTCCCAATGTCAGCTTCCTAAAGAGCCCCCCCCCCCTCCAGGGCTTTCAACCTCTATAGCTCAGCTATATTATCGTTCACCTCATTGATCCGCCTGAAAATATCACCTACCTCCATTCTGTTCCACCAACGGAGTCTGCACTTGGCCAGCTTCAATCTATGAGACATCCGATATCTCGCATCTTCATGGATAGGCAGACTCCATATTACTCTAATCAACTCCCAGGATCTAGGGTAGAAGGTCCATAACTTCTCAAAGCAAAAGGGAGGTCTCGGAAAGCTCGTGCTGTCAATGGTAAAGAAGCAGGTAATGATCAGACACAATTCTCGAAAGGTGCTGAACTTGGTATCCAGGAAAGCGCTGCATCCATCCGTCGATCCAAGGGCCCGGTCAATCCTCTCCCAAGCCCGGGCTGCACCAGTCCGATTGTTTATACCAGGTGAAACGGGGACCATGAAACCCAGGTCAATCAAACCATTTTTAGCAATAAACTCCCTAAACTCTCTAGAGCCAATGCTATCCACATACCGTCTGCCACCCATCTTCTCATGAGAGCCAATAATATAGTTAAAATCACCCACACAAGAGAGGGAGGCTATGGGTGACAAGTCTGGAGATTTTTCTGCCACAAATTTTGTCTCATTCGATACTCTATACTCGCATAAACACCTGGCAGGAGCCATGGGTTGCTCGCCTGATCCATGATCACCAAAGCCACCTGCTGCTCATAATGGTGGAATGCATCAACCCTCACCGGGCCTCATCTCAACATGAAGTGAAGATGAAACTTGTCCTATCTGGCTTCTCCCCGATAGATGGGTTTTCAGTAGAATACAAATATCAGGATGGTGCTGATTGACCAGCCTACCAAAGTCAACCGAAACGCAGGTTTTTCAGCGCCCTGAATATTCTAGATCAGGAGCCTAGTCATAGCTCCATAGAGGAGGAAGGGCCGCAACTCCGCCCCCTCCCGACATGTCCACAGTAGCCCCATCAAATGGATCCTTCACCATTGGAGTCTCATCGATAGTGTCCTGGATAGCCTGCCGTAGTTTGCCCAGAGCCTCCTCATGAGTTAAACCCTGCGATACCGGCACCATTGCCAACTCCGGTACCGACGATTGGGAAACCTCTTGAGGTATTGGGCCATGCATAGTCATTTGGCATTACTAGTATCGGCATCTTCCGAGACCCTTGCCAAGAAGACTAAATGTCCCTAAGCATCCCTCACTGTAGTGGTACGGGGATGTTCAGGTTTTTGCCAAGTCCCATGTCCACGCTGGTAATTGCTTTGGCCATAGCCACACTGCCTGCTCGGATCATTGGGCGCACAGGGGAGTGAGCCCTCTTGGAATGACTCGAACAAGCTTTTGTAGTTAGACAATCCTTCAAATAGGAGCTAGGCCTTTACTGCTTGAGTTGAAGACTGGACACTCTGTCACTACCGTCCTCCAACAAGAGCGAAACCTCGGACCAAGGCTCGCAAGCTCGTTTCCCCCCGTATGGAGATCAACGGACGGAAGGGGGAGCATCGACGGGCAAGTTTTGCTGGTTTGGACCATCCTTAGGTAGTGTTTGATATGGGGATAAGGAAGGATATCCCCTGGATATCCCTCCTTATTCCCAAATGCTATAGCTAGAAGGGATAGTCTGAAAAAATTTAACCAGAGGGGATAACCCATGGTTAACCATGATGCTATAGCTAGAAGGATAGGTCTGAAAAAATTTAACTAGAGGGGATAACCCATAGTTAACCATGGGTTATCCCTTGAACTTATTCCCTATGGAACCCAGGAACAACTAATGCTATCCCTTGATGGAAAATTTGTAATTTTAAAAAAATGCTTATTCCCTCAGCTATCCCCTGGATAAATGCTATCCTGTACATTATCCAGGGATAGCATTCTCTAGGGAATAAATTGAGGGGATATCCCATGGTTAACCATGGTTAACCATGGATTATCCCTTTGGTTAACTTTATTCCCTGCTATCCCTTATAGTTATGGCTTTTGGAATAAGAGGGATATCCTCTGGATATCCCCTCTTATCCCCTATTTCAAACACTACCTAAGGAATAAGTTCAAGGGATAACCCATGGTTAACCATGGTTAACCATGAGTTATCCCCTCTAGTTAAATTTTTTAGACCTATCCCTTCTAGCTATAGCATTTGGGAATAAGGAGGGATATCCAGGGGATATCCTTCCTTATCCCCCATATCAAACACTACCTTAGTGTCTGATGTCCTTTTGGCACGGAGACACCAGCATCAACAATCGCCTGCTTCCCCTTCTCCCTCACCTGCTTCATACCATCAGATGGACTGCCAGTATCCTCCTTCTTCCTCGACGATAATGTAGGCAGCCACTGCCGGACAGCCAGTAGCCACGGCCCAAGACCACGGCCCCTCAAAGTCACCTCGTCCTCTGCTCGAACGAGCTATCGACGTTATTCGGATAGAGCTTCGCTGGAACCCCAACACCAAAATACCTTTGCTAGAAAGGAGCGTTTTCTTTGAAGAACAATGCCAAGCTTCGATTACCCGCGCTTAAGTGCATCTCAGACATGGGATCAGCTGTGGTAGATCAGGGAAGCATGCAGAGCATGAATTCTTGTTAATTTGCATGGCAATATCTTTGTTTTACTTGGGTGCATGCATTAGTGTCCCTGGTGGGCTACCATGTTAGCATTGTTTCTTCAGTCTGGGAAATCCATTTCTCATCCACTGGCTCTATTACTTCTTATGTAATCTATGGCAAATCTTTATAGCAAACTACATGGTCATGTAATTTCCAAATTCAAGTACGCCACCTTGAAATTTCTCAGCTCTGATTATGCCTTTGGCTTGTGTGAGAATCTGTTGGCTTTTTTTTAGCAATTACGGAATTCATTTTATGTAACAATCGAAGGTCATTGAACCTTTATCTCTGTAATGATATTGAAGTAATGTGTATGTAGATCTGCTTGCTTCCTTAGGATGCTAGGGAGTATTGCTGTCCCAATTATCTAAACAAGACTGTCTCATCATCATCTTGAAACATCACTTGATGGATCGATGCAGCATAGAAAAAGTTAACTTCAAACTCTTGATAATCTGGTAACTCACCAAAACTACAGCATGCAAGTAGATGATGTGTGATGATGAGTAATTTAATTCGAGTCGAGGTTTTCATGATGTATCGAGTCCATTGAGTTACGTGCCTTCACTTCCGGGATTCAAGTGTTGGTCAGCACTGCACTGCACGGCATGTTTCCATGCGTGGGATTAAATGCGAGGCCAGCACGCCAAGGGCCACATTTAATTCCCTGGACCAATTTGAGATCATTCTAGTCAACTCTAAAAAGCGATTGAACCAAGACAATATCTGGCAATCATGCCCTTTACGGCTCAGAGGTATAATATACGTGAAAATTCTCATTTATTGGTGTTGCTGAAAATATCCGCTCTCCAACTCGAGTATGGTCCGACTCTCAATCTGAATGCCGATCTTTCACTGAGTGAAACCTACAAGACAATCTTCACGCAAAAAATATCGAGGATGGCCATTTGCGGAAAACCCTTCGACATCCAAGTCAGTGAAGATTCATAGCAAGCAAATGTGGGGAGAAGGCTCTTGCAAAAAAGTCCCTCAAGAATGGCCTCTTGAGAGCTCCGAGCTCTGCTTGAGCTTAAATGGAGTTTTTCAGTGAGAGTGTGAGTGTACCTGAAGGGCTTTAGGATAAGGGTATTTATGTTGCAGGTGTAATGACAGGCAACTACTTGATTCCTTGGATGTGTCACAGGGGTCAGAAACCGTCACGATTCGAATCAGATTCGAATCAAGTTTGTTATGAGGCCGATAACATTAGTATCTAGTTAGAGAATCGACGGTTAGAAAAGCTAGTTGATGTTGAGATTCGGTGATTTTATAGGCTCTAGATCACTTCTGATATTATTGGCCTAATATCCCACTTAGGGTTGTTAGGGGTTTACGTGGCTGGAATCTTGCCGAACTATCATGGATTTGAATTCTTTCGTGCTTGATTCCGCAAAGGTTCAGGAGTACCTCGGTCTATTCGAGGTATATGAATAGCTTGGCTCTGCCGAGACATATGAATGCCTTGGTCTGACCGAGATATAAGAATAGTTCGGTATGAGAATAGCTTAGTCTGAGAATGGTTTGGTCTCGTCGAGGTGTATCGATTCTATTTTTTTTAGATGTTACAGCTGACGGATCAAAAATCAAAAGTGGTCTCGACCTTTTATCGTATGCACTAGTATTGATGCAATGATAATTTTACCCCTTATCAGTTGATCTTATTTTATGAAGTGGATTCTTAGTGTTAATTATTTGAATATTAAAACATAGCGTCAATGAAAGCACCAAGGATGGCAAAAGGAGTACCCAGTTTAACGAGCTAGTGCATCATTCATTATACAAACCAAACAAGTGCAAAAAGAAGCCTTGTTGTACCATTATTCGGTTCAATAAACGCATATCGATTGTACGAATTAGCTGCTCACACATGCTAATATGTATGTGATGATTCAATGAATCTTATCATGCACTATATATATGCTGATATACATGAACGACCATCCGTATGACACCGAAGGACGAAATAACAAGTCTTTTCTAACAAGTGCAATACAAACCTTCACTTGTAGCTAAATATATCGATTAGATATAGCATGGAGCTATGTTCCCAAGTTAGCTCAAAGTTGTTCACTTGGCTAAGCCAAAAAGCTTATGAAAGCTTTGCATGATACGTACCACGCACAAATGTCTTCAAGATTTCATTAAAGGCAACGCCTTCAAGGGCATAGAATGATTCATCCATGGAGCAACGGGCAGCACGGCATGGCAAAAGAATGGAATTGCAATCATAGTGGGCAGTGGGCCAACTTGATGGGACAAGACAAAAAAAACTTGTCTTTTCATGCATGTCATCAGTAAATTTGATGATGATAAACGGCAGAGCATACCATGCATGCTGTTTTGAAATGATATGCTGAGAGCTAATGAGACAAGGTCAGGCTAAATTGGAATAATTACTCCAGTTACGTAAGCTATAGCGAACAGCTCCAAAAAAAAAAAAAAAAAAAAAAAAGTAGAAATAGAAATGAAAATTTGGCCATAAAAAGTGATGGGCAACATGGGATGTAGAGTGATCATTTCATTACCTTTGAACCAACTAGAAGGAAGGATAGAGATAAATATGTTTAATAAAATTTAGCCTTGCAGGTGGAGCAAGGAAATGCATAATATGCGCTAAAAGATATGCTGTGAGACTGGAGAAAAGTACATGACAGTCATTAAAAAAATTGGTGTTGCCATGCTTTCAACTCTTCTTCTTCTTCTTCTTTTTCTTCTTATTTTTACGTGTGTGCACATGCACGCGCACACGTAGAAGCAATACTTCAATTCTTCAGTATCTCTAAATTGATACATAGATCATGAAAATGATAGATAAAAGCCATGATTTATTTCAATTTATTTAATGGTGTACCATTTTGTCATAGCATCTCTTTAACTCTATTAGCCAAGACCGATTTCAAGCTTGGATAAAAAAAAAAGATGCGTTGGATAGTTGACGGTCAGAATAAAACTTTATCAAACCCTTCAAAAAAAATTTCTTTTTAACTCGATCATGACAAAGTTCAACTTATGATTGTTGCACAATATGCTCATGAAATTAATTACTACAACAACAATAGAACCTTAATCTCAAATTAATTTGAGTCAGCAAAGATGATTCGTATTATTAACCCTTTTCAGGACTGCTACAAAAATTTGTGATCATCCTTTTTGGCACCCAAAGAAATATATAACAATATAACTACTTGAAAAACCCTTTTATAGTGCTTTCCATGTAACATTCCACGTAATTGGTAATTAAGGTTAAATAATATGCAGTTCATGAAAAGCATTTCCGAGGAGGAAAGTCAAAAGGGAGTAGGAATGTTTCGTTTGCCAAAGTTGTGCTTACAGAAACTAGAAGACTAGAAGTGGACATGACTTGGTTTACTGTAAGCATAACCAGATGGCTTGCCAATTATTTCATCATTACTTACCATTATTCAAATTGAATCATTTTTCTCTTCTCATTAGTCCTAGCAAATTATGAACCAAATCATGCATCCTGGCTGGGTTCAGCTATCCGATTCCCTTTAGCATCCCTTGCAATTCAATTCAGATTATACATCATAGAAAATTTTGCCATATGATTCCGACGTGTTGGGGTGTATTTAAGTCCACTTGTCAATGTTTTTAGCTTTTTTTATTTTGGCTCTCTAAAATTAAGATTGTCCATTTGTCCATCGAAGTGTGAACTTCTAAAAAAACATTGCTTCGTATCAACCCCCCCCCCCCCCTCCCCCCCCTTTCAGGTTGCAACGCTTCAAAATGAGTTCATTGTTCTGACATGTTTCAGGAGTCATGCATCTGGAACTACCCCCTCATTTGTTACTGCCTACATGCTTGCTATTCCCTGAATGAGCATCACCCTACAGTCCAAAAAAATCAAGCCTTAAAAAAGTCCGACGAATGGCATCTTAACCAAGGATGCATGGGTTATAACTATTGATAACATAGCTGATGATATCATGTGGCCACAGCAGACCATCTAATTTTCCAAAGAAGGATTCTGCTACAATTTTCATGGATGTTTTAGGCAAGTAAGCATCAGGAACTCCTATCCATATATTTGGTATCATCACAAGTTTGGCAGCAACATGAAAAACATCCAATCTTCACCAGCAAGGGAAATGCATATCAATTCCAACATATTAACTTGAGAAGGATTCAACATTAAAAAACACAAAATGATTGTCAAAAGTCCATAATTAGATAACAAGCCTCCATGGTCTTAAATTAAGCAAACCAAACTCCATGTCCATTAATTGCTTTGAAAGGTCCACAAATCTCCTCAGAAAGCTAAAAGCCATAAACATTTACCAGACCACCACCTGTTTGGTGCAGCATAGCATCAATTTCATCCCCATCCTCCATTTCAAGCTGGAATATATCAAAAGAAGAAACATCAATAGAGATGAAAAATAATCTAAAAGGAAATCTAATTATACTTCCACATTTGCAATGCAGAAATCCAGATTTACTTCATCTGGGGTCTGCTCCGCACGCAGCCTACGGCCATCAAAAAGGAAAGCAATGGAATTGAAATCCACAGATTGCCGGTCACAGTATGCATTCATGAGCTTCCTTAGCTGAGTACTGCGCTTGATTCTGAAAAGCACCTCATTCCCATCCTGCATAACATAGCAAAGACAACGCCATGGAGAAAACAAAATGTAAAAACATTTTTTCAAGTTACAAAATAAGCCCCTAAAGAAACTAGAGAACAGTAATCCTGAGACTAAGTCATAAAAATATAAGATGCATCTTTTTCCGCTAATAAACAAATAGTAGCCTTCTCTGCTATACTTCTGCACCCTGCCATTGTCATAATTTTAGCAAAAGGCCAAAAATTATATATTCTCTGTTCTGTAATCTTACTTGGAGCTGGTTATTCATCTTATCACTAAGATACTATGAGGTCATTTTGTTCACAAAAATGAGGCTCTGGAATGGGAATCGGAATCACTAATTCTGATTTCACTATTTGTTTAAATGGAATTTGAATCCAATTCTAATTCCATCTGAAATTGAAATCATATTTTAGGATGGATTAAAATCCGGACTCAAGCTTAAGATTACAATTTTCATTCCAGCATCATTTCTATTGCGCCCTATATTCTCACCTCTTCTCACTTGACCCCTTCTCCCACCTTGGGACCCCTCTTATCACACCATCATTGTCAATCACGAGCTCTTCCTCTTCCTCCACAACATGATAGAAAGCATTTAGGAACAATTCTCTTGCCAACTATGTACTATAGTCACACATTAAAAAGAAAAACCTAGAAAATCCCAAAAGGTCTCTTTTTTTTTTTTGCTTCTTCGGCACTTGAAGGCTTGTTTATTATGGTCTTTCTTTGTTTATTAATTTTTAGGTTTATTTATTTGTAAAATAAATATTAAATTGAGTACATAAATCAAAAAAAAAAAAATCAAATTTTGAAGTTTTTTTATAGGTCCAAAAAAATTGAAAATCTAGATTGATTCTGATTCCAAGTTAGTGCCAGAGAAAGAGCACTTGAAAGGAAAAGCTGATCTTTTGCCGGGGGAGCTCCTATAGAGTACTCAAACCCTAGCTCCAATTTTTCATTTTTTTTGATTTCTTAGAATTTTTTCCCGTATCTGGTGGTATCAAAATGCCGCTGTGCCTGATATCTTATCTATTTCTCTGGTAAAATGATACCCTTCTTCTCGTGAAAGTTTCAAATGCCCAGCAAAACTCCACTTTCGACCTATTCCATTGGTTGAGAATCTGAGAAAGAAGTTTCTGGTGTACAAGCTAAGATCTTTTCTTTCTCAACAACAAAACAGTGGGCAAGAAGAAAGCTATGGAGAGATTTGTTCTGGCTGAGGGCTTCTGATTTTGGCTTTCTAGTGGAGAAAATCAGCAGGTGACTGGCAGGATGGAAGTCCAGCTCTTTATCTATGGCAGGGAGGTTAGTCTTAGCCCAATCTGTACTTGCAATGATACCCATCTACTGGCTGGGATGCACAACTATGCACAGATCGGTTTAGCTAAACCAAACAATAATAACAGAAATCAATCTGATTCCGATTCTGGTTTCTGTGTGAACCAAACAGGTAGAGGAAATAAGTAATTCCAACTCTGATTCCAATGAAAATTTGATTCCAATTTCGATTCCAATTGCGATTCCGATGGTAAACCAAGCAGGCCCTGAATACATGCACAAGGCATTCCACAAACTTGTAGACAAGGCTCTATAGTTTTACCATCAGAAGGGCAAATGACCTAGAAAAGCTCTAGCTTCCTACAACAACTGATGCACCTTTTAATTGGTTGATGCTCACTGAATTTCATTCAGGTGTACTAGCTCTCAGAGTCTTAATGTATATAATTGATTAAATATAGATGCCTGCTTTCTTTTCTGTCAGATAGGATCCAGCTGGCATCAGCATAAAACCCACTGGATATTGATCATGGCAACCTAGGGCTTGGCTTCATAGCATTCCTCTAGAAATAATGACAACAAAGAAAACTTTCATTTTCTTCGCTCGTACTCTTTCACCTTCATTTTTCCATCCACCAACACCTAATTCAATTTCTTAATCTCTGAGTGGCAAAACCAAAACTATTTTATATTTCCAAGTTAATGTTTTCAGTAGGAGAGTTCCTCATAAGGCAGCTCCACATGGTCAGATATCTTTCAGCAATTGAAAATGACTTTCTCAGTACCAAGTATGGTCATGAAGTGGGTTCAACCTCATCATACAATAAACATGCAAAGCAATATCCAACCTGCAACAACCTTGATTTATGATAGCTCAATACAGATTGCACTCCAAGCAGACTCAATTTTCTATGGGATGGAAAGGATGGCCCACCAAAAAACCATAAGGACCACCTGAAAAGGAATGAAGAGAAGTAGAAGATGTAATAACCTAAAACCATGTAGGAGGTCAGTCATGGTCAGATTCACAATGGTGCCTGCTCCTTTATCGCTAATGTGTACATAAACCTATTCTTTCTTAGGATTGTCCTACATTTCCTAACATGAATTACATTGACTGATAAAGTTTTAATGTGTAGAAGCATTTTTTTTGCCCGAAGAAATTTACATGTCCCTACACATTGAGTAACTAAATCTTGTTCCCATAATCTTTATTATGTTCACACCAACTGATCAATAATAAATAAATAACAACTACTTTCAAATTTTCTCATAGTGATAAAAGTTGGATTCAGTCAGGATCTCGAGTTACTGCAACTATTTAACAGCATAATATCCAAAAAGAAGTTTGATCAATCCATAACAATCTTAATCTATTCTAATCCATTTTATATTCAAAACAATCCAGATATATCAACCATTCTTCAGTAAAAAATTCTGTTTGCATTTAACAACCTTGATACAAACCATGGATTCGTACCCTTGTTGTGCAAAGCTATTAACCAATCATTATATCTCTTTGGGTATGAATATATGAATGATAGCTATCTTTCACATTTTGACAATTTATTCTTTAGTTTCAAGTGACAATTTACATAGGTACATACTTTTATAGTGATTGAGAAAGATATCTAAAGAAAACAGGTAACTACTGTCCAACTAAAAGAGAACAATAGTCAAGGAATAACAATTCTGCACAAGAACCACTGTATTCCAACTCACTTTTGGTGGCAATTCTGTACATGATAGGTCCCAGCAACTCTTTAATAGTTTCACCACAACAGAGAGGCAACCGCCCATGGAGCAAATGGTGCTTCATCTAGATGGCCATCTCAATTGCCAGAATTTGACAACAACATTAGAACAGGATAAGATATTGGCTAGTGCCCTTCCAAACCTAAAATACAAAATGTTGCCCTCTACTCTAAACTTATGTTTGTTCCTTGCCATTGCCAACTCAGAACTGCTGGTACTAAACTGTTATTATCCCATCTCTTCTCCTCACTATCACTAAGCCACAAGAGTCACGCTACCTAATAGAATTTAAGGGAATGTAATCATCATGCACTAATCCATAAATTGAGAGAATTCAGCCAAAACAAAAGGTGCCTTCTATTTCCAATAAGGGAGGGGAGTATACTCAACAAGGGAGGGGAGTATACTCAACATGACCAGGTCCAACAGCAAAGACTAAGGAGGATCATCAATCATAATTTCTCAATTCTATGAGGCAAGGTGGGGAGAACAAGGTACATACTTCATTCTAGATCCATCACAAATCTCCACCAAGGCCTTATAGATGACAGTCTCATCTTTTCAGACCCTTCACCCAACTTCTCAACTGTTTTACATGACAAGGCATCCTCTTTGAGCATGAAACAGTTTAAATGTTTCTCCAATAAATTCCCTTCTTATTATATTTTTAAAAAAGCTGCACTCCGTACTTCCTGTAGTATGGCTATTACTCAGGAGCCACACTAATCAAACACCAACAAAAAAAGCCTTGATCTCAAACTAGTTACGGTCGGCTATATGAATTTTTTTTTTCTCAATTCTGTTCAATTTAGGAGTCACACTGATCCTTACACTTAATTCAAGTAACCCATCAGTGGATTTTGCATTCCTAGCATAACTCAGTTCCAAAAGTACTAACGGAGCTTTGTAGTGCAACAGTCCCAAAAAAAAACAAATTCTAAAAGAAATTCAAGTCATATAAACAATCAACCCCGCAACCAATTGTTCACTGGCTAAGTCTTGCGGCCACAAGCAATGAGATTCTTTGACAAGACCCAGTTAAGTGGCTCCAAACAAGAAGAAGAGCCCGCTAATTAAGATCAAAAGCACAAAACTAATGCTAACACAAGAATTATCCAGCAAGCACAGACCTTTGACACATTCCCCACAAATTTTTTAAAAATCCCACATTCCATGAAGTAATACTTGTTCAAATCAAAAGTGCTATTCACCACAGACCAAAAACAATCAACCCAATCAGAAATAAGCAAAAGAAAAAGGAACAAAATCTTACAATTAGAATAACAATTCAGAACCCAAAGGACCAAATAAAGAAGAATTCAAAGGAAGTTTTCTTAAAATTAAAGAAAAAAGAAATTCCACAGCGATAGACAGAGAAAGAATATACCTGGCCCTTAACCTTGAGATTGATGTGCGCCGACTGATCGGCCGGCTTCTTGTCCTCCTCCTGCGCCGCCCCAGACATTTTCCTTCCTCTTTCCCTCGATCTCTCGATTAAAAATCCCTCTTTTCGATCGAAAAGCCGCTCCTTTGCCTCCTCGGGTTTCTAGGGTTTTGCTCCAACTCGGAGAGAAGGGGAAGAAGACTGAGAGAAGCCTTTCTCCTCGTTTTTTTTTTTTTTTTGGGTTTTGGAAGGAACATTTTCAAAATTAATATTAATAAATATTCGTCGAATCCGTCAGTAGATGCGCAGACTTTAGGGGATGGGTTGACCGCAAATGACAAGCCGTCCATTAGATTTTCCTCGAGTAGCTACTTTTTTTTTTTTTAACTTTATTTTTTTAAATTCATTTTCGCTCCCCTATCTTTCATTTTTTTAAATAATTTTACCCTTATAATAATTCAAAATTAATAAATATGGTTCATAATTTATTTGATAATAAGAAATTACTTGATTATATGGTTCTTTTAATTTTTAAGCTTTCTTCGAAGTTATTTGAATATTTTTTTTTTGAATCTCCTGTATAAATTAATCCAAACATTTTTAATTTTAATAGAGATTTTAATCAACTATTATTGTCATATAAAGAGTATTCTGCGAATCATTGGCCCAATAATAGCATTTACTAGTTACATAATGATGTTCAGCAAATAATTTATTTTAAAAAACATAAAAATTTATTTGAAATTAGGATGGGTTAAAATAAATTTAAAATTTTTTCCTTCTCCTTCTGATTTTGAAACCATAATTTTGAATTATATGATGCTCTCGCTGTATAGAAGTTTTATGCTGTTAGATGGTTAGATAATTATTTGGCAGATTTGGTTTGCTCCCATGGTTTGCAGTTGTTGTCATGGTTGTTAGAAGATAAACATGAGACTTATGATGAAGATCTTCCATGATGTTACTTTGATGGGTACTGAGAAGCGAAAGTAGGTGTGTGATAAAATTTAAATATATTTGTTATTAAATAAATGTTATCATATTTTAATTTATGATAAGATTTTAATTATATTTCCTAAATTTAGTATGACAAGACCTTCAATGATGAATTTTTTTTTACACATCGGTAAGATTTTATTTTGTATCTGCGTCAACCACCTCTAATACAAGAACTATTTCTATCATCTCCTTTATTTCAACTAATGTAAACCAGCAAATTTTGATATAGAGTTAATTGCATTTAGCCCTTCTCTGAACTATGATGTAACTGTGCTTCTTCTAAATTAAAAAAATTGCAACTAACTTAATTTATACTTGACCATTACTGTTTAAATAGATGTTAAAGTTAACAGAAGAGTAATCACATGACTACTAAAAAGTGGTTCAACATATACTAAAAATGATCATGAAACAATAGGTGTTGATTTGATCAAAACAGATTTAATCAAAATCTATTTGGGATTACTAAAGAGTAGTCACATGAAATAGTACTTTTCCATTAAATTACAATTAGGAGATTAGTTGCAATTTTTTTAGTGCAAATACACCCATAATTTGGGGTGCTAGTAAAATTAACCTCTTGATATATTATGTGATAACCTTCTTGCTCATCAAGTACTCAGAGAATAAGGATGACAATGAGATGAAGGTTGGGTATTTTAATTTATGTTCTCATCCTCCTTAAAAAAAAAATCCTTGTCTCTATCTTATTCTTATAAATAAGAACTTTTCATCCCCATTCTCACCCTATGGAGAATGATAAATCTTCACCCTTATCTAATTATTATTTTATCCCCCACCCACCCCAACCTACCTTGATAATATATATGTTTTTTTAATAAAAATTATGAAATTAATAATATAGCTAAAAAAATAATGGAACAAAAGATTAAGATAATTCAACTCAACTCAACTAAGCTTTTTTCCAACTAAGATTAAAATAATTATATATATTATATATATAAAGATAATTTCATATATTTTAAAATATATAAAAGCAATATAGTATATAGTATTATAGTATATATATGAGTATGAAGCCAATGAGACGAGGATAAGATGAAGCGGAATAAAAATAATTGCAACCCCAACTCTATTCCCACAAGATGCAGGCAATTCTTGCTTCGAGTAGGAATAGGAAAGAGTGGGATTAATCCCCACTTTGTGAATTAAAATTATCATTCCTAAGCGTAACAAATGCTCACATTCATACATTACACTCTTAAGCACCATCACAAATTCACCAATGAATTCAAGGAAATCCCCTTGTGACGCTCGAAATTATTTTATAAACCAACAAGATTATGTTATCTTGTAAATGAACTTATTTAGAATTGAATAATGTTAGCATTCTTTGATTTTCAGTTGATGAGGCGAACCTGAAGGAGATCATATGTGTTGACTCACTATTAGTTGATTTGTCCATGCTTAGAGTTGCGATTTCTAACTTTTCTATAGAAAATAAATTTGAAAAAGGTAGTTTTGGCATAGTTTACAAGGTTGCTTTATTATATGTTATGTTAAAATTAAGTTTTTTTTCCCTATCTAAGCTACATAGAAGGATTAATCATACCTAGTCTTTATCTTTCTTAATCAAAATCACTATTAGTTGATTTGTCCATGCTTAGAGTTGCGATTTCTAACTTTTCTATAGAAAATAGATTATAAAAAAAGGTAGTTTTGGCACAGTTTATAAGGTAGCTTTATTATATGTTATATTAAAATTAAGTCTTTTTTTCCTATCTAAGCTACATAGAAGGACTAATCATACCTAGTCTTTATCTTTCTTAATCCAAATCAATCCCATTAATTAACACACACACACACATACAAAGAACGCTACCCTTGAAAAAATAAGAGAAGTTGCTTGTCTACAAATATGTGTCTAACAGAAGTCTAGATATAATTTTTTGGTATTTTTCATTCCACATAATCTAACTCATTCTTTTAAAACTTGTGTGATGACCCTAATATTTTCAGCCTACAAAATATCTGGTCTTTGTTTGTCCATAATACATTGTTTCCCCTTGTTTTCCTATTGAATCCAATAACTTGCATTTCCAACTTAACCTTCTTTCTATCAATAGAAGTAATTAGTGTCTGGTTTTCTCTACACTCAAGACTATCCTTAAACTTAATGCAAATAGAATTAACAGCCAATTCTATATGAAACGGATCCTATAAAACTTGGGCAACTGGATTGTGAAAAAAGGTACAAAATCATTAGTGGAATTACTAGAGGCTTGCTATACCTACATGAAGACTCTCAACTAAAAATTATACAACGAGATTTAAAAGCGGGTAACATCTTATGAGATGCAGGTATGAATAGTAAGATTTCTGATTTTGATTTGGCTAGACTTTTTAGTAAAAACCAAAATTAGATCATCACAAACTGGATTATCAAAACATAGTAAGTAGAGATAAAAATAATTAACTTACTCCAATTGGAGATCATTATGATGCTCAACAATGACCTTGTTTCTATCCAAGCTCCTTCCTGACCAGCATTTTGCATTGAACAACTTGATTTACGTAGCGGTATGCATAACCAATCTTTGGATGCGTTGATATGAATGTCAATCAATGAGGTGTCAGTTATAAAACCCAAATTAAAGCTAGATAAACATAGGAAAGGAAGGTCAACATTGATTGATTAATATCTCATAAGATTTAAGTCTTTCTACAGGGCCCCTGAAGGGTTTATTCTATGGATGTAACACATGTATTTTGCTCAGGTCCTCTAAAACATTGGCAAACCGATATGTGTGTCTCATATCTTCCTATTTCCTTATTAGCTTTTGTTGCCTAAATTCCTCTGAGTTATTGTTTATATTTCAAGGAAGTGATTCAGAGAACGGGACAAAGCTAACTTCAAGCAAAAGTTTAAAAGGGGCAATACACAAGCACTTATAGAATCAGGAAGGAGATCGATAATGTTTAATCGTATTGGTTTAGTACTCTACAATCCAACTCAGCAGTATCATAAATTTTGATTAAGCAGAGAAAGCATCAACATATTTGTGGTGTGTGATATTCTAAAATTTAGTTTCCATATTGGAAGAGAAAAAAAAAAGTGTTATGTGCTTATAAATTAAGTTTACTTGCTGCCTATTAACTTCACTCGAGTTTTTGAGCTAAGTAATTTCGGACGAGTTAATAGGAATTATAAAAGGTTTTAGATCCGATTCGAGAGCTGAAGTTGATGGATACGAGGAAAGGGCTGCCTATATGAGATAGTGTGCTAAAGTTTTTAAGCTATGTGTTACATTAAAAAATCATGGAATGATTCTACATTGGATTGGGAAGCTTCTCCTTTTGTACCATGTGCCCATGTCTGTTGGTATGGCTAGTTTTACTCCAAGCTACCACTTCAAACCTGTGCAAGGACCCAATATGCTCACTTGTGGAAAATTGAAGCTACCACTAGCTGCTTGTAAAAGTGGATTCACCAGCATCTTTTTCATTTGAGTGGCAAAGTGGTAAACTTATTCCAGCTCCGTCAGTACGAGGGTAGTTCATGCGTCTCAAACTTAATTTGCCATCGAGCCATAACCAATCCAGAAAACTCTCTGCAAATGTGATGAAACACCAGTAAGATTACCATTAATCTACCATGACTGCCAAGCATCTTCTTACTCGCCAAGTAGTTTTAGCTGACATCCATGTATGGGGACTATAGCCTAATAAGTTGAGAAACGAGGATCCAGTTTAAGCCTTCCACCATCACTATAACAAATCACTGATTGGCTCGTAAAATTTCAGTGCAGTAAAGGTCTCCTAGTCTTGATTGACTTCTTTTTGGACCCGTCTCTTGCACTAAGGCCTCATTTGGCTGCCATGCTTTTTTTCTAAGAAGTCACTTTTTTCCAAGAAGAAATTGGGAGGGCTCTTGCTTGGTTGTTCATTTCTTTCTCTAAAATAGTCATGCCTTAAATTTTCATGACCTGTTAGAAGGCACGTCTACGTGAGGATGACAAAATACTTTTTTACGAGAACACGGATCTTCATAATGACTTTACGACCTGTCAAATGAAGCTTAAGAAACTTCAGACCCTTACCTTTCAACCAGTCATTAAGTTTGAAATATCTGAAGGTCTAATGGTGGTTATCTGAGTAGAATGTGGTCTAAAGTATGCAAATTTTCCACGAGAAAATTCCGAGGACTTGTCTTAGAAGCCCACAAATAATTGCACTTGTTCTCATAGTCAAACTTCCGTAACATTTCTGACAGTTGACCAAAGGAACATTGCTCGTCTTAGATAGCAATCTTTTTCCAGAATTTCTGGTCCTGTTTCCAACCCAATCCATTTCCCACCGCACATATATATACCTAATAGAAATTAACTTCTTAACTCCTCATCTTTCTTCTAGCTTTATTATTCATAAAGGATTATATATACTTATATGGGGAAAGAGGCCTGTTATAACCTTTCAGGAAGAGGATTCATATCCTACACAAATTAAGAAACATGTCAACTTGCTAGAATCAAGGCAAACGCTAACAACGCACTGCTACACGTTGCTACATGAATCACTGCTTTCTTTGCGATACCACAAAAATACTCTTGATTTATTCTTCTCTCCATAAATATGTAACAACAGTGCCTTGTTGGGTTCCTATGACCAATGGTACCATTGCGGAGCATTGCTAAATAGCGACAAAATAATGATGCACAACCTTATCAAAAAAATTAACAATTAATTAGTGATGAATAAAATTAGCATCACTAGTTAGCGAGGTATAAGGCCGTGCGTCGCTAAGTAGCAATGCTAACTAGCAATAAGTGTGTACGTTGCTAGTTAGCAAGGCGCGTGGCCACACCCCTTGGTACGCGATGCATGCAGTAACGTATTGGTCTTTCTTGCCACACAACGGACGGGATCCATTTCTATTGAGGAGCATCGGCATCGTTCTGTAAGTATACAAATTTATTTATTTTGCATATGTATTAATGATAATTTTTTTTAAATGAGCATAACAACAAATTTGAAACTTTATTTTCTAGAGGTTGAAGGAAGGCGTTGATCCAGGGGAGTGGTTGCTGTTTAAGGCGACCCACACAAGAAAGATGGGTCTTGGGTGACACTCACTCCCAACGTATCAGAGTAAGTAAATCATTAAAAATATTATATATTAATTATAAATATATTTTCTCTAATATAAGTTACATATTATTTTATATTTCTTGTAAGCTCATGTGAATAAGCTAATGTCTCATGTCATACAACCATTAGAGGATGGAGGGTCCACAGCCGACGTTTCACCGTAGGAGAGTCGCCATATCTTTTTAGAGGCTATTGGTGCCTAGCCGAATGATTGTAGAGTCTTCAGTCTAGGCGCCAAAGCTTCTGTATTCTTCACCCGATGTGATTCTTCTCCTTTCAGTCAGAGTGACACTGGTGAGTATAAGGACATTGAGCTTTCTATCACGAAACATGTTATATCTGAGATGATGATTCAAATCGCGGACATCTAGTGGGAATAGCAAGAGGAGCACGTTCGTTATGAACAGGAGTTGCAGAAGATGCGATAGTTAGTTATGAAATTATCGCAGTCTACACAGTTCTCTGCTCCACCTCCATCTCCAGATGACCCTATAACTGATCAGCATTGATATTTCTAGATTTCTTTATATTTACTAGTACTGTATTTATGTGTTACTATTTTATATTTTGAACAGGAGTTATATGACACTATTTTATATACTTCATTTTTATTTTCAATGTAAGGTATTTATATATTTTATTTGTGAATGTGTTTTTAGTTATATTTTTATATTATCTAAGCAAGTTTTTAATGTATATGATATAAACAGCAATACAAAAATAAAAATTTTAAAATAAATAAAACAGCAATTAGCGATTGGTTCATCACTAATTAGTGATGTACAAATATTAGCATTATTAAATTTTTTAGCAATCAACGATTTAGTAATTATTTTTTGGCATCGTTGTTGTGTCATTAATATAAATTAACGATGTAATTTTTTTGTTAGCCATGCCAAAATGGCGTCGCTAATTATCGGGATTCTTGTAGTGGTAATTAGTTAGCACGATAGGACCGTAGGTGAATTACTAGCGACAGTTGTTTCATCCTTAGATTGAAGTTCTGTTCCTTAAGGACCATAGGGTCATCAAAAGAAGCAGGGAAAGAAAGAAAGGTTCGAAGATGGAAGCAATGGAAGCCGAAAGAGCATGGTGGCTGTTGACATGGGAGGCCAAGACAAAGGCTTTTGAAAAAAAATGGCGGATGAGAGGATGCATGTGAGATCCAACACCTTCTAATATTAATCAGGTCACTTTCCATGTAATAAGGAATGTGTATGATATGCAGGAGGCATTGGATCTTATTAGTTTTCTCCCTATCTTCTTGCTCTTGGAAGTTATGATCCCAATGATCTGAATTATTACCAATCTGTTAATCACATTTTAAACCTTTTAAAATCATGTTTCCAAATGAACAGACCCTTTTTTTTTTTTTTAATGATATCTTTCTATACTACCATAGAGAGACCATAATGACTCTTTCGCTTGCATTGAGGCCAAGAAGGGTTCAAGAACAAGCAAAAAAAAAAAAAAATTCCGTTTAGTTTATTGACCTCCAAAGTTTAAGCTGATATAAAAGGATCAACAATGTATATCATTCTTAATGTCTCCTTTAAAAGGCAGTTCACATTAAAAAATTGATATTGAAAATTTATGCTAGTACAAAAAAGATCAATGATCTATATCAGGATTAACAAAAAAAAAAAATTAAGGGCAAATTTTTTTTTTTTTTTATATTGAAAATCATATAGCTTTAACCTAATCCTCCTCCTCCCACCTCCATTATAATTTATTCTCCGCTTCCCTGCCATGTTCAAGCAACTTTTAGTAAGCCTTTTTGTATAACATCTTGAGCTATTATAGCTTTTCTTAATTTTTAAATAAAAAACGGATTTAGTGCTCAAGTTCTTTATTTTCAAAGAACAACCAACTAAAATGCTGTTCCCCTATTGACTGGTCCAACTTTTAATCTAACTAAAATATTTAGAGAATAAATGCTTTGACAAACAATGGAAAGGGTAATATTTTTGCCATAATTACAAAATAAATTTTTGTTTGTTAAAAGAGAGATATGATACTTTTATCAATTTGAATAGGTAAAACTAGATATGCTATTATTGTACCTATTGTGTTGCAAAGAAATACCTCCTCCCATGTATGCATATGATCACTTGGAAACTATGGATTTGCATCTTTTTTTTTTTTTGTTGCAAAATCAACAACTGCATACAAAATAAATAGTAATAATTATTTTTCTATTACGCATAATAAAACAGTAATACTTATACTATGCAACACAATAACTATTTAACGAAAGATATTATTCAATAATATTTCAATTGCACATAATAAAACAATTATTTTTATCTATGTAAATTATTAACTATTTAATAATGGCATTAATCATTGCTATTTCAATTAACTACACATAATTAAACAATAATAATTAACTAAAATTATAAATCCTAAAATTAATACTTAAAATTAAATAATTTATCAATAATAAAATATTATCCTACTTACCGTACTTGCTAATTCCCAAGTAGAGCCAAACAGCTCATAATCATAAAACAAAATAGTTAACTTTTAGTTTTTCATAACTTTGATCAAAACCTGTTGCTGCTGAATTTTGTTCTTCGGCTTGGAAATGGTGCACATCGGGATCTGGATAGTACTCTCTTGTCCGGATGGACCTGCAAGGCAGTCTTTACGTAGGAAGCACAGGGGTGGTCCCTGCGAAAGACCCTTCGATGCCCAAGCAGTAAAAACTCTTAACAAACAGATGAAAGAAAAAGGTTTCGGCAAAGGATCTCTCTCTGAGAGGGTTTCTCAGGAGTAATGGCCTTTGCTAGAGTTGCGAGAATATGAAAGCCTTTTTTTTCTTACCTAAAGGGTTTAGGGACGTGATATTTATGCGCCATCAGGATGGTGAGTAGTTACCTGACTTCTCAGGCGCATTTTAGGGAGTTGGCATCCGATAAGGTCGGAATCCCATCGGTTACTGGAATTGGCAGTTGATGAAGCTGACATGCGCTTTATCAGAAATTTAAAATCCCATTGATCATGGACGAAATGCTGTATTTGGCTCTCATTTTTGTTTTGCGAAGCTTACCCTGCAATTCTTACGATTGGAGTGGTTCATCTTTAAGATATCCGGCATGGTTTGAAGCAGCAATGACACTTACGTTAATGGGATGAGGATCGATTCTGCCAAGGTATGGAGATGGTTTGGCTTTACCGAGGTACTGAGATAGCTCGGCTTTGCCGAGGTTCGGAGATAGCTTGGCCCTATCGAGGTACGAGATAACTTGCCCCTGCTGAGGTTTGGAGATTGCTGATGCCAGATCTTCTCTCTTGAATGCCTGTGAGGGAATGATGGTCTTCTTTTCCTTTTGTAGATAATTATCGATCCAAATGTGCCATCACTTAGCAGAGAATAAGCGATGAAGCCAGGTCTCGTCAGACATGTACCGATGCTGGAGATCAAGGTCAATGCCAAACTCGACTCTAGCTATCTGTTGGACTATAGCTTCGTTAGTCAATTTGAACATGTCTTGATCAGCCACATCGGAGATAACTTGGCCATTGTTGCCATGCACGCTTATTGATACAGTGACAATTTTCCCCGCATCAAAACCTACACCTAAACCCATAACAGATTGCCTATTGTTGGGTGGTGAAAGGCCATTGTATTAAAATCAGAACATAAATATCACTGATTGATATCAACCTAGTAAAATAAAAATGCATTACTGCATCAACCTTACGCTTATTTTCTTATTATCTTTTCCTCTAATAGAATTTTTCAAAAACTCTAATCTTCCATTTCTCAACGAATTTCAAAATATTAAACCAGTGATTATCAATTGCAAAAGGCTATCCTCAATTGTTGGCCATAATCGCTAATGCTGCCAGATCATTCTCCTCGAACGTCTTCAAGCGTTCGGTCGCCTTCTCCGATGTGCCAAGGGTCCTCCAACGGGCTTCACTCGGTTGGGAGCCTACAAAAAGTCCGAAAATCAAAGATTTTGATGGGGACCCTTCGACGCTCAAGTCAGTGCTCTGGGAAATAGCTGGGAGCTTTAGAAAGCTTGAAAGAAAGAGAGAGGCTTAGAGAAGAACTCTCTGTGAGCCAGAATGAGCATTTAGGAGTGTTGTGTGTTGTTACCTAATTGGGGGTTCCTCTTACCCATTTTATTCCTCTTTGGACTCTGTGTGGCTTGCCTGAAAAGTTTTAAGTCTCATGATGGGCCATGACCTTTTGGACTCATTTGATTTGAGTGGTTGGGGCCTCATGATAAATGATGACTTTTGTGGATGGAATGTCAGGGCTGATATCTGTAAGACTTGAGGTGTTGCCACTTGTCAGAGCATTTATGGTGATGGCAACAATGGTAAGGCTTGCTTCTTAGTGGCATGTCAGAGCCGCAGGCTGTGTCCCATCCAATGTTGGTGGTTGCATGGTTGGTGAGCCAAGTTCCATCAGAGTAAGTGGCCACTTGATTATCCTATATCCTTTTCTATGCATGTACGAACAATGGTAAAGCCAAGCATGTGGCCCCATGCATGTAAATTCCTATGCACATAAGCCTTCCCGCCTCCCATGCCTGCCTACCATGTTGCTATGAACATCTCCATGCATGCATGCAGGGGGAGCAGCGAGTGCCACATGGCTGCCATGGAGGACAGTCGGGATGGCTGGAACAGAGCCAGAAGCCGAGAGCCGAAGGTGTAGCATTGGCTGGGACGAAGAGAGACTGGATCAGGTCTGTGGAGTTGGGAGCTTTCGCTTGGACTCGGGAGCCTTCACCTAGACTTAGGGATTTCCGTCTTGACTCAGGGACCGGCAAGCTTGCGACGTGGAGTCGGGAGCTTCCATCCATGGAGTCGGGAGCAGAGGAGGAGGCCGAGAGCCAGGAACCTAAGCTCCTGGGTAGACCACCACTTGCCCCTCATTCACTATGACATAGTCGGAGAACTGCTTGAATCAGTGCCCCGTCATCTCGATGGATTGGGTATTCTTTGGTGACAAATCTCCATTTTGCTAGGCAGTCAATCCTTTCTCTGGCTTGCTGAGTGGCTCAACGAGCCTCGAAGGGACACGACACTCACCCGGCCATTGAGGATGAGCTTAATGGTGGCGATCAACTAGCCAGGAGATGAAGTGGCGGTGAGGTGTGACGAAATGGGAAAAAGACCATGATCCATCCTTGAAGGCGTCAGGGAACTCCATGAGGAGCAAGGAGTTATCTAGCTTTTCCTTGAGTGACTCTCTTTCTATGAAAGGCCATAATGATCCCTTTTTCCCAATGTCCTTTTTCTATCCTTTTGCTAGTACCAAGACTCCCTCCCTTCCTATATTAAACCTTGTCTTGTTTAAGTTTGCACGGTATGACATTGGGCCTGGGACCTGGACCACATCCTTCCAACCTCATGCAGCCAGGTTAGGACCTCTATTCTTGGAGGGGACCCAATCTGGAAGATGTGCCGGGTGATGGTGATGTGGTACTGGATGCAGATGGTTTGGAGGGAGAGAAGCAGCTAGGGAGGAGAGCTGATTAGCTTCCTCTCGACCAAATGGCTTTGAAGTTGTTCGCCTCTTGCGGATTACGACTGTCCAATGAGGAAGAGATTGCAGCCAACTTGGGAAGGCCGCCTAGGATGAGATGGGCTGCCTAGGAAGGTTGCCTAAGATGAGATGGGCCGGCTAGGATTGGACTGCCTAGGATGAGATGGGCCGCCTAGGAAGATTGCTGAGGATGGCTGCTGGGTCGACTTGCCAAGGCCAAGCCCAGATATGATCATTATAGCCCATAGGGTCAACTGGCCCCATCAGATGCCCCCCACACTCCTTGAGTTTGTGGGCCTTGCATCCGCCAAGCTAAAGGAGTATAGAATTTTCTTATCTTTGCACTTGTCTCTTCATGCTAGTTTTGGCTCTGATTCTTTCTGGAGGGATCTTTTTTCTTTTTTTTTTGACAGCTTTTGATGTTGATAATTTTGGTCTGTCCTTGTGCGGACTTGTGACCTCGTCTGTATGCTCTCTGAAGCTATGCATTTACCTGCTCAAATACTTTAAGCAATGTTGGAGGTAAGTTGGTTACCTTTGACTGGCTAAGGGCAGTCAACAATTCTCTCTTGATGTCGGGTCTGGAAGTGGATGCCCGTCAACTATAAGCTGGGGAGTTTATCTCTTTCGCTGTGAGTTGACTTGAATGCTTCAGCAGGCTTTGGGCCGTTAAGGCTGGCTCGGGGGTTGCTGAGACCGCTCAGGGGCTGCTGAGACCACTCGAGGGCTGCTGAGATCGACTCGAGGGCTGCTGAGACCGCTCGGGGGCTGCTGAGACTGGCTCAATGGTTTCTTTAGCCGGCCCAAGGGCTGCTGAGACCAACTTGAGGGCTATTGAGACCATTCCGAGGGCTGCTGAGACTAGCTCGAGGGCTACTGAGATCGTCCCGAGGGCTACTGAGACCGTTTCAAGGGTTAGAGAGAGCGGCCAACACCATCAACTATGAGCTGGGGAATTGGTCTCTCCTAGTTGTGAGCTGACTTTGTCTTCTAGGCTTACTAAAAGTAACCAGCAATATATTGTAAGTATATAATTTGAGTTAAGGTCTTACCCAATTGGCCATTGGCCATAGAGGTAAAAAAGCTGCTGAGGCAGAAATAAAGCCATTGGGGCTGAAATAAGGCTACTAAGGCTGAAATAGAGCCGCTAAAGCTGAAATAAAATTGGATGGCTCGCTGGAGATCCTACTCAGATGGCATGTTGGAAGCATCCATCATGGAGTTAGGAGGTCTATCTTCACTGCATGGAGAGATTGGACAATAAAGCAGCTTGCCTGGAGCTCCTTTGTGGAATGTCTTTGAAGGAATTTGTCTCCTTTCGCTGAGTTGAATCTTTAGCATGTTGATGACCTACCCGCCAGAAAACTATGTTGATTGAAGGTGAAAGGTACCAGTGGTAAAATTCAAGAGTAGCTGGAACAGAATCCGCAAAAGATCCTGGGCTCGGTTTGGCTCTTGGGTGTAGCAGAGAGAGAGAGAGGGAGAGAGGGGGAAGGTGGAGTCAATAGTCAAAGCCCCTTGTCCCCATTTTCCACCTTGTATTAATAGCATTAGCACCTCAGGAATTAAAACGCCCATAAATGCATGATGTGACTAGGAGTTAGGATGCTCATAAATGCTCGAGATGACCGGCCATGGACAATGTAAGTTTGTTCATCCTGAAAATTACTCTACACTGATGCCTTCATTTAGGGAGCTTCAAGGTACTTTTACTGCTTAATCTGCTGGAGATGCCTTCCAGTATAACTGCATAATTGGTAGAAGTCTGAGCGTATGCCACCATGCGAAGGCTTGCAATTTAGTGTCATAGGGCTATCTTTTCTTTAGTGTCCTCTGTGTGAAGTCAGCTTCGTCGGCGTGAATATATTTCTGCACATGACTTAGGAGCTCGGCGTAGGAGCTAGGATGCTTCTTGTCTAGTGAATAAGTGAAGCGAAAGGGGCGAAGTTCCTACTTCAGAGCCAAAGTGGCCACAACATCACTGAGGGAATAAACCTCCATGGCAACCATCCTAAAACGGGCCACAAAATCTTTTAGAGGTTCTCACTCCTTCTGTTGGACAAAGAACAACCTATCTGCCATCAGAGAAATCCTTCGACAGGCATCAAAGTGTATCAAGAAAGCCATCTCCAATTGTTAGAAAGAGTCGATGTTATGCGAAGGTAGGCAAGAATACCAAGCGCGCGCAGCTTTCTGCAAGATGGCCGAAAAAACCATACATAAAAGGGTATCAGTCGCCCCTTGAATTTGCATGAGAGCCCTGTAGTTCATGAGATGGTCAAGTGGATCTATGGTGCCATCAAACGGATCCAACTGAAGAAGACAGAACCTAGAAGGAATGGGCTTTTTTATAATATGGCAAGTGAGGGGTGGATGAGTGTCATAGTCCACCTCCAGCTGATTGTTGAGCCTCTGGCTGAGCTCCTTAAACCGTTGGTGTTGCTCATCCAAGTGTCTCTCCATCTTGTAGTTGACACCCTCATCCGGTGACTCAAAAGATGAGTAGAGGGAGGAGTAATGTGAATGGTGACATCCCCACCTGTGCTCCTTCCAGTACGCTGTCTAGGTGAGGGACTGCTCAAATGGTGAGCGAAGGATTGTGATATCTTGAAAGCTTTACGGTGGTGGTTCTTAGGTGAAGCATGATGGCGGTGAGCCTCTCTTTGAGAAGATCTTTCATGAGTGGATTGTTGGCTAACTGGTATAGCTATCATAGGTGAGGTGAGAGGCTTGGGTTGCTGCTGAGTGGCCACCGAGCATTGCTCTGCAGCTCATGAAATGCTGCAATCAAGGATTGAACTTGTTGATTCAAGATGGCCAGTTGGTTAGTTAGAGTGGCTAAGGCTAGTGGTGAAGGAGGAGTAGAGAGGACGGCCTTCTATTGCTCAGTGCGATATGGATGCCCTTTGGTATGACTGTCGAAGACCTTTGAAATGTGCATCACCACTATGGCTATCTTAGAGGGGACAATGGCTTATAGCTCAGGAAGACAAAGCTCTCCTTCCTTCAGCATCCCTCCCTTCCTGGCTTGCCAATCTGATGCTGCCAGATCATCCTCCTTGAACGTCCGCAAGCATCTGATCACCTTCTCCGGTGTGTCAAGGGTCCTCCAGTGGGCTTCACTTAGTTGGGAGCCTGCAAAAGTCTTGGAGACTGAAGATTCCGATGGGAACCCTCCGATGCTCAAGTTAGTGCTCTGGCAACAACCATGAGCTTTAGAAAGCTCAAAAGAAAGAGAGAGGCTTAGATAAGAACTCTCTATGATCCAGAATGAGCGTTTAGGAGTGTTATATTTTGTTACCTGATCGGGGGTCTCTCTTACCCATTTTATTCCTCTTTAGATTATGTGTGGCTTGCCTGAGAAGTTTTAAGTCTCATGATGAGCCATGACTTTTTGGACTCATCTGGTTTGAGTGATTGGGGCCTCATGATGAATGATGACTTTTGTGGATGGAATGTCAGGGCTGATGTCTGTAAGACTTGAGGTGCTGCCACTTGTCAGGACATTTATGGTGATGGTAGCAATGATGAGGTTTGCCTCTTAGTGGCATGTCATAGTTGCAGGCTGTGTTCCATCCAATGTGGGTGGCTGCATGGTTAGTGGGCCAAGTTCCATCAGAGTGGATGGCCACTTGATTATCCTGTACCCTTTCCTATGCATGACAGATAATGATAAGCCAAGCATGTAGGCCCCATACATGTAGATTCCTATGCACGTAAGCCTCCCCGCCTCCCATGCCTGCCTGCCTGCCTGCCACGTTGCCATGAACGTCTCCATGCATGCATGCGTGGGGAGCAGCGAGTACCACGTGGCTGCCATGGAGAGCAGCTGGGATGGCTGGAACAGAGCCGGAAGCCGAGAGCCGAAGGTGTAGCATTGGCTGGGACAAGAGAGACTAGATTAATTGGGTCTGTGGAGTTGGGAGCTTCGCTTGGACTCGGGAGCCTCCGCCTAGACTCAGGGATTTCTGTCTTGACTTGGGGATGGCAAGTGGCGATGTGGAGCTGGGAGCTTCCATTTGTGGAGTCGGGAGCAGAGGAGGAGGCCAAGAGCTAGAAACCTGAGCTCCTGGGCAGATCCACCTCTTGCCCCTCGTTCACTGTGACATAGTCAGAGAATTGCTTGAATTGGTGCCCCATCATCTCGACGGATTGGGTATTCTTTGGTAACAGATCTCTAGTTTGCTAGGCAATCGATCCTTTCTCTGGCCTGTCAAGTGGCTCAACGAGCCTCAAAGGGACTCGACACTCACCTAGCCGCTGAGGATGAGCGTAATGGGGGCGATCAACCGGCTAGGAGATGAAGCGACAGTGAGGTGCGACGAAATGGGGAAAAGACCAGGATCCATCCTTAATGACGTCAGGGAACTCCATGAGGAGCAAGGAGTTATCTAGCTTTTCCTTGAGGGACTCTCTTTCTATGAAAGGCCATAATGATCCCTTTTGCCCAACGTTCTTTTTCTGTTCTTTTGCTGGCACCAAGACTCCCTCGCCTCCTATATTAAACCTTGTCTTGTTTAAGTTTGCATGGTATGACATTGGGCCTGGGACCTGGATCACGTCCTCCCAACCTCACGCAGCCAGGTCAGGACGTCTATTCTTGGAAGGGACCCGGCTTGGAAGATGTGCCGGGTGATGGTGACGTAGTACTGGATGTGGATGGTTTGGAGGGAGAGAAGCGGCTAGGGAGGAGAGCTAATTAGCTCCCTCTCGACCGAATGGCTCCGAAGTTATTCGCCTCTTGTGGATTACGACTGTCCAATAAGGAAGAGATCATGGCCGACTTAGGAAGGCCGCCTAAGATGAGATGGGCCGCCTAGGAAGAACGCTAAGGATGGCCGCCGAGGAAGCTGGAGCCGAGGAGGATGGGCCAACTTGCCGAAGCCAAGTCCAAATGCGATCATTGTAGCCTATGGGGTCAACTGGCCCCATCAATCGCCCGCCATAGCACCGCCAAACAGCCAATAATCGATTTGCTTAAGCCCTGAAACTCTATCAGAAAATAAGGTAAACTATGTCTTTTGGAATGATGGATCTCCAAATATTCCAAGATATAGTCTGAAGTTTTCTTCTTCCAACGCCGGTCATTGCCGGACTTTTACTTCGGTGGAGATTCAGTACGTACCTGTCGACCACCGAACACTGTCACTAGTTAAAGGCCATGAAAAATTTAGAGAACAAGACATAAAACAAGTTCTAAATACAACCTGCAGATTTCCGATGATTGTCAGCGATGAACCACCTAGCTCGGTGTTGGGGACCTCGATCTAGAACAAAACTAGAAAGAAAGAGTAAAAGATTACCTAATTAGATTCCTTGCTGAAACGCGGATAACTACCAGCGAGCCCTTCACTTCCATAGGACGTTTTGTTTTATCTCTGAAACAGAGATACTAGCTAGGACCCCATTTGAAACCTTAATTAAATCCCACTGAAATCCCATAATGAATCAAATGCTAACAATTTCGTGGCTGAAAAACTTCTGTTGACCGAACAAGGGCACAGGCTAGTTCTAGCCAGGAAGGCAAAATCGCCTCCTCTGCGGTTCTAATTTTTTTGACTAGTTAAAAGGATCATACCCTTTAACAATTTGATTTATTATCGGATAACTACCAGCGAGCCATTCACTTCCATAGGTTTGTTTTACCTCTGAAACAGAGATACTAGCTAGGACTCTATTAGAAACCTTAATTAAATCCCACTGAAATCCCATAATGACTCAAATGCTAACAATTTTGTGGCTGGAAAACATCTGTTGACCGAACAAGGGCACAGGCTAGTTCTAGGAAGGCGAGTCGCATGCATAATTTTTTTGACTAGTTAAAAGGATCGTACCCTTTTAACTCTGCCGACCACCGCTCAGGCGGCGAAGGCCTCTTCCACGCCATCAAGATGTCGCGGGTTCCAGAAATGATATTTCGGTTGACTCTAATAATTCAAGATAAATTCTTAAAGTTTGAAACGTCTGTATTGAAAGGCTAAGATTTGTTTAAATTTTCTATTCTGACCGTTGAACGTTGGTGTTGAAAGGATCAAGGTTTATCTAATTTTTCTGTTCTAACTGCTGACATCTGAATGGGATCAAATTGATCAACTCACTTTGGAACGAAAAATGATTGCGCAAATCTTCTGTTCTGACTGCTGACACCTAGTCGCCTTCGGACAAGAGCGGCATACACGGAACATTTCGCTGTATGGGACCTAGCTACAGCAAAACCCTCTTTCCTTTTTTTTTTTTACAAAATAATAATAATAATAATAATAATAATAATAATAAAACTCTGTCGACCGGACTCTAATGCCCGGTGCGGATCGAGAGAAGCGTATTCATTCAGCAGCCGATTGGCTCGGTTCGTGGTGCCATCGTTCAATCCGGCCTTCAATGTTTCGTTCTCTCCGCTCCTCATCCTCACTCTTGGTCCCATGCTTTCTCTTCTTCCTCCTCTACTCTGATCCCATCGCCGCCGAAGATCCCCTCCACTATTTTTGCGGCAACACCGGCAACTACACCGCCAACAGCACCTACGAGTCCAACCTCAACGTCCTCCTCCCATATCTCGCCTCCAACGCCTCCTTTCCGGCGGCTTCTCCAAACCGTCCATCGGCCAGGAGCCTGATGACCACCAGGTCTACGGCCTCGCCCTCTGCCGTGGCGACACCAACGCCTCCCTGTGCCTCTCCTGCCTCAACACCGCCTCCGACGACATCGTCCGGCTCTGCCCCTACCACATCGAAGCCGTCGTCTGGTACGACACATGCCTCCTTCGCTACTCCAACCTCTGGTTCGTGACGGCAGCTGAGGATTACTCGGAGTGGTTTCCCATATGGAACGCCAACGACATCATGACGGACGCTCTCCTGTTCAAGAGGCTGGTGAAAGAGCTCCTAAGTGCTATAGCCGACAGGGCTGCGTACAACACGACGAGGAGGTTCGCCACCGGGGAGGTGAACTTCACGGCGGATTTTCCCAAGATATACGGGATGGTGCAGTGCACGCCGGACCTGCCGGGAGACGCGTGCCGGCAGTGCCTTCAGGAGTTATTCAACTGGATAATAACGACGACGTTCCAAGGAAAGCAGGGAGTGAGGGCGTTGCGAGTGCGCTGCAACTTTCGGTACGAGGTCTACAAGTTCTACGATGGGGCATCTACGCTAAAGCTCCGTTCGTCGACGCCGGCCACCAGCGACAAAGGCAAGGAAGGTAAGATCACTTCTCTCGCTAGCCTAGAATTAAGGGAGCTAGCTAGCTGTAACGATACCGGCTTGTTACAAAGGAATTAAGATTTAAGGGTTAGTAACTATACACGTACGATTTTATTTATATTGTAGATGGATGAATCGTGTCTAAAGCTTTTTAATGCCCTATCAATTTGGTGCACGCCGTCCTGCGCTAAATTCTTTTTACAAGCATTTAGGTAGTCTGATTTGGAAAAAATGATCATTTCTCGTTAAATAAATTTGTGAAAATAAACTATAAATTAAACAGCATGGCTCTTTAGGCAGCACTAAATGAGACACCAGACTATAATTATAAAAGAAGCACAAGATTAAAAAAAAAAACAAAGCAACACATGCAACATGAGTCACTTATAAACACTATCAAATAGATTTCAGATTTTAATTTAAAAAATTGAATCAGTTTGTACGTTGATTATTAATGCCTTTTCATCTAGCTATATTTTTCTCACCGTCACCTAAATATAAGATTCTTAGACATATTTCTTTTTATTACATGATTACTAATTAATATACGCGAATTTATGATAATTTTCTTCACCAAGTTCTTTTTTTTTTTTTTTTTGGCCCTTTCCATTCCAAGCTTGCTGTTTTCTTTGTTACTTATCAATTAAATAATTATCTTAGAAGTGCTATAATTAATTCTCTTTTTTGAGAAATGGAGATATAAAACATAGACATACCCAGTGTAAAAGTATATCTATATAATTTTTATTCAAATTTGTTCTCTAATTAAAATGATGAATGGTGAAGCAGTGTCAGCAATATGGTTATCAGATCCAGATTGGGCTGGTTAGTACGATCGGTGAATTGGTAAACTGAGTTTTTGATTTTTTTTAATTAAATTAGTTTGATAATTAACTCAATCAAAACCAGATGAGCCGATCAATTTTTTTAGTAACCAATCAATAAAATTAGAGCAATTTTTTTATGTCATTTAAATCTACATTTTAGCTGATATAATATAAATATAAATATTATTTTTAAGCTTTAATTTGTTATATTTTAGATTTAAAATTTTCTTTCTATATATGCCTTACATACATCTCAAGCTTAATTACCTATAACTCTGTGGTTATGAAACTTAATAAATACTTTCATATCTTTGTTATACTTTCATTAAACTAGTATTGTTATCTTTTAAAAAGTTTAAAATTTATTTTAAGCATTAATGCAAATATTATATTCTAATATGATCTAAATTAATAACTTAATTTTAAGTATTTAAATTTTAACTTAATTAAATTTTATAGAGAAATTATTTTTATTTATTATTATAAATTATATTTTTAAATTTTAATTATATTTTCATTTGTTCATATGATACGGCCATTGATTTATTGGTTGACTCACTGAATTATCGACCTGGTCTCTTAAATTCTGGTAACCATGAGTTTCAGTCTTGCACGCTACCCGGTTGCCAAATTTGCATGCGGCGCGCTTCCTCTCAAGAGCCCACCAGAGAGGACCCCCTCCTCATATTTTGACAACTATCCTACCTTCTATACCAAGATTTAGAAAGTTTGTTGGAAAAGTCTTTGTGCATAAGCTTCGATGCACAAAGCTTTGTGTTAAACGTGTATATTGATCGTGCACTCATGCATATGTACATGCAGAGCCCGTTGTGGATCAATGAGTCATGACGTACGTGCATGGGTGCGCTGTCATTGCACAGTTTTGTGCATCGAAGACGATGCACAAAAAAAAATAAGAATTGAAAAGTTTTTTAATATTTTTTTTAAAAAAATTTATGTGCAGGACTCGCATGCTTCTTTTCCAATCCTTTCATCGAAAATAAATATTACGATGGAGGTGGTTTTTATATTTTTCATACTTTTTTTTTCTTTATACCGAATTTGTTTTTAAAAATCTTTTTAAACCAATATCAAAGTTGAGCACTCATGTGATTGGTAACAATCATTTTTTTTTTAAAAAAAAGCAGCCTTATGAGGAATCCAGTTTCGGTATGCTTTTGGAAACTGATTTATCAAAACTGATTTGCCTCATGCAAGAGAATTGAATAGGTGGGAAACAATCCATCTGCAAGCCATACTAGGAGAGAGCACAATGCATTGCCTTTCAAACTTTCAAAAAGTGCATCCGGATTCAGAGAGGCACCACAATTATTTATGATAATTTTCTTTAAAAATAATTCTTTTTTTTTTTGAAATACAAAAGTAGGATCTTGATCTTTGTTAATTAAACTTTTATATTTCATAAATTATGATACATGTTCAAAGTGAAACATAAAATTTATATTCCTTACTTTCACCATCATTGTTAAAATTTAAGTAAGTGAAAAATAGAACTCATACTTTTATGTGCAGTTCATTTATTCTTAATTTTCAAAATATTCATACCATACCATCCTACTGAGTTGACCAACTGCTGCAAATAAGTAGCAATCATCATATCTTATCCTTGGCATACCTTTTAAAAGTCGACACTATCTTAAGTTTTGGAAGGTATTAGTAATTGTGTACAATATTCAAACTTCCTATTGAAGAGTTTTGGTACTACTACATAACACATAACCTTTGATGTGTTTCATAGTTGTCAAGGACTTTATGCACCATTACCAATACATAGGAAGGTTGATGAAGGATAAAGATATGTCCATTATTACTTATTTATGATGGTTGATCAATTTAGTAAAATACATGTTATGATTTTAAAAAATAAAAAATAGAGATAATAAATATAGTAGCATATGCTACTTCTATTTGCTAGGACCGTAATAAAGAGAATAAAAGCAAAGCACATATACTTTATCCTCCATCCATAATATATACTATAATTTATTGATTATGAAAAGTTAATAAAAAAAAGGGGTATAGAATCTCCTTTTGCCTTTTTTTTTTCTTTTACATGTTCTTTAAAGATATTTAAGTTGAAGAGATTAAAAAGTTTCTTCCTTTACTCCTATCAAGCTAGGTTTCTGCTTGCAAGTTTGGACCATGCTGAAATGAAGAGATATCTTATACAATTAGATGTAAAAATTACCCAATCAAAGAGAAAAAAGAAATTTCTTTAACTCATCAACTTTAATCAGCTCTTTGAAAAAAAAAAAAAAAGGAAAATTGATGAAAGTAAGTTCTAGATCCTCCTTTTTTTTAAATTAATTTTTAAAAATCATGGTATGTATCATGGGCCGACACTAAATTCCATGCTCTTTACCTTCTTCTCTTTGTTAAAATTTTATGATGATGAAAGTACAATCTATACTATTTGCTCTCAATTTCTGTTTTCTTCTCCAAACCTACTATATATGCTTTCTGTTTATATTAGTAATTTTTCTCATTTGAGTTGAATTCTAATTTTACTTAAAAGAGGAGAAGATGCAAGTTCTCAATTATTTTATAAATATCCACTCTTTTTATTTCAATCAAATTTCTCCTCTAATTATAAAAAGATGCGAACACTTTATGCTAGTGAAGTCTTGCTGAAAGTTGGGTGTCAAACACAATAGCAAGTCAAATAATTCTCTTAAATTAGAGATATCTTATATAATGAATTTAGCTTTTACTCAATTAAATCAGAGTTGGGAAATGCCTGCTTTTCCATTCCATGATTGAACCTCAAAGCTTTTTAATTTGAAATCATCCTCCATCATGAAACATCCACCTTCTTCAGCATGAGTAATGCAGACTTCTCATCATGCTTAGATGCCGGAGATAGTTTTATGATGAGAGTTGAAGGAGTTAAAGCTAAAGACATCAATTGAGCCACAAGATCCATAAGTTATGCTATAAATTGAGATACATATCATAGATTAAAAATGGAGTTTATATTCTTTCCTTTTATTTCCTCTATTCCTCTCTCCAAAACTTTGGTAAATATCCCCTTTTTATGCAAATAGGGTTCATATTTGAGTTAGATTGCCCTTCTAGCAAAGAGAGTCCTTATTTGAGTTAAACCGCCCTTCTAGTTGAAGAGAATAAAATTCTCATATTTTTATGCTAATAGAGTCAAATCCAAATTAACTTTCTCTTCAATTTTAAAAAATATAACTTACAAAATAATAAAAAAATTAAAATATTAAATTTGGATATATACTAGATTTTATCCTCATCATCAACTTTATCTCTAGGCATATCATCATATTCTTTTTGAAGTAGAAATTAAGATTTTTCAAAATTTCAATCTTTCAAATCAATAATGAACTTTTTTTTTTTGACAATGCAATAGAAAAGGTAACGATATAATGCAAGAAACCCTTTAGCCATCAATCCTAAATAGTGACATAAAGCGTTCCCAAAGAAAAAAAAGGTAAAAGCTATGATGGAAAAATACTATTTCCTACAAACCAATCAAACTAGCCTAACTTTTTCTAAATAATGAAACCGACTTATGTTGCATGGTGTAGATTTGGTTTGAGCATAACAAGTTCAAAACAAAATTAGGTTGATTCATTCGACATGATTATTAAAAAAGTTGGATTATGGATAAACTTGTTAAGCCAAAATTAACTTGATTATTAAATGAATCAATTCATATAATCTGATTGCCAACTTGGATATGATTCGTCAGACTTATTTATTTAAGATAATATCACCTTTAAATTAATTATTATTTTATGATAGTGACTATATGTCCATATGTAGAAATTTTATATTTATTTCTCTTTTTTTTTCTTGAATGCAAAATTTTTTATTTATACTTTAATTATAATTTTAAATTTATAATTACTTTATGAATAAATTGGTATTAACATGTCACTATAAGTTATATAAGTTTGTAGATTATATGGGTTACATGGGTCATACATTGTGCCAACCTAAGCACGACCTGATTATTAAACAGATTAAATGGGTTGTATCGTGTAACTGGTGCAATACATAGGTCGGGTTTAGATCGAAATTTCTAATCTACTTAATAAATGGATCGAGTTTGGATTAATCTATTTATTATTATACTTTAAAGTTGATTCAATCCGTTAATGATCCGGTAATATGATTTGTCGCCTTCAATAGAGATTCATCAAATGGCTTTATGTTCTGATAATATACAAGTGTCCAATTTGGGTATGCTTTTGGAAACTAATTTATCTCATGCAAGAGAATTGAATCGGTGTGGAAAACAACTACAAGCCATACAAGGAGAGAGCACAATGCATTGCTTTCAAACTTTCAAAAAATTGCATCTGGATTCAGAGTGGCACCACAATTATTATGATAATTTTCTTTAAAAATATTCTTTTTTTTATTAAATACAAAGTAGGATCTTGATCTTTTTTAATTAAACTTTATATTTCATAAATTACGATCCATATTCAAGTTGAAAATAAAATTTATATTCCTTACTTTCATCATCATTGTTAAAATTTAAGTAAGTGAAAAATAGAACTCATACTTTTTATGTGCAGTTCATTTATTCTTAATTTTCAAAATATTCATACCATACCATCCAACTGAGTTGACCCGGTATTAGTAATTGTGTACAATATTCAAACTTCCTATTGAAGAGTTTTGGTACTACTACATAATTAACACATAACCTTTGATGTGTTTCATAGTTGTCAAGGACTTTATGCACCATTACCAATACATAGGAAGGTTGATGAAGGATAAAGATATGTCCATGATTACTTATTTATGATGGTTGATCAATTTAGTAAAATACATGTTATGATTTTAAAAAATAAAAAATAGAGATAATAAATATAAGTAGCATATGCTACTTCTATTTACTAGGACCGTAATAAAGAGAATAAAAGCAAAGCACATATACTTTATCCTCCATCCATAATATATACTATAATTTATTGATCATGAAAAGTTAATAAAAAAAAGGAGTGTAGACTCTCCTTTTGCCTTTTTTTTTTCTTTTACACGTTCTTTAAAGATATTTAAGTTGAAGAGATTAAAAAATTTCTTCCTTTACTCCTATCAAGCTAGGTTTCTGCTTGCAAGTTTGGACCATGCTGAAATGAAGAGATATCTTATACAATTAGATGTAAAAATTACCCAATCAAAGAGAAAAAAGAAATTTCTTTAACTCATCAACTTTAATCTCTTTGAAAAAATACATAGGAAAATTGATGAAAGAAAGTTCTAGATCCTCCTTTTTTTAAATTAATTTTTAAAAATCATGGTATGTATCATGGGCTGACACTAAATTCCATGCTCTTTACTTTTTTCTCTTTGTTAAAATTTAATGATGATGAAAGTACAATCTATACTATTTGCTCTCAATTTCTGTTTTCTTCTCCAAAACTACTATATATATGCTTTCTATTATATTAGTAATCTTTCTCATTTGATCAGTTGAATTCTAATTTTAGTTAAAAGAGGAGAAGATGCAAGTTCTCAATTATTCTATAAAGATCCACTCTTTTTATTTTAATCAAATTTCTCCTCTAATTATAAAAAGATGAGAACACTTTATGCTAGTGAAGTCTTGCTGAAAGTTGGGTGTGAAATACAATAGCAAGTCAAATAATCCTCTTAAATTAGAGATCCTTTATATAATGAATTTAGCTTCTGCTCAATTAAAATCAGAGTTGGGAATTGCCTGCTTTCTCATTCTGTTGATGCCAAATCATCCTCTTTGAACATTCGTGAGCATTTGATTGCCTTCTCTGGCATGCCAAGGATATTCCTGCGGGTTTTACCTCAATCGAGGGCCTGCAAAAAGTTTCAAAATTGAAGATTCCAGCGAGACCCTTCGTCGCTCAAGTTAGTGCTCTGGGCAACAGCCATGAGCTTAAAAAAGCTCAGAGAGAGAGAGAGATAGACTTAGATAAGTACTCTCTATGTGAGAGTGTAGGGGTTTGAGTGCCTTACTTGGGCTTAGCTTGGCTTACCTGGTTGGGGGTCCCTCTTACCCATTTTATTGAAGCTTAGAGTCTATGAGACTTGAGGTGTAACTACTTATCAAAGCATTTATGATAGGGGCAGCAACAGTGGGGCTTGCCTCCTTATGGCATGTTAGAGCTAGCAGGCTATGTTCCGTCTAATGTTGGTGGCTGCAGCTGGTTGATGGGCTAGGTTCCATCAGCAATGGAAGGCCATAGTAGAGTTGGAGGGTATCACTTGATTTGAATGGTTGCTGCAGGCTCGCAAGGCATGGGCGATCGTTACGACGCTCATCAGGTATATCTCCTACGTTGCACGTATGTTGTCCTATACGATTAGTGGCGAATGGTGAAGTCAGGCACATGGGCCTCACAATGTGGCCGCTGGGGCATTGCTTGGATGGTTGATCATCATCGTTGATTGGGAGTGGCCCCACCAGCCTTATCAGGAGCTAGGAGTAGGGATTACAAACTGGTTTTGGAATGATCGTTCCAGTCATTCCTTTCAGAGGTGGGGGATAGTTGGGACACCCAAGATGGAGCCGGGATGTGCTGTAGGGAGACAAAAGCTAGAGTCAATGAAAGACTGGGTGTCGGCTGCCTGGGCTCCCAATCGTTGAAGCAGAATTGAGGGAGGCGAAGGAGTCGGAGCCAGGTCTGTGGGCCAACTGCTGAAGTCGGGAGCTTCTGGAGCCGAAGGCGGAGTCGGGGCTATCCGGAGCCGAGTCCATCGGAAGCCGATGCCGAGGGCCGAATCGGTGCCATCGAAAGATGATGCCGAGGGCAGAAACGGTGCCGTCGAAAACCAAGGGCAGAGTCGGTGCCGAGGCCAACTCCAGTGATCGACGCTATAGGCCGAAGCTGACTCCAGTGGCCGATGCGAGAGGCTAGGACTGACTCGAGGGCTGACTAATCCGACCTGGGTATGATTACCTTTGCCTATGGGGCTTATTGGCCCCATCACATTCCATGATTGAACCTCAAAGCTTTTTAATTTGAAATCATCCTCCATCATGAAACATCCACCTTTCTTCAGCATGAGTAATGCAGATTCCTATCATGCTTAGATGTTGGAGATAGCTTTATGATGAGAGTTGAAGGAGTTAAAGCTAAAGACATCAATTGAACCACAAGATCCATAAGTTATGCTATAAATTAAGATACATATCATAGATTAAAAATGGAGTTTATATTCTTTCCTTTTATTTCCTCTATTCCTCTCTCCAAAACTTTAGTAAATATTCCCTTTTTTATGCAAATAGGGTTCTTATTTGAGTTAGATTGCCCTTCTAGCAAAGAGAGTCCTTATTTGAGTTAAACCACCCTTCTAGTTGAAGAGAATAAAAATTCTCATCTTTTTATGCTAATAGAGTCAAATCCAAATTAACTTTTATTCTCTTCAATTTTAAAAAATATAACTTACAAAATAATTAAAAAAATTAAAATATTAAATTTGGATATATACTTGAGTTTATCCTCATCATCAACTTTATCTCCAGGCATATCATCATATTCTTTTTGAAGTAGAAATTAAGATTTTTCAAAATTTCAATCTTTCAAATCAATAATGAACTTTTTTTTTTGACAATGCAATAGAAAAGGTAACGATATAATGCAAGAAATCCTTTAGCCACCAATCCTAAATAGTGACATAAAGCGTTCCCAAAGAAATAAAAAATAAAAAGTAAAAGCTATGATGTAAAAATACTATTTCCTACAAACCAATCAAACTAGCCTAACTTTTTCTAAATAATGAAACCAACTTATGTTGCATAGTGTAGATTTGGTTTGAGCATAACAAGTTCGAAACAAAATTAGGTTGATTCATTCGACATGATTATTAAAAAAGTTGGATTATGGATAAACTTGTTAAGCCAAAATTAACTTGATTATTAAATGGATCAATTCATATAATCTGACTTGCCAACTTGGATATGATTCATTAGACTTATTTATTTAAGATAATATCACCTTTAAATTAATTATTATTTTATGACAGTGACTATATGTTTATATATGTAGAAATTTTATATTTATTTCTCTTTTTTTCCTGAATGCAAAATTTTTTATTTATACTTTAATTATAATTTTAAATTTATAATTACTTTATGAATAAATTGGTATTAAACATGTCACTATAAGTTATAAAAGTTATGTAGATTATATGGGTTACATGGGTCATACATTGTGCCAACCTAAGCATGATCTGATTATTAAACAAATTACATGGGTTGTATCGTGTAACTGGTGTAATACATGGGTTGGGTTTAGATTGAAATTTCTAATCTACTTAATAAACGGATCGAGTTTGGATTAATCTATTTATTATTATACTTTAAAGTTGATTCAATCCATTAATGATCCGATAATATGATTTGCCACCTTTAATGGAGATTCATCAAATGGCTTTATGTTCTGATAATATACAAGTGTCATATTGAGATGGAACCATGACGAAATTTGTTGGTTTATGCAGGGGACAGCAAGAATATAACGGGTGCAGTTCTTAAAATTGCCATACCTCTTGTGTCATCATCCTTGCTAATCTCCATTGTCTGCATTTGCTTCTGGAAAAGGAGGAAGTCGGCAAAAAGTTTATTCTGTAAGTCATCCATATTTGCAAAAATTTGGTTCTTCACTGAGGAATATTGGTTAGAGCTGCGTGTGAGACTAACTGTTTGAAGAGCATGATATGATCAAATCTTACGTAAGCTTTAAGGTATAAACATAGGCTTACTGCAAGCAAAAAGCAATGCAATGTTTGATGCCCTTTATCAGACACAATGGGCTTGTAAAACCATGTCCACCAGTATACAAGTCCACCGGGGGTGCATTAACTTATTTATATATCGTGCCATCATCCAAAATTGCTAATGTGATTGCTTGAAATTATTTTAGAAACTAGTCCGGTTATTTCGTTTAGCAAGGAAACTTAGTTAAACTAGTTTAACATTCTTTGCTTGTTCAGCTTATGAGGCCAACCTAGAGGAGATCACAGGTGTTGAGTCATTATCAATTAATCTATCTATCCTCAGAGCTGCAACAGCTAACTTCTCTCGGGAAAAAAAACTTGGAAAAGGTGGTTTTGGTGCAGTTTATAAGGTATATATATTTATTATTTGTTGTGTTAAAATCATGCCCTTTTTACCCATTTAATTTTGACAATACTTCAAACCAAAGACTCATCATATGCAGTCTTTATCTTTCTCGATCCAATTTAGTTCTATTGATATAAATATTTTCTTCTGCTTTCAATTTCATGCTAATCTTTTGATTCTGCATAGGGAACACTACACAATGGGCAAGAATTAGCAGTGAAGAGGTTATCAGCAACTTCAAGAAAGGACTAGCAGAACTAAAAAATGAATTAGTTTCAGTTGCTAGACTTCGACACAAGAATCTTGTAAAGTTGCTTGGTGTTTGTTTGGAAAAACAAGAGAAGTTGCTCGTCTATGAATACATTCCTAATAGAAGTTTGGATACCATTCTTTTCGGTACTTCTCGTTCCTTTTATAGCTTATGTGATGACCATCATATTTTCAGCCTACAATTTATCTAATTATCTTTTATGTTTGTCCATATGTTTTTTCTCCTTGTTTTCCTATTGAATATGATAACTTTCATTTCCAGCTTAACCCCTCTCTATTTGTAGAAGTAATAACTGTTTAATTATCTTCACACTCAGACTATTCTTAAACTTAATGCATAAGTATTACCATAATTAACAAACATTGTTATATGGAGCAGATCCTATAAAACGGGGACAGTTACACTGGGAAAAAAGATATAAGATCATCAATGGAGTTGCTAGAGGCTTGCTATATCTACATGAAGATTCTCAACTAAAAATTGTGCATCGGGATTTAAAAGCTAGCAATATTTTATTAGATGCAGATATGAATCCAAAGATTTCTGATTTTGGTTTGGCTAAGCTTTTTGGTGGAGACGAAAGTCAAAGCATCACAGATCGAATTATTGGAACATTGTAAGTAGAAATGTAAATGCTCAACTTAGGCAAATCATAGAGCATCTTAACAATCCACTTATTTTAATTGCAGTGGATATATGGCACCTGAGTATATTACGCATGGATGTTTTTCAACAAAGTCAGATGTTTACAGCTATGGTGTGCTAGTTTTAGAGATCATAACAGGTAGAAAAAATGGTGGCATCTTTTATTCAGCAACTGGCAAATATCTTCTAACCTATGTGAGTTTTTAATTGTTATAATATACATATATATCATGGTTCTACTATGGATGATTAGCCTAATAAATTTGTTTCCAACAGATATGGGAGCAGTGGAACAATGGAACAGTATTGGAGATGGTGGACCCATGTCTACGCAACCATTGTCCAAAAACTGAGGTGTTAAGATGCATTCAGATTGGACTATTATGCATTCAAGAGAATCCATTTGATAGGCCCAATATGTCAATGGTTGTTATGATGCTCAACAATGACCCTATTTCTATCCAAGCTCCTTCTCAACCAGCATTTAGCAATGGACAATTTGATTCATCTGGTGGTTTCCACAACCAAACTTTGGATAGGGTACTACCGATGTCAATCAATGAGGTGTCAATTACAGAACTTAAACCTAGGTAAACATAGGAAAGTAAGGAGAAGGTTGTTGGTTAATGTCTCATGAGACTAAAGTCTTTCTATGAAGCTTTAAGGAATTTATGCTATGGATGTAACACCTGCATTTTGCTTATGTATGTCTCATATCTTCTCATTTTTAATGAGCTTCTATTGCCTAAATTCCTCTATGTCATTGGTTACTAATCAATTTAGAATTAATGTTTGATTCAAGGAAATGGTATAATGGAGGGGGTCAATGCTAACCTGAAGCAATAGAATCAAGTAAGAGGGAATGAATAACAAACTAAGTTGCCGGTGAAATTGAACTTTGATATTTAAAACAGTATTTGCACCAACGTCCCAAATGGTCTTGCATTCAGGCAGGAAGCTTACTTATATTAGACTAATTAGTCATGCTAAAATTACATTCCTCTTGTAGTTGTTTTAATAAATAAAAATAATCTAATGATTTTCTAATATTTATTACTTCATTAACGCCAATAAAAGAGAACCAAAATGAAGATGCTTTCCACTCAAATTAAGTACCTAAACTCTAAATTCAGAAGATAATCAACCCGATATTGGGGTACTTATAAGGGAGGCAGGGACGAAGGGTCAGTAATGCAGACTGCAATTATAGATCGAAACGAGAAGGTAAGGGAATTAAGAAAGATGACCACCAATTCGATGCACAGAAAGGGTTGACAACTTCATGATTTTATTTTTAGATAGATTATACTGTCTAAAGCACTTTAAAATAGAAAGTGAGTTTTCAGTTTTTAACAAATTAAAAATTTAAAAAGTGATAGTGATATCAAATAAAACTTAGATTACTGATACTTTTTTTATAGATAATATGTTACCTTGGGTTTAGATTTCCCTCCTCTTCTTCTTATTCTTAGATATATTTTTTTTTATTATATAATTATTGGTATATATCTACATCTACAGTAACTGTCTTTGATTTTTTTTTTTCTTCTTCCAATTTTGGGCTTGTGGTTTTCTAACTTATTTATCATATGGTTATCTTTAAGTGCTACATTATTTTTAAGAGAAAAGGAGATAAGCCATAGACCCATTTAGTGTAAATGTAAATTTTTATAATTGCATTCAAAACTGTTCTCCAAAATGATGAATGACTAGACGAAAAACTCTTTGTACACATCTTCGGTATATAGGATGGCCTGCACCGGATGCGATGATTCGCTTGCGCATGAGCTCCCACGGAGGCTCGCTCATAGGTTTTGTACCATAGGCGCGCGAGCTCACGCAGATGAACCAATGTGCCGGTACAGGCCATTCTGCATGTGGTGTACAAAGACTTTTCCATGACTAAACACCAGGGAAAAAAGAAGTGGCTGTCCATTGCCTCTTCCCTGCCTCGTTAAATTCAGGAAAAGGCTTGTATTTATGTAGTTGTCAAGAAACTTCAGGCACTTACCTTTCAACCAGTCATCAAGTTTGAAATATGGAGGGTCTAGCGGTTATATCAGCAGAACATGATCTAAAGTATCCAAATTTTCCATGGGAAGATACGAGAACTTGTCTTAGGAGGCCCACAAATAATTGCACTTGGAATTTCTGGTCCTGTTTCCCACCTAATCCATTTCCACAACGCACCTCTAGAACTATAATATGATTTGCAAAGTAAAAATTAATAAAAGCTATCCCACTTGTCCGAATTTACTTTTGGTGCCACAAGGATTTATAGCACACAACAAGCACTGATTCGATGGAGATCCATCAAACAATGGCTCCATGTTCTGACATCATATAACTGCCATGTTGAGATGGAAATACTAATGATGTTTGGTTATTTATGCAGGAATCAAGAAGAAGCATAGAAACAGTTGGGTTCTTAAAATCACCATACCTATAGTGTCATCAGACTTGTTAATCTCCATCATCTACATTTGCTTCCGGATAATTAAGGAGAAAGTAAGCAAAAAATTTGATTGGTATGTCATCCTTATCTGAAAAAAATTGGGTTCCTTCCCAAGAAATTTTGATTAGGGAGAGCTTCACTGAGTTCGAGACCAACTGTATGAAGGGATATATGATGAAATCTTACGTGAGTTCTAAGATATATAGGTTTATATTAGGCAAAAAGCAATACATTGTTTGATACACTTCATAGGCTGCCACAATTGGTCTGTGAAACCAGGTCCACTGGTACATGAGTCTGCTGCAGATGCAATGACCTATTTATCATGCCATCATCCAAAGTATACATTAATGTGATGCTTGAAATTATTTTATAAATCAATCAGATTATTTTATTTTGTAAGGAAACTTATCTGAGATAGTGTTAGCATTCTTTGGTTTTCAGTAGATGAGGCCAATCTGGAGGAGATCACAGGTGTTGAGTCATTATTACTTGATTTGTCTATGCTCAAAGTTGCGACAGCTAACTTCTCTGCAGAAAATAAACTTGGAAAAGGTGGTTTTGGCACAGTTTACAAGGTATCTTTCTTATATGTTGTGTTACAATTAAGCTTTTTTACTCCATCTAAGCTGTATTTAAGGGCTAATCATGCCTAGTCTTTATCTTCCTCGATCAAAATCTATTCCATTAATATGCATACATATACATATATATATATACATACATATATATATATACATACATACATATATATATATATATATATATATATACACATACACACTCCTATTTCATATGTTTTGCTAATCTCATGACTTGGCATAGGGAACACTACCCAATGGGCAAGAAGTAGCAGTGAAGAAGTTATCCACAACTTCGAGGCAAGGACTAGCAGAGCTGAAAAATGAACTGGTTTCAGTAGCTAAGCTCCGACACAAGAATCTTATAAGACTTTTAGGTGTTTGCTTGGAAAAAGAAGAGAAGTTGCTTGTCTACGAACATGTGCCTAACAGAAGTTTGGATACCATTCTTTTTGGTATTTCTCATTCCACATAATCTAACTCATTCTTTTAAAACTTGTTTGATGATCAAAATATTTTCAGCTTGTAATTTATCTGATCTTTTATGTTTGTCCATACATTGTTTCTCTTTGTTTTCCTATTAAATCAAATAACTTGCATTTCCAACTTAACCCTCTTTCTATTAATCACTTAAACTTAATGAAAACAAAATTAACAGCCAATTCTATATCTTACAGATCCTATAAAACATGGGCAACTGGACTGGGAAAAAAGGTACAGGATAAGTGGAATTGCTAGAGGCTTGCTATACCTACATGAAGAGTCTCAACTAAAGTTATACACCGGGATTTAAAAGCAGGCAACATCTTATTGGATATAGACATGAACCCTAAAATTTCTGATTTTGGTTTGGCTAGACTTTTGGTAGAGACCAAAATCAGATCATCACAAACCGAGTTGTCGGAACATAGTAAGTAGAAATAAAAATAATCAACTTACTCCAATTGCAAGTCGTAGACTATCTTCAATTGTTTACTCATTTTCATTACAGTGGATATATGGCACCTGAGTATGCTATGCATGGATGGTTTTCACTAAAGTCAGATGTATATAGCTACGGCGTGTTGGTTTTAGAGATCATAACAGGTAGAAAGAATAATGGCATCTTTTCTTCAGCAACTGGCAAATATCTTCTAACTTATGTAAGTTCTCAAATTATAATATATAACATAGTTATGTTTTGGATGATTAGCCTGATAGATTTGTTTCGTGCAGATATGGGAGCAATGGAATAATGGAACAGTTTTGGAGATGGTGGACCCATGTCTACGCAACCATTGCCCAAAAACTGAGGTGTTAAAATGCATTCAAATTGGACTATTATGTGTTCAAGAGAATTCATCCAAAAGACCCAACATGTCAACGGTCATTATGATGCTTAACAATGATATTGTTCCTTTCCAAGCTCCTTCCCGACCAGCATTTTACATTGACCAACTTGATTTACATGGGGGAACGCATAACCGATCTTTGGATGGGTTGAGACGAATATCAATCAATGAGGTGTCAATTACAGAACTGGAAGCTAGGTAAACATAAGAAAGGAAGGACAATATTGTTTAGTTAATATCTCATAAGATTTAAGTCTTTCTACAGATCCCTAAAGGGTTTATTCTATGGATGTAACACTTGTATTTTGCTCAGATGCTTTGAAATATTGGCAAACCGATATATGAATCATATTTTCCCATTTTCAGATAAGCTTCTATAGCCTAAATTCCTTTGTGTTATTGTTTATGCTTCAAGCAAAAGCTTAAAAGGGGGAGTACCCAATCATCTATAGAATTAGGAAGGAGAGAATGTTTATGTAAACTATAACTTTATCAATTTTCAGTAATCTTAAAATATTATAATTCTCACTTTAAGATAGTTAAAGACATCTTGGTCCATTGATCCAATGTGAAGAAGACCACTATTCTGAAAGTTTGAAAAAGAAAGTGAATTTGAGTTTCTCCGCTAGACCCTTTGTAAATTTTGATATATTTTTTCTGATGGGTAGAAATAATACCAGTAATAGAGTGGAGAGAGGACCGAACTCTTATTTTATAGACAATGAATAGGTATAGTCCATCAAGGTATATATTCTTTCATAAGATACAGGCACATCTGTTCATAAGAGTTGTTTATCTTCATAAGGGTTATATCTTTTCATGGCCAATAACATGTTTAGCATTCAAATAATTTATTAAACCATTTAAATAAATAAATAAATACTTTAAATTAATCATATGGGCTACATAATTCTTACATTCTCACTTGGCTCATATGATATTCTTTTCATAGTTTAATAAGACTATAATGTGCACAAAGGAATCATGCTAAAATTTTGCCTTAAGTTGGCTGCTACAATATATCATAATTAAGTAGAAAAACTAAGCGGGTCATGGCAGTTGTACATCATCAAATCGACATAGTCCCTTCTATGAACCACAATGATAGCCTCCCACTTAATTTGATTAATAAATGAAAGGTACAATAATGCTCCAACTATAATGTCTTCATTAAGACTATCTTGTCAAACATTTATCTATAACAATCATATATACAAAATAAAATAGGTTATATCGGAAACACAATAAGTGAGCTCAATGTGTCATATTATTAAACTTATACGAAAATACAATACATTATCAATGATGGCGTCTAATAACACCCATTCTTTCAACATGTTTATCAAATATTTTGAGCAACAATCCTTTTGTTAAAGGATCTGCAATCATGAAATTGGTGCAAATTTGTTCAATTGATACTTTATGTTCCTAAACTTCTTGCTTGACAACTAAGTGTTTAATATCCATACGTTTTGCACTATGAGAATACTTGCCGATTTTAGCAAAGAAGACTGCTATTACAGTAAACTTCAGGGGCTTACCTTTCAACTAGTCATCAAGTTTGAAATATTCAAGGGTTGTCTAATGGTTATATGAGCAGAACATGATCTAAAGTATGCAAATTTTCCACAGGAAGATTTCAAGAACTTGTCTTAGGAGGGCCACAAATAATTGCACTTGTGTTTGCATAGTCAAATCAACAATTTTGTAAGATTTCTCATAGTCGAACAAAGGAACATATAATTGCATTTGTGTTGGTCTTAGATGGCAATCTTTTTCTGGAATTTCTGGTCCTGTTTCCCACCTAATCCATTTCCCAATCGCTCCTCTGTCGACAAGTCTTCCCAACTAGAACTATAATATGGTTAAATTTGCAAAGTAAAAATTAATGAAAGCTATCCCACTCATCCAAATTTACTTTGGTGCCATAAGGATTCATAGCAAAACAAAAATGCGCTGATTCGATAGAGATCCATCAAACAATAGCTCCATGTTCTGACATCATATAAGTGCCATGTTGAGATGGAAATACTAATGATGTTTGGTTCTTTATGCAGGAATCAAGAAGAAGCATGGAACCAGTTTGTTTCTTAAAATTGCCATAACTATAGTGTCATGACCCTTGCTAATCTCCATCATCTACATTTGCTTTTGGGTAAGGAGAAAGTTGGCAAAAAATTTGATCGGCACGTCATCCTTATCTGGAAAATTTGGGTTCCTTCCCAAGAAATTTTGATTAGAGAGAGCTTCACTGAGTGTGAGACCAACTGTATGAAGGGATATATGATGAAATCTTGCATGAGTTCTAAGATGTATAGGTTTCCATTAGGCAACACGCAATACACCACTTTATAGGTTGCCGCAATAGGTCTGCGAAATCAGGTCCATCGGTACATAAGTCTGCTGCAGGTGCAATAACCTATTTATCATGCCATCATCCAAAGTATATAATATGATGCTTAAAATTATTTTATAAACCAGTTAGATTATTTTATTTTGTAAGGAAACTTATTTGAGATAGTGTTAGCATTCTTTGATTTTCAGTTGATGAGGCTAACCTGAATGAGATCACGTGTTGAGTCACTATTACTGGATATGTCTATGCTCAGAGTTGCGACACCTAACTTCTTTGTAAAAATAAACATGAAAAAGATGGTTTTGGCATAGTTTACAAGATATCTTTGTTATATATAGTGTTACAATTAAGTCCTTTTTCTCCATCTAAGCTACATATAAGGGCTAATCATACCTAGTCTTTATCTTTCTCGATCCAAATCAATTTCATTAATATACGTACATACATACATACACACATACTTCTTATTTGTATTTTCTGCTAATCTTATGACTCAATATAAGCGAACACTATCTAATATGTAAGAATTAGCAGTGAAGAAGTTATCCACAACTTCGAGGCAAGGCCTAGCAGAGCTTAAAAATGAACTGGTTACAATAGCTAAACTTAGGCACAAGAATCTTATAAGACTTTTAGGTGTTTGCTTGGAAAAAGAAGCGAAGTTGCTTGTCTACGAATATGTGCCTAATAGAAGTCTAGATACCATTCTCTTTGGTATTTCTCATTCCACATAATCTAACTCATTCTTTTAGAACTTGTGTGATGACCACAATATTTCAGCCTGTAATTTATCCATACATTGTTTCTCCTTGTTCTCCTACTGAATCCAGTAACTTGCATTTCCAACTTAACCCTCTTTCTGCTAATTACCTAAACTTAATGCAAACAGAATTAATAGCTACTTCCATATGGAATAGATCCTATAAAACATGGGCAATTGGACTGAGAAAAAAAGTACAGGATCATCAATGGAATTGCTAGAGGCTTGCTATATCTACAAGAAGACTCTCAACTAAAAATTATACATTGGGATGTAAAAGCTGGCAACATCTTGTTGTAGCCAAATCACTCCCCTCAAGCGTCCGTGAGCATCCAGTCACCTTCTCCAGCAAGCCCAAAATCTTTCGGTGAGCTTCTTGCGCCTGGAAGCCTGTAAACAAGTTCCGGGAACCAGATATTTTGGCGGGGATCCTTCGACGCTCAAGTCAGTGCTCTAGGCAACAGCCGTGAGCTTGAGAAAACTTGAAAGAGAGAAGAAAAGGAGAGAGGCTTAGAGTCATGCTCTCTGTGAGCGTTTGGGAGTGTTGTTGTGCTTTGTGGTACTTGGAGTTATCTGGTCGGTGGTCTCTCTTACCCTTTTTATTGAAGCTTGAAGTTTGTGAGACTAGCTTAGAGCATGGTCACTTGTTAGAGCATTTATGATGGTGGCAACAATGGCAAGGCTTGCTTCCTTCTTTGGCATGTCAGAGATGCAGGTCGTGTCCCGTCAGAGTAGGTGGCTGCAGTTGGTTGGTGGGTGCTGCTTGACTTGGACAGCTGTTGCAGGCTGCTACAGGGCATGGGCGGCCGTTACGGCATTTGCCAAATGTGTCCCTCATGCCACACTTATGTTGTCCTGTGCGGACAGTGGTGAGTGGTGGAGCTAGGCACATAGGCCCCATAATATGGCTGCTGAAAAACTGCCTGAAAGCTGGCCGAGGCTGTCTTGCCGAGGTCGACTGGCTGAGGCCGAGTGGCTGTCTTGCCGAGGCCAACTGGCTATCTTGTCAAGGCCGACTGGCTGAGACCGATGGGATGTCTTGTCGAGGCCGAGGGCTGACGGACGAGTCCAGAGGCCGAGGCCGAGGGCTAACTCCAGAAACGATTGGTCCGACCCTAGTGAGATTACCGTTACCCATGGGACTCATTGGCCCCATCACATCTTATTGGATGTAGACAAGAACCCTAAGATTTTTGATTTTGGTTTGGCTAACTTTTTGGTAGAGACTAAAATCATATTATCACAAACTGAATTATCAGAACATAGTAATTAGAAATAAAGATAATCAACTTACTCCAATTGCAGATCATAGACTATCTTCAATTATCTATTCATTTTCATTGTAGTGGATATATGACACCTGAGCATGCTATGCCTGGGTGGTCTTCACTAAAGTCGGATGTGTGCTAGTTTTAGAGATCATAACAGGTAGCAAGAACAATGGTATCTTTTCTTCATGAACTGACAAATATCTTCTAATTATGTAAGTTTTCAAATCATAATACATATAACATAATTATGTTTTGGATGATTAACTTGATACATTTGTTTTGTGCATATATGGGAGGAATGGTATAATGGAACGGTTTTGGAGATGATGGACCCATGTCTACCCAACCATTGCCCAAAAACAAAGGTGTTAATATGCATTCAAATTGAATATCTACCATAATTGTCTTTGATTTATAGATAAATATGTTACCTTAGGTTAAAAAGATGCTTAGGATCATTAATATACGTACATACATACATACACACACTTTTGATTTGTATTTTCTACTAATCTTATGACTCAATATAAGGGAACACTACCTAATGTGTAAGAATTAGTAGTAAAGAAATTATTCACAACTTCGAGGCAAGGCCTAGCAGAGCTAAAAAATGAATTGGTTTCAATAGCTAAGCTTCGGCACAAGAATCTTATAAGACTTTTAGGTGTTTTCTTGGAAAAAGAAGAGAAGTTGCTTGTCTACGAATGTGCCTAACAGAAGTCTAGATACCATTCTTTTGGTATTTCTTATTCCACATAATCTAACTCATTCTTTTAGAACTTGTGTGATGACCATAATATTTTCAGCCTGTAATTTATCTATTCTTTTATGTTTGTCCATACATTATTTCTCCTTGTTCTCCTATTGAATCCAGTAACTTGCATTTCCAACTTAACCCTCTTTATGCTAATTACCTAAACTTAATGCAAACATAATTAATAGCTAATTCCATATGGAATAGATCCTATAAAACGTGGGCAATTGGACTGGGAAAAAAAGTACAGGATAATCAGTGGAATTGCTAGAGGCTTGCTATATCTACATGAAGACTCTCAACTAAAAGTTATACATCAGGATTTAAAAGCTGGTAACATCTTATGGGATGAAAACATGAACCCTAAGATTTATGATTTTGGTTTGGCTGACTTTTGGTAGAAACCAAAATCATATCATCACAAACTGCATTGTCAGAACATAGTAAAGTAGATATAAAGATAATTAACTTACTCCAATTGCACATCATAGACTATCTTCAATTATCTACTCATTTTTATTGCAGTGTATATATGGCACCTGATTATGCTATGCATGGGTGGTCTTCACTAAAGTTGGATGTGCATAGCTACAGTGTGCTAGTTTTAGAGATCATAACAGGTAGCAAGAACAATGTCATCTTTTCTTCATGAACTGACACATATCTTCTGATTATGTAAGTTTTCAAATTATAATACATAAAACATAGTTATGTTTTGGATGATTAACCTGATACATTTGTTTTGTGCAGATATGGGAGGAATAGTATAATGGATCAGTTTTGGAATTTATGGACCCATGTCTACCCAATCATTGCCCAAAAACTGAGGTGTTAATATGCATTCAAATTGATCTATTGTGTGTTCAGGAGAATCCATCTAATAGACCTGATATATCAATGCTTATTATGATGCTCAACAATGGCCTTGTTTCTGTCAAGCTCCTTCCTGACCAGCATTTTGCATTGAACAACTTGATTTACATGGTGGTATGCATAACCAATCTTTGAATGGGTTGATACGAATGTCAATCAATGAGGTGTTAGTTATAGAACTCGAAGCTAGGCAAACATAAGAAAGGAAGGTCAACATTGTTCGGTTAATATCTCATAAGATTTAAGTCTTTCTATAGAGCCCTCAAGGGTTTATTCTATGGATGTAACACCTGTATTTTGCTCAAATCCTTTGAAACATTGGCAAACCAATATGTGTCTCATATCTTCCCATTTTCTGATAAGTTTCTCTTGGCTAAATTCCTCTGCGTTATTGTTTATGTTTCTAGGAAATGGTATAGAGAACGGGACAAAGCTAACTTCCAGCAAAGTTTAGAAGGGGAGTACACGATCATCTATAGAATTAGGAAGAAAAGTATGATACCCTAAATTTAGTCCCATATTGGATGGAAAATAAATGTATTATGCACTTATAACTCAAGTCTACTTCCTATCCATTAACTTTCACTCGAGTTTTTGGATTAGCAGGTAGGCTTGGGGCATTACTTGGATAGGAAAGAGATGTGTTATATGCTTATAACTCAAGTCCCCTTCCTACATATTAACTTTGTTAATTGGACCAATAAGTGGGCTTAAGGTGTTACAAAGAGAATGTTTAATCATATTGGTCTAGTACTCAACAATCTAACTCGGCAATCTCACAAACTTTCATCAAGTAGAAAAAGCATCAACATTATATTTGTGGTGAGTCATTAAAAAATCATGGGATGATTCTACACTGTGAAACTTATCCTCTTGCACCATGTGCCTATATCTATTGGTGTGGCTTGTTTTACTTCAAGCTACCATCTCAAACCTGTGTAAGGACCCAATATGCTCACTTGTGGAAAATTGAAGCTACCACTAGCTGCTTGTAAAAGTGGATTCGCTAGCATCTTCTTCATTTGAGTGGCAAACTGGTGAACTTAATCTAACTCCATCAGTATAAGGGTTGTTTATGCATCTCAAACTTGCTATCCAACCATATCCAATCCAAAAAACTCTCTGCACATATGATGAAAACCAGTAAGATTACCATTTGTCTACCATGACCATGAAGCATCTTCTTACTCCCCAAGTAGTTTGAGCAAACATCCACATATAGATGGGGACTAGTCTAATAAGTTGAGAAATAAGGGCCCAGTTTAAGCCACCACTAATAAATCTCTCGTAAGTTCCATAGTTATCATCTTCGACATCCTGATACTCTATTTTATAGCTCCGGTATTGTAAGTTATTTTCTGGGGTTTTGTAAGTTCTTGCCTTAGCAGTTTTAGTTAGGGTATTGTTATGTTACAGCTCCGTTGTCATGAGTTATTTTCTAGGGTGTCATGCATTTCAGTTATATCTTTAACTGTTAACAGGTATCGTAGTTTTTATCTGGGGTATCGTTAGTTATTTTTGGGGTATTGTGAGTTTCAATTATATCTTTAACAGTTAAAGGGTGTTGTAGTTTTTATCAGGGATATCGTAAGTTATTTTTTGGGGTGTCATGAGTTTCAGTTATGTCTTTAACTATTAAAGGGTATCATAGTTTTTATTTGGGGTGTCGTAAGTTTCTGCCTTAACAGTTTCAGCTAGGGTATCATAATATGTGAACCTTGGTGTTGTTAGGCCCTGCCTCAATGTCTTATGAATGGGTGTCGTCATTTTACAGCTACGCTGTCGTAATTTATAAATTGGGATGTCATAACTTCTGAACTCGGTGTTATAAGTTCATGTCTTTAACTGTTAATGGGTGTCGTAGTTTTTAACTAGAGAGTCATACAGGGAGCCATTATTCAGACCATAGATAACATGTATTCCTGGTATCTAGGGTTCGAACATAATTAGGGTGTCATATTTCTTTATCTGAGGTATCGTATTTCTTTAACCTAGCTGTCATAATGTTTTGTTAGGATAAATTGATAGCTAAATTTATGGATATCAATGTTTATGATTGTGTGCCTATATTTTCATAGATGATACTGAAATTATAGATCGAAAAGAAATCGAACATACTCCCGGCCGTGCACCTTCACCCATCACTCAAAATGTAGGGGATGATATTGTTGTTCCTCAAACTGAAATAAAATTTAATTCAGCAGATGATGTATATACTTTCTACAATGAATACACAAAAAGAGTTGGTTTTGGAATCACAATAGTGTGTTGCAGGGCCAACTACAACAAACAACTTTGCTTCAAGCACTTGGCGTATTGGAGGCAAGAATAATCTAGAAAAATAGAGAAGAGTATGAATTATAAGGATACTAGTAAAGTTGATTGTATGGCATCCATAAAAGTAAGATTGAATGCTACAAGTGGTAAGTGAATATTAGTTGAAGTTTCTCTAGAATATAACCATCGGATGTCCATAACATCAACTGGTTATCTACGGTCCCATAGAAGGATCAACACACCAGAGAAGATAGAGATCAGCAATTTACATACCGTGAATGTGCCCACAACTCAGATATACTCTGCCATAGTAAGAAGAAAAGGGGGTAGAAGATAATTGGATTTCACAGAGAAGGATGCTCATAATTTTATTTATCGCGAACGTCAGTCTAAGCTGAAAGAAAGAGATGCTCAGTCGATGGTAATCCATTTCACCGAAATGCAAGTAAAAAATCCAAATTTCTTCTATACCTTAGACCTTAATGATAATAGTCAGCTCAGGTCTATCTTCTAGATTCATCTAAGGTCAAGATTGGCATGTGATAAATGCATAAATAAATATCATTAAATCTATTTTTTTAATAATTTAACGTACCTATTATTATTTAATATTTTAATATTTTATATAATATTTTAGTAAAAATCTTATCAACTTAAAAGGCTCGATTTTAGAAATTTAATGATGCAAACGACACTCAAATCGGATTTAAGATGAGCCCAGAATTGATTTTCATTGATTTATCCGTTTTAGCATGTATTTTAAAGCAAAGTCGGCAAACCAAGTGCCGACTTCATCGTCTTCTCAGCTCTCTCAGCCAATTCTTCTCCGATTCAAATTCCAACCGTTTCCTCCATTAATTACGGAATAAATTAGATAGGAGGTTATCAAATTGGATGAATTAAATTCATCTTGAGGGAATTTGGATTTTATTCACGATATATCTGGATTTTCTCCGTGCCGCTCGCGTCCTCTGTTTTGGCAACGCCGCATCTTCACCGCATCTTCACCGTGTCTGGGATTCTATAAATAGCAGCAGAGGGAGGAGGGAAGTCCGTCCAGCGCGCTGCATCCGGGAGAATTGGAGGGAGGGCGGTGTTCATCCGTGGTTCGTGGAGGCTTTGTTTGAAGCAGGAGACGATCGTGCCGTGAGAAGAAGACTCTGTTCTAGCTAGCCGTGAGAGGAAGTCTCTGTTCCAGCCATGATCTGCATCCGTTCCAAGCCATGAGGGAGAGATCTGTTCCATTTCTTCTTGAAGACTCTGTTCCGTCTGTGCTCAGAAGGCGTCTGTTGACTTCCTCTGTTCCAGACGCCGTTCCGTGGCTTGGAGAGACGCTGTTCCGTGGCTTTGGAGGAGTTTCGCTGCCCTGTTTCCAACATCCGTGGAGGCTACTGTTCCCAAGAGACTCTTTTTACAGAGTCCCTATCCATCCGTGGAGGATGATCTGTTCGTGATTCAAGAGGTGCATGTAGAGGAGGAATAAAGACTTCATCCCATCTTTGGTTTGGCGTAGAGAGAATTTATTGCTTTCTTATTGCCTTCTTAATGTCATGACTTTTTTAGTTTATATGAAATAAAGTTTCTATTCATGTTTAGATTTTATTAAATATATTTAAGTAAAATAATTTAGACTGATCTATTCTTAAGAGGGATGGGCCGTGATCTACGGGTACGGGCCGTGCTCTTATAAGATAGACCATATCTTGATTATTTTGCACTACTAATTATCTATTTAGTTAAATTTATAAATTTATTTCAAAATAATCGCTAGAGTCCCTGTGGAATCGATCCCTTACTCTCACTATTCTAATAGTAAAATTAAGGTGTTTTAATCGTTGCGCTACAACACGCATCAGATTTTTGGCGCCGTTGCCGGTGACTTAAGTGTGTTATTTTGAAAAAAAATTAAAAAAATATAAAAATATAAAAAATTTTAGATTAATTTTCTCTTAATTTTTGAATAGTTATTGTCTCTTTATTTTATTTCCTTAATTGTTAGAATTGCATATTTTCTTTTTAACATTAAAAAAAATTATTACTTTCCTTTTTGCCACAAATCCAATTTAACCTAATCAAATTTTCCTTTTAATTAACTTACCTAAAAAAAACCTGAAAGAAAACCCTAAGACACCTTCCATAAAATATAATTAATTTAAGGAAATAAAATAAAAATAAAATAAAAATAAAATATATAAACAAGATAATTATTTTATTTCTATGCTTAGATTGACTTAGGTGGATTTATTTTCTACAAAACTCAAAATTCTTCCATTGACATCTCATAATTTATTAGAAAATTAGAAACCTAATCACAAAAATCTTAAAAAAAATAAATAAATAATTAGATTAATTTTGTTTGATAATTTCAAGAGTTGGACATCTATTTGTTGTATAACATTTTCATAATTAACTTTAAGGGCATAAACCCCTAATCAAGATAAGGTGGGGATTTATCACCCTTCCTTAGCCCACAAACCACATCCTTCATTCTACATTAACCCAAACCTTTAACTCTAAAATTAATTAGACGTCAGCTCCTAAGGACTTCGAGCTCAATAGGACAAGGCAGTCTTGGAAATTAGGAGCTATCTAGATCTAGGGTAAACCTAGAATAGAGAGTCTAATCTTTGCTAACTTGATTGCTAAGAATTATTAAATCCTAATTAATTATTCATTCCTCGTAGTTCTAAAAATTTTTAGGGTATTTTGTTTAGAATTTTCCTCTTTTTTTTCTATTAAAATAATAATAATAATAATAATAATAAAAACTAAATTACTGTTTGCTTTATAGTCATTGATAGGGTGTATGCTTGGTCGCCGATCGTTGCAACCTAACCTTATACCCTTAGATCCTGAGATAGAAAGAACTATTAGAGCAAACAGACTTAGAATTATGGATCCTAATAACGAAAATAATCAACCATGACAGTTAAAAGAGTATTTCACTCCTTCAAGGTATACCTACTCTCCCTGCATTCAAGTGCCTCCAGTAGAGGCTGTCCAATATGAAATTAAGTCAAGTGTAATCCAATGTCACCATCTTTCTATAGACTTACAAATGAGGATCCCTACAAACACTTAGATGAATTCTTAGAAATTTGCTACTGTCAAGATTCAAAATTTCTCCGATGATGCACTTAGGCTTAAGTTATTCCCTTTTTCCCTAAAAGATAAAGCCAAGTATTGGTTAAATTTACTGGACATTGTTATAATCTCAACTTGGGATCATCTTCAGAGAGAATTTCTTAAGAAATATTTTCCTATAGGAAAAACGAATCAAATTAGAAAAGCCATAACAAGTTTTTCCCATATAGATGGAGAAATGTTCCATGAGACATGGGAGAGATTAAAAGAACTGATTAGAAAATGTCCACATCATGATATACCCAAATGGCAACTGGTTCAGTGCTTTTATGATGGTTTATCAGAAAAGCATTGCAAATGGTTGATGCTTCATGTGGTGGGACATTTATGTTAAAAAATGAACATGAAGCTTGGCAACTCTTTGAGACATTGAGTGAGAATTCATTACATCATATGTCATTTGCTCGTCGAGACCCTCCCGTAGAACCTAAAAGAGGTGGAATATATGAAATAGGTCATTCTACAGATATCTATACTAAGGTAGATGAATTATCCCATAAACTTGACTGGATTCTACAAGTTGGAAACATCTCTTCCCCATCTACTCAATTACATGAGGTCTGTATAATTTGTTCAAGTCCAACCCATTCTATAGGTGAATGTCCAGCTGCATACCAATTTCCTGAACTTGTTCAAGAGCAAGCCCACCAAGCCCAAACCCGATTAGCTCCTAGAACAGAAATGATCCATTTGCAAATACTTACAATCCTGGCTGGCGAAATCACCCAAATTTTTCTTGGAAACCTCAACCTGTAACCAATTCATCATCGATCAGACCTAATTATCAAGAAACCAATTTTAGAAGCATGCCATATTCACAATACCCAAACATCCCACAACCTCCACCGAATAATCAGCCTACTTTTGAAGACAAAGTATTACAAGCATTGAAAGGGCTAAAAATGAATACCCAAATCCTTCACTCCCACACACAATCTATTGCAAAACTAGAAACTCAGATAGGTCAATTAGCCACAGCATTCAGTAGAAGGGAGGAGGGTAAGTTACTAGTCAGCCTATCGATAACCCGAAAGGATAATTCATGGCTGAAGGTTCCAATAGTCCTGACAAATTTTGGAACATGCTAAATCAGTCATGACTCTCAGAAGTGGAAAAGCATTGAACCCACCTGAACCAACCCAGAAATTAGAAGTGGCTAAACCAGAAAAGAGAAGAAATGAAGAAGAAAAGAATTCAATGATCAAGCAATCATACCTAAAGCCCCATTCCCTAGTGCTTTAGAATCTCCTTTGCCTTCAGATAAGAAGAATATAAAAATGAATGAGATGCTTGAGTTATTTAAGCAAGTACAAATAAACTTACCTCTTCTCGATGCTATCAAGCAAGTTTCGGCTTATGCCAAATTTTTGAAGGATCTATGCACACAAAAACGGAAAGCCAAGACACAAATACCAAAAAAGATCCATTTGACTGAGCAAGTCAGCTCAGTTGTTCAGCAAATAACCCCACCCAAACTAAAAGATCCTGGTACCCCGATTATATCATGTGTCATAGGAAACTTCACAATCAAGAAAGCATTATTAGATTTGGGTGCGAGTGTAAACCTTCTCCCAAGTTCAGTATATGAATTATTGGATTTGGAGAGTTGAAACCCACGACAGTAACACTACAATTGGCAGATAGATCAATCAAAGAACCTCGTGGAATATTGGAAGATGTATTAGTAAAGGTGGATGAATTCTATTTTCTGTCGACTTCCTTGTGTTAGATATGGAATCTAGCGGTAATCCTAACCAAATTCCCATCATCCTTGGAAGACCTTTTCTACTACACTAATGCATGTATAAATTGTAGAACAGGTGTGATGGATGTATCTTTTGGAAACAAGAAGATGAGATTAAATATTTTTAATGCTTCCCAAGGACCACCTGTGTATGATTTAAATGAAGTAAATATGATAGAGGAAGTAGTAGATAAAAAATTCCAAAGTTTGATTGATTCGGATCCTTTACAAACATGTCTTACACATTTTGGAATAGATGACTTTGATATTGATGAGTATACCAAAGAGATAAACATGTTATTAGAACCACCTAAGTTCGACACCATCCCGCCTTGGACTATAAAATATGAACCACTTCCAACTAAACCAAGTCCTTTAATACCATCCTTGGAAGAACCACCCCAACTAGAATTGAAACCTCTTCCAGATGACTTAAAATATTCATTCCTTGGACCCAATGACACCCTTCCAGTAATCATTGCATCTACCCTAACCTCTGAGCAAGAAGATAAATTGGTAGATGTACTTAAAGAACATAAAGAGGCAATTGGATGGACAATAGCTGATATTAAGGGAATTGACCCTTCCGTTTGCATGCACCATATTCATAGTGAAATTGAAGCCAAACCACATAGAGACATGCAACGAAGGCTAAATCCAAACATGAGGGATGTTGTTAAGAAAGAAGTAGTAAAATGGCTTGATGCTGGTATATTTATCCAATTTCAGATAGCCAATGGGTCAGTCCAATCCAAGTAGTACCTAAAAAATCGGGTATTACCGTGATTAAAAATGAAAAGGGCGAATCAATTCCTACTCGCACATCAACTAGTTGGAGAGTGTGTATAGATTATCGAAAGTTGAATGCCGTGACTAGGAAAGACCACTTTCCTTTGCCTTTTATGATCAAATTCTAGAACGGCTAGCGGGACAAAGTTTCTTTTGTTTCTTAGATGGATATTCAGGATACAATCAAGTCCCAGTATTTCCTGCAGATCAAGAAAAGACCACCTTCACTTGTCCCTTTGGAACATTTGCCTTTAGACGTATGCCATTTGGTCTTTGTAATGCACCAGCCACGTTTCAACGATGTATGATGGCCATATTTTCTGATATGATTGGTCAATTTTTGGAAGTATTTATGGATGATTTTTCAGTCTTTGGTGCATCATTTGATAGCTGCCTCGAGAACTTGACTAAGGTACTGAAACGATGTATGGAAATGAATTTAGTCCTAAGTTGGGAGAAGAGCCATTTTATGGTTCGTGAGGGAATTGTGCTTGGACACATTGTTTCAGAGAGAGGTATTGAGGTTGATAAAGCCAAGGTTGAATTGATCTCAAATCTATCACCCCCAACCTCAGTTAAACAAGTACGATCTTTCCTTGGTCATGCTGGTTTTTATAGACGTTTCATCAAAGATTTCAGTAAAATTTCTCGACCATTGTGTAATTTGTTGACCAGGATAGTTCTTTTAATTTTGATAAAGATTGTCTAACAGCCTATAACATCCTTCGAACTGCTTTGACCACTGCACCCATTATCAAGCCCCCAGATTGGACCATACCTTTCGAAATCATGTGTGATGCTTCTGATTATGCTGTAGGGGCAGTTCTAGGACAGAAACTCAATCGAGAACCCCATGTAATTTATTATGCTAGCAAAACTCTTTCAGATGCACAAATGAACTATACTACCACTGAAAAAGAATTACTAGCAGTTGTGTTTGCCCTAGAAAAGTTTAGATCATATCTGTTAGGGTCTAAAGTTTTAGTTTATTCAGATCATGCAGCATTGAGGCATCTTATATCAAAAAAGGATACAAAACCCAGACTGATTAGATGGATCCTACTACTACAAGAATTTGATCTAGAAATCTTAGATAAGAAGGGTTCTGAAAATATGGTAGCAGATCATATCTCTAGGATCTCAGTGGAATACAATAAAGAAATAATCAGAGATAAGTTCCTGATGAGCAATTATTCTCAATTTCCCATAGCAGTCTTCCCTGGTTTGCCCACATTGTGAATTATTTGGCAACAGGAAAAGTACCTTCCCACTGGACAAAACAAGAAAAAGATAGATTTTTCTCACAAATCAAATATTACTTTTGGGAAGACCCTGAATTATTTAAGTACTGCTCAGATCAGGTGATTAGGCGATGTGTTCCCGAAAGTGAATTCAAAAGTATACTTAACTTCTGTCATTCTCTTGCCTGTGGAGGACATTTTAGTGGAAAGAAAACTGCAGCAAAGGTACTGCAAAGTGGGTTTTATTGGCCAACTCTTTTTAAAGATGCACATGAATTTAGCCGTAATTGTCTCCAATGTCAACAAACAGGAAATATATCTCGAAAAGACATGATGCCCCTAAACCCTATCTTGGTTGTAGAAATTTTTGATGTATGGGGTATTGATTTTATGGGCCCATTTCCTTCCTCTTTTGGATTTGAATACATTCTAGTGGCAGTTGATTATGTGTCAAAATGGATTGAAGCCATGGCAACTCGAACCAATGACCATAAAGTTGTAATCAAGTTTATTCAGCATAATATCCTTAGTCGTTTTGGATGCCCAAGGGCTATAATTAGTGATGGGGGTACACATTTCACGAATAGACACTTTGAAGGATTAATGAACAAATATGGAATTACTCATAAGGTAGCTACACCTTATCATCCCCAAACTAGTGGCCAAGTTGAAATATCAAATAGAGAAATTAAAAATATCCTTGAGAAAACGGTGAGACCTGATAGGAAAGATTGGTCAGAACGTTTGGATGATGCATTATGGGCTTATCGTACTGCATTTAAAACTCCCATAGGAATGTCTCCTTACAGGCTCGTATTTGGAAAAGCCTGTCATTTACCTGTAGAATTAGAACACCGTGCATTTTGGGCTATCAAGCAATTTAATTATGATATGAAAAATGCAGGTGTCAATAGAAAACTCCAATTGAATGAGTTAGAAGAAGCTACGAAATGAGGCATATGAGAGCTCAAAAATTTATAAAGAACGAACCAAGCATATCATGACAAATTTATTAGTAGAAAAATTTTTGAACCAAATCAAAAAGTATGGCTTTACAATTCAAGATTACACCTTTTCCCTGGAAAACTTCGTTCACGATGGAATGGACCTTTTATAGTAACTCAAGTATTTCCCCATGGAGCTGTAGAGCTTAAAGACCCTAAGCAAGGAAATACATTCAAAGTAAATGGCCAACGTTTGAAACCATATATAGAAGAAATTAATGATGGAGAAATTGTTGAATCAATTGATCTTGTGAACCCAACATTATCATAATAAGTAGCACAGTCTGGCTGAAGACTTTAAACTTAGCGCTCTTGGGAGGCAACCCAGTTTATTAGTTATTTTTAACTTTCTTTCTTTTAGTATGTTCTTTTAGTATGACCAGAGAAGAGCAACAGAAGCAGATTGAAAGAAGATGGCAACAATGAAACTTCCAACCTTCAAATACTCTACCAGGTAGTATCTTTCCTTGAAATTAATTTTTCTTCCATTAGGGACAATGGAAATTAAGTTGGGGGGAGGAAAAAGAATAATAAATCCTCGAGTAAAACTAATCAGTGTGTACCAAATTCTGTCTCGATTTGAAGTTAATCAAGCAGTCTATTAATGAATTAATGGTTAGATTATTTTTGAATACTGAGGAATAAATTATTAAGAAAACCTAATAAAAGGTAGGGTTTAGCCCAGAAAAATTTTTAGAATAATTTCAGACCCTCCTGACCACTGATCTTAATAGTACAATCTACTTAATAAGGGTATGGGTGAAAATGTATTTAAAAAAAAAAAAAAAAGAAAGAAAGAAAAAAAAAAAAAATCTCTCTTAAAGTTAATAGATTAGGTTCTTAGCATTTTTCACTGAGTAACCGGGCCCCGTCACCTAAGAAAGTGATGTTGTTCGCGTAAAAAGGTGAGAATGTAAAAGAACCTAAGTAGAGTAGTCCTACCTAAAGCCTTTTTAACTCGAGTAAGTAAGTCGAGGGGTGTTTTACACCTAATGCCCTAAAACCAATTGGTTTGGGAGCCATTGGCCTAAAGCTCGCTACAAGGGTTAATTAGAAAGCAAGGGGTTAGGACATTGCACTGACTTTACATATAAATAAATAAAAAAGAACCAAAGTACAAAAGACATTACACCCAACCCAAATTAAGTTAGAAGACTTAATCAGAGAAGTGGAAAGTTGGTGAAGGAAGACTTCTATAAATTCTTATGGACTACACTTTATCACTAAAAAAAAAACTTAATAATCCAATGAAGTACCTCCCTTATGATTAAAAAAAAAAAAGAACTATAAGATAACTATCAATTCTTGGACTAGCTTGGTACATATTTCTAAATTTCTTATTTGCTCGAGGACGAGTAAGATTCAAGTTGGGGGGAGTGATAAACGCATAAATAATTATCATTAAACCTATTAATTAATAATTTAACGTACCTATTATTATTTAATATTTTAATATTTATATAATATTTTAGATAAAACCTTATCAATTTAAAGCTCGATTTTAGGGATTTAATGACGCAAACGGCACTCAAATCGGATTTAAGATGAGCTCGGAATTGATTTTTCATTGATTTAGTTTAGCACGGATTTTAAAGCAAGTCGGCAAACAAGTGCCGACTTCATCGTTTCTCAGCAGTTCTCTGTTTCCGCCGATTCTTCATTCAAATTCTAACCGTTTCCTCCACCAATTAAGGAATAAATTGGATAGGAGTTATCAAATTGGACGAATTAAATTCATCTTGAGGGAATTTGGATTTTATTCATGATTTATTTAGATTTTCTCCGTGCCGCTCGCGTCCTTTGTTTTGGCAATGCCGCATCTTCACCGCGTCCGGGATTCTACAAATAGCAGTAAGGGAGGAGGGAAGTCCGTCCAACGAGCTGCATCCGGGAGAATTGGAGGGAGGGCGGTGTTCATCCGTGGTTCGTGGAGGCTTCGTTTGAAGCAGGAGACGATCGTGCCGTGAGAAGAAGACTCTGTTCCAGCCAGTCGTGAGAGGAAGTCTCTGTTCCAGCAGTGATCTGCATCCATTCCAAGCCGTGAGGGAGAGATCTGTTTCGTTTCTTCTTGAAGACTCTGTTCCGTCCGTGCTCAGAAGGCGTCCGTTGACTTCCTCTGTTCCAGACGCCGTTCCGTAGCTTGGAGAGACGTTGTTCCGTGGCTTTGGAGGAGTTCTGCTGCCCTGTTTCCAACATCCATGGAGGCTACTGTTCCCAAGAGACTATGTTTACAGAGTCCCTGTCCATCCATGGAGGCTGATCTGTTCGTGATTCGAGAGGTGCATGCAGAGGAGGAATAAAGACTTCATCCCATCTTTGGTTTGGCATAGAGAGAATTTATTGCTTTCTTATTGCCTTCTTAATGTCATGACTTTTGGCATGCACATACTTTGGTGATGTTCTAAGCTTTGACTCAACATACTTGACAAATAGATATCAAATACCTTTTTGTCCATTCGTCAGGGTCAACCATCATGGACAGTCCACTTTGCTTGAATGTGCATTATTGTCTGATGAGAGGACTGAGACATATAAATAATTTTTTAGTCATGGCTGGATGCAAATGGTGGTCAAGCCCCTATTGACATAAAACTGACCAAGATAAGGCAATCGAGGCTAATGTTAGGGAGGTTTTTGATGCATGGCCGATTTGTATGCAAGTAAATTTTATATGATTAATGATTGTAGTTGATTAGTCTCCCGAAGTAATAGCCTAACAGGGATTTAGAAAAACTCACAGTAACTCTACACACAAAACAGTTTCACAGAAAAGTAAAGAAAAAAGACCGCCGAGGCTAAGAAGCCCCAGTAGGGGCTTGCTCTCCTTCAATAAAGTTACTAGTAGATTAGAGAGGTGTACCCAGCATGAGAGAAATATCAAAGTGTTGAAAGGGTCGCTCTACCTGGCGGATGTGTCCTAGATGACCAAGCCTCGAGCCCATGGATCTACAACCAAGTATCCGCTGACCTGAATGACAATCATCTTGAATCTTGGATTTGTAGCTACTGAGGGATCTGCAAGATTATCATACAAGGGCTAATAAGAAAAGAGAAAATCAGAATAAAGGTAAAGAGATGAAGAAGAAGTGGAGAAGGAGGTGGGGGCGGCCGAGGGTCCTTGGGCATCCCTTGGATGGGGGCAAGGCAGTGGCTAGGCTCTTGGGTGGCTACTTGGAGGGGTGCAAGGGGCGGCTAGGGTTTGGGGCTTCCACTGGTGGATGGCAAGAAGGTGGCTAGGGTTTAAGGTTGGGCGGCTTGGATGCAGGCTTGCACAGGAGCAAGAACACAAGAACACAGAAAAATATGACTCAAAATAATTGATTGATTGAAAGGTTCGATACTTTTTTATAATTAAGTAGAAAAACTAAGCGGGTCATGGCAGTTGTACGTCATCAAATCGACATAGTCCCTTCTATGAACCACAATAATAGCCTCCCACTTAATTTGATTAATAAATGAAAGGTACAATAATGGTCCAACTATAATGTCTTAATTAAGACTATCTTGTCAAACATTTATCTATAACAATCATATTTACAAAATAAAAATAGGATATATCGGAAACACAATAAGTGAGCTCAAAGTGTCATATTATTAAACTTATGGGAAATATAATACATTATCAATGATGGCGTCTAATAACACCCATTCTTTCAACATGTTTATCAAATGTTTTAGGCAACAATCCTTTTGTTAAAGGATCTGCAATCATGAGATTGGTGCAAATTTATTCAATTGATACTTTATGTTCCTGAACTTCTTGCTTGACAACTAAGTATTTAATATCTATACATTTTGCACTATGAGAATACTTGCCGATTTTAGCAAAGAAGACTGCTGCGACAATATTACAGTAAACTTTAGGGGCTTACCTTTCAACTAGTCATCAAGTTTGAAATATTCAAGGGTTGTCTAAAGGTTATCTAAGCAGAACGTGATCTAAAGTATGCAAATTTTCCAAAGGAAGATTTTGAGAACTTGTCTTAGGAGGGCCTCAAATAATTGCACTTGTGTATGCATAGTCAAATCAACAATTTTTGTAAGTTTCTCATAGTCGAACAAAGGAACATATAATTGCCTTGTGTTGGTCTTAGATGGCAATCTTTTTCTGGAATTTCTAGTCCTGTTTCCCTAATCCTATTTCCCAACCGCTCCTCTGTCCACAAGCCTTGCCAACTAGAACTATAATATGGTTAAATTTGCAAAGTAAAAATTAATGAAAACTATCCCACTCATCAAAATTTACTTTGGTGCCATAAGGATTCATAGCAAAACAAAAATGCGCTGATTCGATAGAGATCCATCAAACAATGGCTCCATGTTCTGACATCATATAAGTGCCATGCTGAGATGGAAATACTAATGATGTTTGGTTCTTTATGCAGGAATCAAGAAGAAGCATGGAACCAGTTTGTTTCTTAAAATTGCCATACCTATAGTGTCATGACCCTTGCTAATCTCCATCATCTACATTTGCTTTTGGAAAAGGAGAAAGTTGGCAAAAATTTGATCGGTACATCATCCTTATCTGGAAAATTTGGGTTCCTTCCTAAGAAATTTTGATTAGAGAGAGCTTCACTGAGTGTGAGACCAACTGTATGAAGGGATATATGATGAAATCTTACATGAGTTCTAAGATGTATAGGTTTCCATTAGGCAACACGCAATACGTACACCACTTTATAGGCTGCCACAATAGGTCTGTGAAATCAAGTCCATCGGTACATAAGTCTGCTGTAGGTGCAATAACCTATTTATCATGCCATCATCCAAAGTATATAATATGATGCTTAAAATTATTTTATAAACCAGTTAGATTATTTTTTTTGTAAGGAAACTTATTTGAGATAGTGTTAGCATTCTTTGGTTTTCATTTGATGAGGCCAACCTGGAGGAGATCATGTGTTGAGTCACTATTACTTGATATGTCTATGCTCAGAGTTGCGACACCTAACTTCTCTGCAAAAAATAAACTTGAAAAAGATGGTTTTGGCATAGTTTACAAGATATGTTTGTTATATATTGTGTTACAATTAAGTCCTTTTTCCCATCTAAGCTACATATAAGAGCTAATCATACCTAGTCTTTATCTTTCTTGATCCAAATCAATTCCATTAATATACATACATACATACACACACTTCTGATTTGTATTTTCTGATAATCTTATGACTCAATATGAGGGAACACTACCTAATTTGTAAGAATTAGCAGTAAAGAAATTATTAGCAGAAAAGAAATTATCCACAACTTCGAGGCAAGGCCTGGCAGAGCTAAAAAAATGAACTGGTTTCAATAGCTAAGCTTCGGCACAAGAATCTTATAAGACTTTTAGGTGTTTGCTTGGAAAAAGAAGAGAAGTTGCTTGTCTACGAATATGTGCCTAATGGAAGTCTAGATACCATTCTTTTGGTATTTCTTATTCCACATAATCTAACTCATTCTTTTAGAACTTGTGTGATGACCATAATATTTTCAGCCTGTAATTTATCTATTCTTTTATGTTTGTCCATACATTGTTTCTCCTTGTTCTCCTATTGAATCCAGCAACTTGCATTTCCAACTTAACCCTCTTTCTGCTAATTACCTAAACTTAATGCAAACAGAATTAATAGCTAATTCCATATGGAATAGATCCTATAAAACGTTGGCAATTGGACTAGGAAAAAAAGTACAGGATAATCAGTGGAATTGCTAGAGGCTTGCTATATCTACATGAAGACTCTCAACTAAAAATTATACATCAGGATTTAAAAGCTGGTACCATTTTATTGGATGCAAACATGAACCCTAAGATTTCTGATTTTTGGTTTGGCTGACTTTTTGGTAGAAACCAAAATCATATCATCACAAACTGAATTTTCAGAACATAGTAAAGTAGAAATGAAGATAATTAACTTACTCCAATTGCACATCATAGACTATCTTCAATTATCTACTCATTTTTATTGCAGTGGATATATGGTACCTGAGTATGCTATGCATGGGTGGTCTTCACTAAAGTTGGATGTGCATAGCTACAGTGTGCTAGTTTTAGAGATCATAACAGGTAGCAAGAACAATGGCATCTTTTCTTCATGAACTAACAAATATCTTCTGATTATGTAAGTTGTCAAATTATAATACATATAACATAGTTATGTTTTGGATGATTAACCTGATACATTTGTTTTGTGCAGATATGGGAGGAATGGTATAGTGGAACAGTTTTGGAGTTTATGGACCCATGTCTACCCAACCTTTGCCAAAAACTGAGGTTTTAATATGCATTCAAATTGAGCTATTGTGTGTTCAGGAGAATCCATCTAATAGACCTGATATATCAATGCTTATTATGATGCTCAACAATGGCCTTGTTTCTGTCAAGCTCCTTCCTGACCAGCATTTTTCATTGAACAACTTGATTTACATGGTGGTATGCATAACCAATCTTTGGATGGGTTGATACGAATGTCAATCAATGAGGTGTTAGTTATAGAACTCGAAGCTAGGTAAACATAAGAAAGGAAGGTCAACATTGTTCGGTTAATATCTCATAAGATTTAAGTCTTTCTATAGAGCCCTCAAGGGTTTATTCTATGGATGTAACACCTGTATTTTGCTCAAATCCTTTGAAACATTGGCAAACCAATATGTGTGTCTCATATCTTCCCATTTTCTGATAAGTTTCTGTTGGCTAAATTCCTCTGCGTTATTGTTTATGTTTCTAGGAAATGGTATAGAGAACGGGACAAAGCTAACTTCCAGCAAAGTTTAGAAGGGGGGTACACGATCATCTATAGAATTAGGAAGAAAAGTATGATACCCTAAATTTAGTCCCATATTGGATGGGAAATAAATGTGTTATGCACTCATGACTCAAGTCTACTTCCTATCCATTAACTTTCACTCGAGTTTTGGATTAGCAAGTAGGCTTGGGCATTACTTGGATAGAAAAGAAATGTGTTATGTGCTTATAACTCAAGTCCTCTTCCTACCTATTAACTTTGTTAATTGGCCAATAGGTGAGCTTAGGGTGTTACAGATAGAATGTTTAATCATATTGTTCTAGTACTCGGCAATCTCACAAACTTTCATCAAGTAGAAAAAGCATCAACATTATATTTGTGGTGAGTCATTAAAAAATCATGGGATGATTCTACACTGTGAAACTTATCCTCAATCTTGCACCATGTGCCCATATCTGTTGGTGTGGCTTGTTTTACTTCAAGCTACCATCCCAAACCTGTGCAAGGACCCAATATGCTCACTTGTGGAAAATTGAAGCTACCACTAGCTGGTTGTAAAAGTGGATTCACTAGCATCTTCTTCATTTGAGTGGCAAACTGGTGAACTTATTCCAGCTCCATCAGTATAAGGGTAGTTTATGCATCTCAAACTTTGCCATCCAGCCATATCCAATCCAGAAAACTCTCTGCACATATGTTGAAACACCAGTAAGATTACCATTAGTCTACTATGACCACGAAGCATCTTCTTACTCCCCAAGTAGTTTGAGCAGACATCCACGTATAGATGGGGACTAGTCTAGTAAGTTGAGAAATAAGGACCCAGTTTAAGCCACCACTAATAAGTCTCTCGGTGGACCCATGCCTTTCTAGCCATCCACCATATTCACTGTAACAAATCACTGATTGGCTCGTAAAATATTAGTGCAGTCAAAGTCCTACTTCTTTTTAGACCCGTCTCTTGGATTAAGGCGTTTAGTTGTCATGCTTTTCTTTGAAAAGTGGCTTTTTCCATGGAAGAAATTGAAGGGTTATTGTTTAATTGGTTGCCCATTTCAACGTCAACAATAGGAACCATTTTTCTAGAAGTCATGCCTTTCCATGACCATGTTAGAAGATGCGTCCATTGTAAGGATAGGAAAATGCTTTTCCACAAGAACACAGATCACTTTTAATACCTTATGACTTTCCAAATGAAGCTTAAGAAGAATATAATTTTATCGGCTTCGGTTTAGTAAGTATGCTATCATCTTCTTACTTTCATTAGTTTCAGTGTATATCCATATGAAGATTGGTCTATTAAGTTTGATGATGAAGACCCAACCAACTAATTAAGAAAAGATGATTTTACTGGCTCTAGCTTGCACACTCAAGATATTTCGTTAATATTTTAATTGAAAAAACTCTCTTCTTCTTCTTCTTTTGGGATGACATCATAAAATTTAACATATTTTTGGATCTAGATGCCATCTAGGTCTGTCGTGAAGCACTCTAGAATTCAACCAATGATCACGTGTCATCTACGCCTAAACCCTACAACATACCTATTTAGAACGTATGATTGAGTCAATAATTGATTGATAAAGGATAAAAAAGCAATTGAACAATAGTGGTCCCTTGACCAAGGTCATGCAAGACCTATTGATTAGGGATGGTAATTTTTTTCGTTTGGCTGTTTATCCTATCGGTATCATTTCTAATAGATCAAAAAAATTTCGGTCTAAACGGCTTAACGAATACATAGATTATTTGTTAATAGCTAAATGGGTAAACAGTCAGGAACGATATCCTCCGCTCCATCCCCGTTTACCCATTCTCATCCCCACTACCTTAATATATATATTTAAATATATATATATATATATATATATTAAATATTAAATATTAAATATTTAAAATAAATAAAATAAAATAATTATGTTTTGTGTTTTTTTGGGACTAATGTAATATTTAGACGCACTTTTTATTAGTATTTTTTAAACTTTCAATAAATTATAAATTTAATGAAATAATTTTATTTTTTTATATAAACGATGAAATAGGTACCCATTTACTCCGGTTAATTATAACGGCTTAGTGGGATAGGAAACAGAGAGGTTTTTCTCCAACGGGATGGGGACTGGTAGAGGCTGTCCTTGGGCCATTGCCATCCGTGGTATTGACCGTTAATGTTTGATTAACCAAAGTCAATAAAGGCTAATCAACAAAGGATGGCTAATCAATCAAAGACAAAAGTATCAATGATATAAAATTATTTTTGATGCAATCATTCTAATCTAAATTAAATAGTAGGAGCAAATACATGAAGAATTAGAAATAGATTGTTGATAATCATGATGCATTCTTTCATATTCATATGTTTTCTTGCACATCAAATTAAATTAAATACCAATTAGGCGAGGGGGAGGGGCAATCTTTAGATCCAAAACTTATCCAATCACTTATGAGCAGTAATAAATATAACATTAGATCAAGCAAGATTTAATCATTATTTTATTCACAACACTTCTGCCAATGTACAAGAAGTGAAATATATCTTTTTTTATTATTAACTTTCTAGAGAAAATTATTTTGACAAACAAAAGTTATTATATAAAAATTATTAGGAAAGAGTGACCGGCAAAAAAAAAAATTACATAATAAAGGTGGCATTTTGTTTATGATAATATAATTATTAAAAATCTTACATTCCTACTAATTTTACACTTGATAATTAAAGTCTTGGAAATGAAAAATTACCACATTTGATTCATAATAATAAAATACAATAATCACTTTACCATATTTTTAATTTTATTTCAATTATTTATTTTTAAGTGGCCCTCTCTTCCTTTTGCTACAATACAAATGTTCTAATTAAAATCAAGATTCTTTGTAAACTAATTTTAAAAATATTATATATTTAATATTATAAGTATTAATATATATGATTATTAAATATTTATTCTATAATATATAATAATATTTAAATATAATATATTTAGTAATATATGTATAATAATTTAATATGCAAGAAAGTCATAAAATTAATAATTTAAAATTTAATATCTACATTGTATTATATAAATATATAATAGAATTAAAGTACTAAATATTACATTCAAATTGCATTTAATATTATACAAAAATATATATTATATATTTAATATTAAACATAAGTGTAATATTAAATATTTAAATATATATAGTATAAATTAAATATAAAAATAAATTAAGTATTATTAAATATTTATGAAGTTAAGCACGTAATTTAAGATTATTAGACGGTAATATCCGATATCCATCTTTCATATAGAAACCAGATTATCATAATTTATAATAATTTTAAATTATAAAAAATCAAATATTATTGCTCAAATTATTATATTTAATTCTCAACAACTCAACTCAACTCAACTAAAGCTTTTCCCAACTACATGGGGTCGGCTACATGAATCTGCTTCCTTCACTCTACTCTATTCAAATCAAGTCAACATTCAAATTACAATAATTATATCTTTTATAATTATTTCTGTCCATGTTAGTTTAGCTCTACCTCTACCTCTATCCATACCATGAATTGTTAAAAGATCATTTTTTTTAACTGGAGCATCTAAAGGTTTACGTTGTATATGTTCAAACCAACGTAATTAATTGTTAAAAGTTTATTATATTTAATTCTCAAACATGATAATTTATAAGATAATTTTAGATTATTAAGGTAGATTATTATGAACTAAATGGCAATTAAATAACTTTTATATGCTCCCGACTTCGATGACGACTATATTACTTTCTACCATGGGTTTTACAACGAACCAACAGTACTCCTAGCCCCTTTGAAGCTGATGTTTGAACCATTCTACAGAATATTGTGGGATAGTTAACCTTTATTCTGTTTTTTTTTCAATTATATGTATTAGCTGTATGAAAGATATTTGAGAGCAAATCCAATAAAATTTGAATTGTTCCCTTTTTAAATCATGCGCTCTCGGTGACACCTTCCACTTTTCTCCAGTCATTCAACAAAGGAAATAATTAAAGAGCCATCTTCTCATCAACTTCTCCGATCATGATCAACCATGAGAGGACCTGATGTGGATTTGTGTTACCTGAGACCACCAATAATAAATGGATTGTTTGGGTTGTACTTCTAAATGGTTGTACAAACCCTTAAAATTTAACAATAGGCCCTACGATAGTGGCAACGATACGTTGAATTACGGGTTAGTTCAAATAATTAGAAATGCCACAAAACTAATGATGGGAAGAAAACAGTAACAACATAAGTGAAGTGAATAATATGACAGGATTTATTTTTTCTTTTCTACTTTAATCTCCCTCATTTGCGCAATTGATTCAACCAAAACCTCCCTTGTTGGATTTATGTCATATTTTAACGTTCTAGATATAGACTGATGTGATATGCTATGAAAATAAAGAGGAATTTATTAGATGCCATTATGGCATGGTATAAATGAGGCATAGCATACTTGCGTGGGAATGTCTTTCTACCCGTTCCCTGTTCTCTGTAAGGGGTCTGATCATCCAGCCTACTTACCCTTTATGCGGTCTAGAGGAAACTGTTCCATGTTATCTTCACCTGTATCATAGCGAGACAAATATGATGAATTTTGGGTCACCACCTTTGGAAGGACAGTTCTGATCCTCGACGTATATCTTTTCTGGGCTTTATCTTTTGGAATGATCGTAGAGGTATCCATCAGTAGAGCGCTATTTGGGCCCACTGAGCTTATCAGATCTAATTATCTCGAAACCTGCTTGTTTTCACTGACGAGATTATACCTCCATGCAGGATAGTCAGGACATCTATCTCTTCATCTGCTGAGTACAAACTCTATCATATGGCTCTTGATTCTAACAGTCCTGGCCTCTGAAGCTCCCTTGCTGTCTAGGCAACGCATCGACATACTGTTTTCATCTCTTGGAAACCCCCACCTTTAAAGTTTATCAAAATCAACTTTGATGGGAGCGTTCGGGGCATATTTGCAGGTTTGGCTTTCATTATCCCTGAGTCTGATGGAGCTATGTTGGCGGCAGAAGGATTCGACCTTCTCGACTCCTCTGTTCCTCTTGCGAAGTTTTATACTGCTTGGGTTGATATCTCCTATACCACTCGTATCCTTGGCGCCCACAGTTTTTTTTATTAAGGAAGATTCTTTTACTGTCATTCGATGGCTTTAATAGGACTCATGCGACCATCCGCCAAACAACCCCTTGATCTGCGACATCCGGTCTACTATTCAGGTTGCTTACAGAGTTCAGATTCGGCATTTATCGAAAAGCTAACTCAACGGCTGACTGGATTACCGACTAGATGGCCTATCATTTTAATTTCTGGAGTTGGAAGCAGGAAGACCCTTCCCTAATTGTACTTAAACAAATTTTATTTTCTGATATATCGAGTTTGACTCGCGCTAGAATGATGTGATCACTTGCCTATAACAAAAAAAAGGGGGGCATAGCCATCCATGTCCAAGATATATTGCAGCCATAAGATATGCTGCATTTTATGGTATAAAGCTTGCCCCACAAAGAATTCTACTCTTTTGAAAAAAAAGGGGGATAAATAAGGCTATGCGAAAAGCCGAAAACCATTAATATCTAATGTGGCCACTTAAAACAACTAAACTAGGGAATTTCTATTTGTACCGCTCAGACTACTCAGTGCACCCCCTAATTTTTTTTAAAAAAAAATCCTAAACTACCCTTAGCACCCCCGTCTCCTTTCCTTCCCCTTCCTTCCACG
>UESW01002397.1:0-229803 GCA_900491605.1 Calamus simplicifolius
TCAGATCTAGTTGCTAAAGATTCATCAAAAACTACATGAATGGATTCTTCAACTACTAAGGTTTTCTTGTTAAAGATTCTATATGCCTTACTAGTTGTTGAATAACCTAGAAAAATTCCTTCATCAGATTTAGCATCAAATTTTCCTAAGTTGTTTTTACCATTATTATGAATGAAACATTTACATCCAAATGCATGAAAGTATTTTATATTTGGTTTTCTTTCATTCCATAATTCATAAGGTGTTTTCTTTAATATTGGTCTTATTAAAGCTCTATTTAAGATGTAACATGCTGTGTTAATTGCTTCCGCCCAAAAATACTTTGGTAAGTTGCTTTCACATAGCATGGTACGGGCCATGTCTTCTAGAGTCCTATTTTTCCTTTCAACTACACCATTTTGCTGTGGAGTCCTAGGGGCTGAAAAATTATGATTAATTCCATTTTCAGTGCAAAAACTTTCAAATAAGTGATTTTCAAATTCTGTTCCATGATCACTTCTTAGAGATACTATAGTAGTGTTTTTCTCATTTGTGACTTTCTTGAAGAATTTCAGGAATCGAGAAAGTCTCATCTTTGTGAGCTAAAAACATTACCCAAGTATATCTAGAATAATCATCTACAATCACTAGACCATATTTCTTTCCTCCTAGACTTGTGGTTCTAGTTGGTCCGAAAAGATCCATGTGAAGTAGCTCTAGTGCCCTAGAAGTTGAAACAATGTTTTTAGATTTAAAGAACTTCTAGTTTGTTTTCCAAATTGACATGCATCACATATTTTATTATTTTCAAAATCTAGTTTAGGTAATCCTTTAACTAAATCCATTTTAATTAGTTTTGAAATAAGGTGTGTGCTTGCATGACCTAATCTACGATGCCACAACCAACTAATTTCATTTATGTTAGCATTGTCAGCAATTAAGCAATGATCACTCAAAGATAATTTTTCTAAGTCAACTAAGTAAACATTGCCATGTCTATAACCAGTAAATACAATGCTATCATCAATAGAATTAGTTACAGTGCATAAGAAGATTTAAATGAAACATTAAAGTTTTTATCACATAATTGACTTATACTAATTAGATTATGCTTCAAACCATCAACATAAAGTACATTATCAATAATGTAGATGGAGTTATGCGAACTTTACCAAGGCCCATAATTTGACCTTTACCGTTATCGCCAAACGTCACAACTCCACCTTTCTTTTCTTCTAGGGTGATGAATTCATCTTTGTCACCCGTCATATGTCTTGAGCAGCCACTATCAAGGTACCACTTTTTCTTTGATCTTTTGGCTACAAGACATTCCTGCAACATAATCAAACTTTATGTTTAGGTACCCAAGCTTTCTTGGGTCCTTCATGGTTAGCAGCAACAAAAATTGTTCCTTTCGGAACCCATATTTTCTTAGCTTTAACATTTAACTTGTTGTTATTTTTAACGTTTTGCATTCAAAGATTTATGACCTTTTTCATTACATTTAAAACAAGTTATATTACTTTGGTTGGCTTTTACAAAAATATTCTTTAAGATTTTTGTTTCCTTAATGTGTTATATCCTAAACCTGCTTTGTCAAAAACAGCTTTTTGACTATCTAGATCATGTTAAGTTTAGTTGAACTTAAAGTGAATTTCTCAACAATGTCTTTATATTTTTTAACATCTTTCTTAAGAGAGTCATTTTCTTTAGCTTGCTGTTCTTTATCTAAAGCTAAAGTTTCTATTGATCTTTTAAATCTTTAGTTGAGTTTTTAGTTTCAGATTTTAACAAATCTATTTCTTGATTAAGATTATCTCTTTCTTTCTAAGTTCTTCTTTTTCATTAGTTAAGTTCTTAACTTCTAAAGCTAATTCATTTTTACTTTTAGCTAAACTAATATTGTCATTTTTCAAAAACTTATACTTCTTTTTCAAGGATTTAAAATCAATCATAAGTTCATTGAAAGCCTCAAACATTTCATCAAATGTAAATCATCATTTGAGTTTTCAGAACTTACCTCATTGTCGTTGTCGTCGTCGTTGGCCATGAAGCAATATTGCAACTTCTTTTTGTTCTTCTTCTTCGGAAGAAGATTTCACTATCAGTCCATGTTGCCATGTATGCTTTCTTCTTTTTCTTGTAGGCCTTTTTCAAAAGGACAATCATATCTAAAGTGCCCTGGCTTTTTACACTCATAACATACTAAGGGCTCTTTCTCTTTTTCTTTCTCCTTGTCCTTTCTTATCCTTTTCTCCTTCAATTTTGCTCCAAATTTCTTTTTGGAAGGGCCTTTTTCTCATAAACTTTCTGAATTTCTTGGCCAAGAGAGCAGTTTCCTCATCATCTTCATCATTACTTTCACTGCTGCTCTCTTCCATTTCTGCAGTCTTGAGGGCAATGTTTTCCTTCTTTTTGTTTCCTCCTCAACATGCTGCTTCATTGTCAACTCGTGGGTCATTAAGGATCCTAGAAGCTCCTCTAAGGTAGTGCATTGAGGTCTTTGGCTTCTTGGATGCTGTGACTTTTGCTTCCCACGATCTTGGTAGTGACCTAAGAATTTTGCGAACAAGATCAGCATTAGTATAAACTTTTCCAAGACTTTTCAAACCATTCACAATATCAGTGAATCTAGTGAACATGCATGTGATGGTTTCAGTTTGTTCCATTGTAAACAATTCATATTTATGAACCAAAATATTTATCTTTGATTCTTTTACTTGGTTTGTTCCTTCATGTGTATTTCCAACCTATCCCAAATTTCTTTTGCGGAATTACAAGTTGAGATTCGGTTGAATTCATTTGAGTCTAAGGAACAATATAAAATATTAATGGCTTTAGCATTTAGTTGTGCCATTCTCCTATCATTATCATTCCAATCCCTTTCGGGCTTTAGGAACAATAGTGCCATCAATAAGGTGTGTGGGTGTACTAGGTCCATTTATTATACTCCCCACAATTCATAATCAGAAGCTTGAATGAATATCCTCATTCTAGCTTTCCAATATGAATAGTTGGTTCCATTAAATAAAGGAGGTCTATTCGTAGAATGACCTTCAGCAAAACTGAACCACTTTGTGTTGCCATAAGGATCTTTAGCCCTTGATCGTGAGATCAAATTCTAAATGAGCACTTGCTCTGATACCAATTGTTGGCCCAGATGGCAACCCAAGAGGGGGGGGGTGAATTGGGTTCTTAAAAATTTAAGACTTTTTAACTTTAATTGATTAGTTAGCAAGATGTGCAAGTGAGATTAACTAATAAGCAATGCACAAGCAAATAAAGAGAGATAGAGAAAGAGAAAATAGGCACGGCAAACACAAGATAATTTTATAGTGGTTCGGTGCAACCAACACCTACGTCCACTCCCAAGATTCACTTGGGTCCACACTATAATCTCTCTAGATTACAGCCGAGTTGTTTTCCAAGCTCACAACTCAAACTTGTTGTTTTCCCGGGTGCACAACGAACCCAGCTGGTTTTAACTCGGGCTTACCAGCACAAAACCCTACACGTTGTTTTTCACGGGCTCACAACTAACCCAACACAAGCACTCCGGCTTGCAACGAGGTATACCAACCTCCACTGATTCAATCCACTGATTGAATCAGCAAACAAAAATAAAAGTGTTTGAACAATAAATGCTCCCCTTGAGCAAATATACAAATGAAGTACAAAATAAAGGTTAGAAAAGCCTGATATATTGCAGATGGTAGTGGCTTGGCTTTCTTCCTTCTTCTCTTTAACTCCTCTTGAAGTGTTGAATCACGCCTCAGCAAGATTCTTGACCGTTGAAGACTTTGGAGTTGAGATGAAGCTTTTTCTTCTTTTGAAAATCCTCCGATTTGACCTTTGAAATGCTTTGGATTTTCTTTTGACTTTGTGGATTGATGAGAAGGAGCAGACGAATCTTCCTCTTGGATTTCACTCCTTTTGAATCACTCTCCTTTGAGCTAATGATTTTTCCAATATGCTCTGTTTTTCCCTCTTTTCAAATATTCTTTTCTCTCTTTTTGATTTTCTCTTTTTTTGATTTGAAAAGAGCTCCTCTATTTATAGATCTGCAAAAATATATCCGTTAGAGACAAAGAAAAATAGCCGTTATTCAAAAATCTTACCGTTGGGGCTGATGTGTCATCGTTAAAAATCGCGCCCAGATTTCGCGGAGTCGACTCGAGCTTTGTGGGAGTCGGCTCGAGTCGATTACCAAAAATAGAAACATTTTAAGCATTGAAGGGTCGACTCGCGAAAACTAAGTGTCGGCTCCGAAAGTCGGGAGTCGACTCGAGAAAAATGGGGAGTCGACTCGAGAAGTGCTCAAAAAAATGGTTTCTGTTGTTTGAGCGGAGTCGGCTCGCACAGACAGGAGTCGGCTCGCAAGAGTCAGGGGTCGACTCTTGAAAACCAAGGGTCGACTCGAGAAAATCTCTGTGGGGAGTCGACTCGGAAACCCTTGAGTCGGCTCGGGACGATACAAAAATCAGAAAAATGTTCTGATTGACTTTAAAACTTGTCCCAATAAATTTAAAATATAAATTTGACTTGAATACATTAAATATGACATTAAGCATGGATTCAAGACATGTTTCAAGAATTCATTGATTGAATTATAATGTGTAAAAATTCCTTTTTGAAATCTTTTAAGCATAGAGCTTGAAACTCCTTTTTCTAAAGGATTCAAAACTCATTAAATATAACCATTGATAGTTCATTCCTTTCAATTTGAATAAGCTCAAGGTTTTTGATAAATAAACACATTGTATTCTTTAAGGTACTCATGGCTTTTGGAAATCATCAAAATCAATAAAGTTGGGGCAATTATGTTTCAATAATTTCTCACATTCTCCCTTGGAAAGAACTTGCAGCCCCTTCTCACTCATGTGTCCCAGTCGTTTATGCCACAACTCCATGCTGAAGTCGTTCTCTGTAACATTCAACTGTTCACCATAAGCTTTAGCCTGCAACCTGTATAAAGTGTGACATTTCTTCCCACTGGCTACAACAAGTGAACCTTTACTGAGCTTCCATTGCCCTTTATGAAATCTGCTATCAAAATCTTCATCATCAAGTCTTCCAACTGAGATTAAATTTAGCCTCAAGTCAGCTACATGCCTTACATCCTTGAGCACCAACTTACAGCCAAGATTGGTCTTCATGTGGATGTCACCCATGCCAATGATGTCTGCTGTGCCTTGATTTCCCATCTTGACAACACCAAAATTTCCAGTCTTATATGTAGAAAAAAACTCCCTCCGTGGTGTAGCATGATAAGAAGCACCTGTGTCAATCACCCACTCATGATTCTGACACTCACATGAGAAGATACCATCAGAAGTAGACAAAATCAAATAATCATCACTCTGCACAGTAGCTGTGATATTCTCCTTTGACTCTGTATCCTCCACTTCTTTTCCCTTTTTCTTACTCTTCTTAGGCTTCTTACACTGATTCTTGTAGTGCCCTTTCTCACCACAGTTATAGCAAGTAATATCTTTTCTTGACCTTGATTTGCTTCTACCCTTGTATGAATTGTCTCTATTTCTAGACTTTGACCGTCCTCTATTCTCTGAGACAAGTGCCTGTGAATCAATCTGAGAAGTTGCTGAATTTTTCCTTCTTAACTCCTCATTCAACAAACTGCCTGTTACTTGACTCATGGTGATAACACCGTCTGGTGCAGAATTACTGAGGGAAACTACCAGTGTCTCCCAACTTTCTGGCAATGAACTGAGAAGTAACAATGCCTGCAACTCATCATCAAGAGACATTTTCATAGAGGATAACTGGTTATTAATACTCTGCATTTCATTCAAATGCTCAGCAATAGAAGCACCCTCTTTATATTTCAGATTCACTAGTTTTCTGATCAAGAAAGCCTTGTTGCCAGCTGTTTTTCTCTCATATAGACTTTCTAACTTTTTCCAAAGAGAGTTTGCAGAAGTCTCAGTGGAAACATGGTGAAAGACACTATCATCCAACCATTGCCGAATAAAACCGACTGCCTTCCGATCTAACATGATCCAAGCATCGTCTGTCACTGTAGCGGGCTTTGCTTTGACCCCTTCTAAAGGTCCATATAGATCCTTGCAATATAAGAGGTCCTCCATCCTTGGTTTCCATATCATCCAATTGTTTCCGTTCAGACTGATCATGCGGGAAACATTACCGGCCTCCATGCTCGCACACAAAAAAAAAATTCACAGGCTCTGATACCAGTTGATGGGAAAGAATCCGTGTACGAGCAAATACTAGCAGACCGTAATACGCAGCGAATAATAAATAAAAATGCGCAAACCACACAATCACAGAAACACCAAGATTTACGTGGAAAATCCCTTCAAGATAAAGGGAAAAAAAACCACGGGCAAGCCAGAGAAGAAGATCCACTATAAAATAATAAATATCCAAGTCTCAAAGTCCCTTGCCAGAACTTGAGAAACAATCACAAGAGAATAATAGGGATATAAGGATTACGTCACCGAAAAATACGGTCTCCTGCGTTACCTCCTTATTTTCTTCCCTTCTCTTCTTCTTCTTCTTCTTGTTTTTCTTCTGCAGCACCTTCACGTGATTCCTGGAGTGGAAGTCCTCCCACGTAGTTAAGCACCAAGCAGCAGCCCTTCCTTCTCTTCCCCTAGCAATCCATGCTCCTAGAAAAAAGAAATACCTGCTACATGCTTCTCCTCTTTTTCCAGACGGCTGCTCCTTAAAAAAAGAAAACCAAAAAAGGAAGGCGGCTGCTCCTTTTATAAAAGAGAGAGAACAAACCTGTAGAAAAAGGAGTAGCGCTCCCTTTTACCCTAATGGGCTGAATAAGTGGGCCATGGGCCCAACACCGACTGCAATTGCATCATGAGGATTCCACAAGGTGTGCAACTTTTATTTTTTGATAAGATAAGGCCACTTAGTGATCAGTCAGCAAATCTACCAAGGAATTATGCATAGTTGATGCATATGTAATATATGTTTTATGTCTGATTATATTACATGATTTAGTTGATAATAATTTTTTTTTAATTAGTAAATCTAGAAAGATGATGACACTAGCATTCCTTTAAAGATCAAAAAGGTTGTCTATCTCGGGCGTTCTCTCAAGCACAACAGGATCTTCGTATTATTTCATTCACTGCGAAACCTCACGGCCCCTCGGTCTCTCGTCTACTGTTTGTAGACAACTGAATTTTGCTAGGTCATGCTTCTATCTGCAATACGATCACTTTTGCCTCCATTATTAAGTGTTACTTTTAGGCCTCTGGTAAGAAAGTTAATCTACAAAACTCCATGATATATTTTAGTCCAAAGACTAATAGCAGAACTAGGGAGGCCATCCTTCATACCTTGGGCATCACTATTCAGACTGACCGGCTATCTTATCTGGGGATTCCTATAACGGAAAGACGCCCACGGAGTAGCGACTACATTGATCTAGAGCGTCGAGTTTGCGATAGCCTTGATGGATGGCAGGTTACGGGTCTATCGATGATGGCGAGGATTACTTTGCTACGCTCGGTTCTTACTTCTCTTCCTCTCTATCTGCTATCTAATGATGCTAACCCGATGATATGTTTGAGAAGAATAGAGAGATGTTTTAGAGACTTCCTCTGGGGCTCTATGCAGGATGGTCATGGTATTCATATGTTGGCTTGGGACACCGTATGCTTGCCAATGTTCAAAGGTGGCCTTGGTATACAGTCTCTGACTGTTAGGAGAGCGGCTATGATTGCTAGGCATGCTACAAGATTCATACTTGATCCACGGTGCTTCTAGAGTTCCTTTATATGATAGATATGGGATGTGGATATCGTCTACGGATTTTTATTCTTCTCGGGGATATTCTTTCTTTTGGAAGGAGGTTTGCCGGCATGCTCCGATGATCTTGAGCAACATCATGTGGATGATTGGAGATGGTTCCTCGATAGATGTTATTCAGGATTCATGGATTGCTGATCTCCTACTCTCATTATGGCCTACCTTTATCAGTATTGAGACTCCTAGCAGTATGCAAGTTATTGACCTGATCTCTCATGATCACTTCTCTTGGCACATTCCTACGGTGTCTCAATTTTTTGGGGAGGAGCTATCTTGTCGGATTCTCTCTATTCTGCTAACACCGGGACAGATTCCTAATACCAGATTATGAAAAAAAATCATGCCTTTCAAGTGCTCCTACTAGGAATCTCATAAAGATGTTTAGGCCACAGACTCAGCATTCGAGAGATGCTAAGTGGATCTGGAAGCTCTCTATTCTTCCTAGGATCCGGCTCTTTATTTGGAAGCTTCTATAGGAATGCCTTCCTATATGCTCCTAGCTAGCTTGGAGGGGAATATCAATCCAAGCTACTTGCCCATTATGCAAACAGGAGGAGGAGACTATTGATCATGCCATCTTCACCTATTTCAGAGCACTATAGATTTGGTAGATTATGAGATATCACCCTAGGGAGTACGGTAATGCTTCCTGGAGGACTATTTTTCTATGTGACATTCGGAGGAGTACTCAGTAGCAGCGCTCTATTTGGGCTGTTACAGCCTACCAGATTTGGTTATCGAGGAATAAGCTTATCTTCACCAACAAAGCCATATCATTATCTATGAAATTCACTCCATTGCAATGCTTTTGATTCTGACAATTCTAGCCATTGGGGCTCCTCTACTGTCTCGGCAGCGGACCGACATACGGTCTTTATCTTTTGGAAGCCTTCTCTCAAGGGTTTGTCAAAATCAACTTCGATGAAAGTGTTCGAGGAAGATTTGCTGGCTCAGAAGATGGATGGAGGGATGTTGGCGGCGGATGGATTCGAACTTCTTGATTTCTTTGTTCTTTTGGTTGTGCTCTGTGCTGCTTGGGCAGGTATTACCTACGCCACTCAGATTCTTCATGCTCATAGCCTCTTTATTGAGGAGGACCCGCTCACTGTTATCCGATAGCTTCGACAGAACTTCCGCTCTCAGGTTCCTACCAATCATGTTCTTTTCGACATATAGTCTATCCTTCGGGAGACTCAGAGAGCCCATATCTGCCACGTCTATCGGGAAACCAACTATGCGGCTGACTAGTTAGTGATGTAAGTGGCTTGTCATTCAAGATTTTGAATTTGGAAGCAGGGTGACCCATATCCAATTGTATTGAAACAAATTTTGTTTTCTAATCTATCGGAATTGACGCATCCTAGACTAGTGTAACCACCTAACTGTACCTAAAATAAAAAATAAAAAAGGTTGTACTAAAAACTTGTATGTTACAACAAGGTAAAGTTGATGAATATAATCTAAAGTACAGATGGTGAGGCTATACTATTCCAAAAGTCTTTTGTTGATGGATTGAGAAATAAGGAGGCGATATCAATTTAGAAAATTCTTCTAACGTGAGCCATTTATTCTCATCCTTTTGATTATAAATGATTATTATTTGTCTCATTGTCATGCTTGCTAATTCTTCGTTGTTTATAAATCAAATATACTACAACTATTGAAAAGAATGAAAATGTCGGGTAGAAGTATGGAAAAATTTGAAATGGTGGTGAATAAAAATTGTATTAAAAAATGCCCAATAATTCCATAGAAAAACAAAAATAACTCTTAACTACTTCGACTTTGTTTTTTAATCTAGAATACGTGATTTTAATAATGCATTATTTTTATATTAAAAAAAGTTTATAACAATTTCATAGTTTATGAATTATACATTTCTTTTGCTGTATTGTATCTTTTGAATTATTAACCTTTTGGTATTAGACATAAGTTAGTTCAAACAGCCAATTTCCAGGGTATCCACTTTGCTCCGAAAAACAGGTACTTGAATCAAAATGATCTCTATCCATATGGAGCTCAAGAGATTTTAGTGACCCACAGAAAGGAAAAAACAAAAAAACAAAAAAACATGAGATAGTCACCCCCAATGGATTTGGACTCCTCCAACTGGATATCTACACAAATTAAGATAAATCAAGAACAGGAAACTAATCAGTCCCTCCTCTTTCAGATTGATCTTTGCCCTTCAGGTTGAATTTGTTTGGTGGTGCATAATGACCATCTTTATCATATTGTCCTTTGGCTGTCCTGTAGCTAAATTCTCAACATCACATGACAAGGTTTGTTGGGCTTTTCTTTGAGGACAAATCTTAAGCTGACACCCAGTTCGAACCTACCAACCAAATATTCAGGTCCTAGAAGCTTGGTAAAAGTTTTCCATGCATATTTTGCTAGTTGCATTTTAGCTAGAATTATAAGCCTTTAACAAACTTTTTGTGTCAAAGCACCATAATGAGATCCATGCCTTTCTACCAATGATACCCACATGATGAAACACTTAAGCATCAGGCATCAGATTCCCACATTCACATATGAGAGAATGACTTTAAGTTTGCTAGATGATTCACTAGACAGTCAGATTGGCATATCTCTCAAATATTTCTGAAAGATGGTCATGCCATCATGAAAACAACAAGACTGACATTCTTTCATCATGTTATGCCTATGAACAGAAAGACAGTTTTCTGCTGAAAAAAATGAATAAATGAATAAAAAGGTGGCAGTGGTTGTTGTCATAGAGGAGCCACTCTGATTTCATCAAGTGTATGAAATTGAAGAAACATTAAAAAAAGGACAAATGAGAAAGTGATAAAAAATGATCAGAATGTCAAAGTGAAGATTCAGTTGCCAATGGTAACATTGCATACCATCCTGTATAATGTACAAGGACAAGAAATCTACAGATAACTTTGCATTTTAAGTCAACACAAAATATGTTAGCGATCACTCTCAGATAATCTACAAGCTGGTTCTGAGTCTCTATCGGCCATGTAATGATGATGGAGGTGTCATTGGCAGTTTATTTCAGCATTGCCAAATATTGGAACACTCATAATAGTTAACCTGAATTGAGTAAATCGATGTGAAAAGAGCAAGTCTCATCAAAATGAATGTTTGTTAGAAGTGTCATGCTTCAGGCCTTCAAGGTGCTCTTGCAAAATGTCTTGCTGTGGGATGGTATTAGCCATTTGCCTGTTCCACCTTCCAATAATTCTATTCCGATTTGACAATCTTTGAATGTTTGGGTGTCGAACTTGATGTGCTTTCCGATTTCCTTTTCTTGGTTTGAGCTACCAGCTTTTTCACATAGGCTACGTAGCCATCCACATCGAATTTTCTTTTGCAGCCTGCATAGTTCATGTAACGTATCTTTCCAAACACTGGTCTCTCTTTCCACCCCTGTAATTACAAGACATTAAGCTCAGGTTCAACCAGCACCAGAACCCACTTCCCCTCCCCTTTCATTTATTTTGGTGGGAGTTGGGAGAATAGGCCTCAATTCAAAACATGACAGGTCTCAATTCAAAACATGACTCTTCAAACCGTAATAGAAAAATACAAGAAGACAGTTGATAAGGAAACAGATATTTCTATTAAGATGATCAAGTCCAAGGAATTTCAAAATGTTAGCAATATGCAAACAAAGGCACTGATTGATCATGTGAAAAAAATTGGATTTAGGAGATTAACAACTGAGATTTATCAGTAAATGTAATGAAATCTATGGAAACATCATATGATAATCATTTAGGAACACCAGAGAAGCATTGAATTTGTAAATAGAAAGTTGCATTTTTAAGTACATGAACCTGATCGTGGATGCCGCATATAGACCACATGCAGCCAACGTAGCCATTTGGATCTCTACCATCTATCTCATACTGCAAGTGATAACATGGTCAGCTTACGAAGGGGAACAGTAAACAACAGTGACATTTCCATCCTTAAAGAAAAGCATGCAACTGTAGAAACAAATTTCTGACATTGTCAGTGTCTTTTAAAGCCAAACATTATGCGTTACTGTGCATGTCTCTCCCTCCCAATCTCAAGGGATAATAATGTGATGCAGCCATGACAATGCTTGTCCAACCTATCATCACTATTTTATAGACTGGCTTGAAGATTTTTACAAGCATCAATGTTAGATGTTACTATAAACTGTCAAACTCTCTGACCTGCGAAAAGTAGGATTTAGCAACAAGTCTAAGAATTTACAAACCAGGTTTTCTTTGGTACATCATTTTCTTTCTGGGCCATCTAAGCTATTAAAGCAGATGATCACATGGTTTGAAAAGTCTGATTTATGTTTTCCTTCTTTTTCTTGAATGGAGAAAGCATGAAAGAGAAAAGGAGACTTAAAATCTAAGCCAACAACTGACTAATCTGGTAAATATCCAAAATCCTCCCTTTAGTGTAGGTAAGCCAACAGTGGAACTAAAACTACTAAACAACTAAACAATAAAAAGAAAATGTTCTGAAGTCATATGAATATTCATCAAATATAAATGTTTATAATGCTAAATATAAGAGACCAAGGTACCAATTTTTCATAAACTCAACCATAACATGATAGTTATCTGAAAGAATAATTCCTCAAAGACACATTTCAACCTTTGAGATCCAGTTCCAAATTAAATCATCAATTCCTCACAATCAAAATCCTAGTGTTTCTTAAAAGAGCTATGTGTTTTATAGTTTAAAAATTGTAACATAATGAAAGAAGGAACCAAATCTCAAGATATTAAGTTTCTAGGACTATGGAGATTATAAAATTAAATTCTTTTGTTCTCAAACGTCAAAAATTAATTTACTAGTATCATTAACATTATCACTTTCAAGACACATTTAACTCCAACATCTCAGCCATTTAGAAGGAAAAGAAGGGTAGAATAGCATAAAGGCCTAAGCATCTTTGCTTACAAATGACAGCCAATACCTTGTCATTTAGATATATTGCTATTGAAAGTGCTTCTTCAGGGCTGCTTGTCCACTCAAGAATTTTTTTGGCCCAGTACATCCTGTCAAGCTTGACTGCATTAGCATAAGACAGCAGTTCCACTGAAGGAAATTTAAGAGATCCAGTTCATAGAACCTTAATAAAGGCAATACAAATTTCCCAATCTTTCAACAACATAGAGTATCATGAATGAATTCAATGGTACAAAACCAAATTGGGACCAAATTGTTGGTTCATATTTTACATGCAAACTTGTATTTGACAAAAAAAAATGTTGATTGGGGCTTGCATGATGGTCTAATGCACAATGACTTGTAAACATCTAATGTGAAATATCACTAAAAGAAGTAAATTCCTCTTAGCATGCATCACAAACACAAAACTGAGAGGAAAATACATTGTGAAGTTATTTACCGCATGAACCCATGCATTTTTCCATAATGAACCATCTCCAGTTGTGATGCATTCCATAGCTGGAATAAGCAAGAAATGTGATTAGAATAGTAAAACGATCAAGCAATAACCCCAATACCTAAACTGATATTAATGTCTCCGATAATGATTCACAGGAGAATTCCAGTTTGCAGACATACAGGATCTGCGGTTTTTGCTTGCTCCAGCTGTTCCTTCCTGCATACCAGATGACTTTAAGCAACCATGTGACCAACCCAGAGATTAGAAAAGCAAAATCTTCCATCACAATAAACAGAGACCAACTCAGTCTCAGACAGCAGTGAATCAGCTTACTCACATGTAGAGATGTTCTCTTTTATCTGCAGCATGGTCCATTAAAGTCCTGCGAGCCCAGTCCCACGCACCTTGCAATGAGTCATACTGAGGCTGGTAGTAGCAAAAGTTGTCAGCAAGTTCCCTTCGCACGATCAACTCCTCCAAGAATGCATCAACTGACTACACAACATCCATTTGCAACATTTAATAACAGAACTGTTTATCAATTAGATCCTCTTAACAATCACAATTTTCAATCCCTCTGGTACTCAAGTCACAGAAGAAAAAGCCAAAATTCACACCAATATTGACAGCTTCTTCCCATTTCCACAAACAAGAAAGAAGCAGGTGATCACAGGGATGATTGACAAATAAACGTTTCACAAAGTTGATCATTTTATGACTCTAGGAACGAGACTATAACATAGTTGAAACGATGCTGCAAACTTACTTATGGTCATTCTACATTTCAACTTAGGAATTCAATGGATTACAAACAAGCTTTGAAGAAGAGTTTAGAATTCACCTTGGGATTAGATTTCCTGTATGCTCGTGCCTCCAGAGCACAGCGCTGGGCTGAGATTTGCCCAAAATGCAGGTAAGGAGAGAGGCCGGACAGCCCTTTCGGCTTCAACGGATCATTCCGGTCGGTCTCGTAGTTCTTTAACCTCCTCGTCAGGAACCCGTCCTTGCTCCCCATCAGCACCTCCATCGCCGCATCCTCCCCCGGCTCGCACCACTCGATCTCCGGCACCTCCCCCGCTTCCCTAACCACCAAATCACTTCCAATTTCAGTAATTTTGTAGCAAATTTTGATTATTTTTTTTTTTCACCGTTCGATGAAACAGGAGCAATCTTTTACAGTGAGAATACCTGTGGACTTCGGCGATGAGCTCGTCCCAGTCGATGTCCGGCGGATCGTCGGTCGTCCAGGGGACGGCGGGCGGTGGGAGCTCGGGGAACTCGACGAGGTACTCGGGGAGGAGGCGGTGGATCTTGGGACGGATAGTCTTGGCTCCGTATTCCAATTTATCGGAAGCGACCCAGACAGGAACGACGTTGTGGGCGTCGACATGATGGACAGCGACCTCCGGGCCGACGCGGTCGCAGATGTCGGTGACGGCTGCGCGGAGGGGGCGTAGCGGGGAGAAGTCAGCGACGAGGGCGGAGGCGGCGAGGCGGCGGATGAGGGCGGGGAGGGTGTGGGCGGGGTCGCCGCGGAGGAGGAAGAAGGGGAGGCCGAGGGAGCGGAGGCGGCGGTGGAGGGAGCGGAGGGAGCGGAGCATGAAGGCGAGCTGGCGGGCGTGGGCGCCGAGAAAGCGGGGTTGGAAGAGGTTGAAGGCGACGGCGACTGGGGCGGCGGAGCGGGCGGCGAGGTGGGTGGCGTGGAGGAGAGCCCAGTTGTCACGGGACCGCTGGTCGCGGAACATCCAGTAGAGCACGGGGCCCGCGGGGGAGGGGGAGGAGCCGCGCTTGAGGACGCGGACCCGGCCGGGGTGGACGGGGGCGGTTTCGAGCTTGGGTGCGGTGGTGGGGGGAGTTACTCTGGGAGCCATTAGAGAGGGAGGGGAGAGGGGAAGAAGCGGGAGGAGAGGTGGAGTGGTTTGTTTATAAGAGAGAGAGAGAGAGAGAGAGAGAGGCCGAGGGTCTTTGGAGATGTTCGTGGGGCAGAAGTGGACACGTCGGAAGGGAGGGAGGTAGTGGGCGAGGTGAGCTTCTTAATTGCGCGGGAGGCGTGGGCGACGTGCGGTCGCTCGAAGCGTCATTTTTATCCCTCGGCTGTGCATGTAATCTTCTTGAATACGTTCGAATTCGGATATCAGATTTTAAAATCATCTCTTTTTTTTATTTTTGTATAAATAATTAAAAATAAAAAAATGATTAAATTTATAATTACAAAAGTTCTCTCTCACATGCATATGCACTATTATATTTTTTTTTTAAAAAAATAAAGTTTTAGCTTCAACCATTCAACTCCAACCTGTAATACCTTTTATCTTTATACAATATGCATATGTTTTATTGCCATTATTTACGACACCACCTAAGCATATCATAGGCTTTGTAATATATATATATATATATATATATATATGAAGTTTACAATGCAATTAAAATAATATGTTATTTAGCATTATTAAAATATAAATAATTATTATTTTCCTTATAATTTTTAATATATATAATTTTTAATTATTTTTTATGGTGAACTACTCCTTAAATGTGATTTTATGGCCTTCATATTTTATAGAGGCTTTTGGCTAAAGAGCTAGAACTAGGATCATTTTTGATTTCTGACTCGTTAGACGTCATGTTCAGAAAAAGACAAAACTGCTATGCCTTGAACAAACTTAACCACTCTTATGCCTCGGCAGGACCGAGCGACCCTTATGCCTTAGCAGGACCGAGCTTTCCCATAGCTCAGTAGGACTGAGCTATCTCCATAGCTAAGCAGGACCGAGCTACCTCCTCCTTCGGTTCAAGCGCCTTTGTTATCTAGCATTACGCCAAGTTCTCTGCACGATAAACAGCTTTGATCGTCCGATTTTCAAAGCGATCATCTTAAAATAGAAGCAAGAAGCCTAACATGACCATTTGATGGCAATCAATGAAAGTTCAGATCTCCTATTATTTGATGGGATTCCAACCACGTCGTTCCGTCATCCCCAAGAAGGATATAAAACCAATAATGTCAACTATAGCTTAGTGCCCATAAATAACCAAATCTCAAAGCACTTGTAAGCTTCCTTAGTCGTCGATTCTCTAACTAACAGGATTCGAATCCTACCGATCCCGTAACTAACCAGATTCGAATCAGATTCAAATCATACCGGCTTTCAGCCTCCCAAGACACATTCGAGAAGTCAGGTATTAACCTGTCATTATTCAAATAGTCTATAAATATTTAGTTCTAAGGCCTTTTTAGGTACGCTCTATGCTCCTATGCTCACTCTGAACTGAAAAGGCTCAAGCAGAGTCCTTAAGCTTTCGAGAGGCCATTTTTAAAGAACTCTTATGCGAGAGTCTTCTCCTCATATCTGATTGCTGAGAATTTTTACTGACTTGGGCATCGGAAGGTCTTTCACAGAGGCCATCCCCAACACTTCCTGTATGGAGACTATCTTGCAGGTCCATCCACATAGGAGATCACCATCGAGATCCAAGAGCGAGCAGCACCCAAGTCAGAGAACAGATTTCTTTGATGGCCAATCGAAGAAAAGCAACCTCAGATGCTTCAGATCAGGCCATTTCTTAGAGACCTGATCCCATAAACAATGTGACACCCTCACAGCCACCACCAATAGAGATTCCTCTGCTACCATCAGCAACTCCGATCACCTAGGAAGGCCTGATCCCACAAACAATGTAACACCCTTACAGCCACCGCCAATAGAGATTCCTCTGCCACCATCAGCAACTCCGGTCACCTAAAACTAGTTCACCACGCTGGTCCAACAAGTCCAAACCCTGACTCAGCTGGTGTAGGGGCTCCACAGAACCCCTCTACCAGCTATTCCCTAGCTTCCCGATGGAGTTGCTGCCCCTGTTTCACCGACGATCCCTTCTTCCAATTCATTCAAGGCTATGAGCCGTCTACAGCAACTCAATCATAAAGAGGCTAGACCGGCACCACGGAAGGCCAGAGATAAAAGCCCGCTTGAAATTTGGCAGGCTCGTTCTCTTTCTCTAGTATTCTTCCACCATAACTCTACGCCATGACCATGGTCCTCTTGTCCTCTCTCTCCATTACTCGAGATGAAGGAGTTCAACAATAACTCCGAGATATGCGCCAGGAGTGGCACCAAGAATTGGATGCTATTAAGCAAATTTTATCTTCTTAGTCGAAGGCAGAATAAGGGATCCCCTTCACTGAGAAGATTATGCGAGAGGTAATCCTCTCTTATGTTAAGCTTCCCGCCATCGAGCTATACCATGGATCCACCGATCCGGATGACCACTTAAGCAATTTTTGATCCATCATGATGTTTCATGGAGTGTTAGATGCGATCCTGTGTCGAGCCTTCCCCTCCACTCTTAGGGGATCGGCAAGAACATGGTTAAACAGTTTAAAGCCGGGCTCCATCAATTCCTTTGACGAGCTGAGCTGCCTATTCATCAACCAATTCGTCAGCAGCCACCGCCATCGGAGAAGATATGACTCCCTCTCTGAAGTTAAACAACGAGAGGGGGAGTCCTTGAGAAGTTATCTTGGTATCTTTAATACGACAATGCTGAAAGTAGACCACCTCAATCATAAGGTAGCCATGTCCGCCTTGACTGGTAGAGTATCGAAGGAGAGTGATTTTTACTTGGCAATGGAAGTCAACTATTCGAAGAACCTCTCTGATATGATGGCTCTGGAGAATAAATATTCTAGGGTCGAAGAATCAAGGAGATCAGTCTGAGCCGAGCAAACCAAAAAAAATGAGAAGAAAAGCTCGGAGAAGGATCGACCCCCTTACCATACAAGCTCACTTCGTCGTCAAAGAGCTCCTCTCTCACCGTCTAGAGATTGCATCAGAAGCCCAGTGCGGAGATTCAATCAGTATACTCGTTCTCTGTGCCATGGGTACAAATCTTAATGGAGATCGAGCGACAACTTCCTCGGCCACCACCCCTCTAAGGAAATATGGCTTGAAGGGATATGACAAAGTACTGCCGATTCCATCAAGATCATGGGCATGACACCGAGGAGTGCTGGTAACTTCAAAATGAGATCGAGCAACTCATCCACCAAGAAAGGCTGGATCAATTCAGAAGGCCCCCCGAACTGAACAATGAAGAAGATCATCAACCCAAGCCCTGACCACTACCTCCACCGAACCCTCCATCTATTGGTAACGTTAATATGATTGCTACGATCAGCTTCTCCCCAACTCAGCCGAATGAAGAAGAAAGTTTGCTAAAGAGGGCCCGATCCGAGGGACTCTCTTTTCAGATGAAGACTTCTAAGGGATACAGTATCCGTACGATGATGCTTTAGTTATATCTCTTAATATGAATAATTATGATGTACACAAAATTTTAGTTGATAGTGGAAGCTTCGTTAATATTTTGCATTTTGATGCTTTTGTGAGGATAAAATTGTGAATGGAGGATCTTCGAACCATAGACTCTACCTTGGTAGGGTTTACTGGCGACACTATCACTCCCGAAGAAGTCATTACATTAGTGGTCCGAGCCGGCACCTGGCTCAGTATAGCCATTGTTCATATAGACTTTTTGGTAACCAAGCTTTGGTCACCGTACAATGCTATCCTTAGCAGGCCTGGACAAATGTCCCTTAGAGCCATCATATATATTCCCCATCTTGCTATGAAATTTCCAACAGAGTGGGGAGTGGGCGTAGTTCGAGGAAACCAGGCCATGACTCGATATTGTTTTGTTGCCGATCTTCAATCCAGAAGACCAGAGGTCGATGGCTTGGACGCTCGAGAGGACTTTGCCAAGCAATAGGGAGAGCTGGTCGAGGAGCTTAAAGAGATGCCACTCGACGAAGCTCGGTCGGACCGAACTATAAAGGTTGAATCTTAGTTGGAAGGAAAGCCTCGGCAAGACTTGATTGAGTTCCTCTGAAAGAATGCTGATGTCTTCACTTATTTAGCCTCAGATATGCTGGGGATTAGTCCGGATGTGCTTATCCATCACCTTAATGTGGATAAGACGTTCCGGCCAATCAAGCAGAAGAAAAGAAACTTTGCCTCTAAGTGTTAGAAATCCATTGAGGAAGAAGTGGACAAGCTCCTCAAAGCGAACTTCATTCGGAAAGTAAATTATTTAGATTGGCTGACAAATGTCGTGATGGTAAAAAAGTCGAATGGCAAATGGAGAATCTGCATTGACTTCACGAACCTCAACAAGGCTTGCCCGAAAGACAGCTTTTCTCTTCCGAGGATCGATCAACTCGTAGACGCTACCTTGGGCCACCAAATGCTGACCTTTATGGATGCTTACTCGAGCTACAATCAAATTCGGATGGTTCCCAAAGATGAAGAAAAGACCGCCTTCATAATTGACTGAGGTATTTATTACTACCAAGTCATGCCTTTTGCTTTAAAGAATGTTGGAGCAACATACCAAAGACTAATCAATAAGGTCTTTAAAGAACAAATTGGTCAGAACATGAAAGTCTATATTGCTGACATATTGGTTAAAAGCAAGGAAGCCTCACAGCACATCGTGTTAGTTAAACTTTTGTAGGCTACAGATATGCATTTTAAAATTTACTAAAATAAATACGCAACAGAAGCAATAAGATATTAGATCTAATCCAATATCAGCCTACAACAAGATCAATATATAAAATTATATATATAAAGGTATAAAAGAAAAGTACATATATTAAATCTATGTAAAAAGGTACACAGATCAAATCTATATAAATACAAATAACATAGATCATATCTATGTTTGTGGCCTAGTGTCTTAGATCATATATAAGTCAATAGTAACTATTGAATCTTTTACCTTTTGATGCTTAATAACTCATGTAGCAATAGAAGGCGGTGGTAAGTACAACTTCTGCAAGCCACACAAAGGTCTATGGCCTCTACAGATGATCCACACCGGGGTTCTGGTCCTAACCAACCTCTTCGGAGTACTAGCTCCTCTCCTAGGCTTCGACAATGAGATTTCTTCTTTTTAACATCAAGGTGCTCTTGGAATTGTCAAAAGGATGCATCTCCTGAGAAAACATTTTCCCCAAGGCTTTATAGCCAGAATCCTTTTCACCCTAAAAACTTCTTATCTCCTTATCTTTTTCTTTTCCAACATTTTTTGAAAGATAAGGAAGAAACCTTCATCTTCTTTTTCAGTTAAAAATCAAAAAGGTTAGAAGTTAGAAGAAACTCTTCATCTCCTTTTTTTAGTTAAAAACCAAAAAGGTTAAAAGTTAAGGAAGAAAATCTTCATCTCCTTTTTCCGTTAAAAACCAAAAAGGGTTAGAAGATAATGAATGAAGGGTAATTAGGGAGAGGTCATTAATATTCATTTTAAATTCAAACTTAAAAATTTTGAATTCAAAATCAAACTTCAAACTTGAAATTAAAATAGTTTAAATTTTAAATTCATAATTTGAATTTAAACAGGTAAGGATGTTAACATTAGGCTTACCTAAATTTGAGCCCAAACCAAATCCTATTTGATTTGACCTAGATATTCATAACTCAATCAAATTGAGCTAGCCGGCAATCGTTTTGCCAATTTAATCCTTCAATTAATTTACTAATATTTATTTTCTCAATCATCCAATCAGATAGAATCCTCTATGGTGTGTGACCCCATAGGTTCGAACACTAAGCCGGCAGCACTGGAACACTTTCAATACTAATCGAAGTCGCCATCTAGCAATGACACCCGATGTTCGGATAGGTCGAAGGTTGCAGAGCAATAATCAAGAACCTTTGGCATATGGTTACCATATAATTCATTTGACCCTCAATGCTCAAGATGACTTAGTTTTTAACTGTTAACCCTTAATCAGCTCATCCATAAAGTATCTCAATCTTCACAAGTCCTGTGACTCCTCACAAGGACTACCCTGGCCAAGGTTTTGCTAAATTAAAACACAGTGAGACATTTATTCCAAACTATTTGGAGGGGTCAATCCCATCTTGATCCACTCACTGCTCCATAAGTATTTTACTGCACCCAGAAACCTTCTATCACTGGATTAAAAATTTAGGTAATCTGGTACCAAAGTACAGTAGGTTGCTTACAAGCTACCATGATAATCTCAGGTCAGAGGGACACTTATATCCATATCCTTTCGCAAACACTTCTTGGCAGAAGAGTGTTCCGCAATTGGTCACGTTCAGTGAGATATCATATACCTCACCTGCATGTCATACCAGTGTCGCCACACTCTTTGATAAAGAGGACAACTAACCCATATGATATACAATGACCTTTACTTGATACATAGTTGTCCTATAACTATATATCATTTGGTTGTGACTATTTTAAGAACCACTCAATAAACCCTCTCTTTATTGAATAGATTATGGTTCTAAGGACTCCATCACAATAGAATTTATTTTAGAAAGATGCAATGTGATGAACAGCCAAATAAATATTTTATTAATTAATAATTTATATATATTTATAACTTACACAATCATCTACATGTTAGTTGGTTGGCTTTAGGATACAATTTCCAACAACTCCCACTTGGACTAAAGCCACTCAGAATAGTATTTAATACCCATCTTTCATTTATGGTCATCAAATTCTTTGATTTCGAGAGCTTTAGTGAATGGGTCGGCTAGGTTCTCCTTTTCATCAATTTTCTGAAGGTCGATATCACCTCGCTTCACGATTTCTCTCACAAGGTGATAACGACGTAGAATATGTTTGGTACGTTGATGGGATTTCGGCTCTTTAGCTTGAGTAATGGCTTCGGTATTGTCACAGTACACCGAAATAGGACCATCCAAAGAAGGTGTCACTCCCAGTTCTTCTAGAAACTTTTGCAACCATACAGCTGTAGGGAGAATTAATCTCCGAAGCATGCATATTTTAAAATTTGATAACAATTATCAATGCAGAATTTTAAAGATTAAATATTAATATATCTAACATGCATCAAGATCATATCTTTGCCTTATATAGGATCGTTTGATCTAAAATGTGCATATAAATAAAATCATCAAGATCATATCTTGATCCTCAAGATAAGAAGTCGTACTTCTTGCCTTGAATCATGCCTTAAGATCTAGGGATCATATCACTTACCTTAAGGGCAGTTGGTAAATCCTTTTGTGCTCTGCAGCCGTTCAATCGTCCGGCCTCTAGTATCATCCACGCGAAGCCCTGAATGATCGGATTCTCGGGAGTGCTAGCTCGCGGAAAAATAACTTTGCTGATCTTGAATCCTCCCACTTGAATCTTCCTCCAAGATCCACCAAACTTTTGCTAACACCAGAATCACCATGATTTTTCTATTCTAACTCTTTAGAATTTCAATCCATGACATATCGTGTGTTGTTGTTCTTATCTGGTTAGGGATATCCTCTATTTATAGTCTCATTTTAGCCAGCCATTAAATTCTAACATTTAGAATTCTACCGTTCGGTAAAAAGCAAAGAGATGCCGAACCAAAGAGATGCAGCGTTTGGTTAATTCCGACGTTCGGTGAAAACCAAAGAGACGCGGTATTTTGTTAATTTCAACATTCGGTGAGAACTAAAGAGATGTGAATTCTAACACTTAGAATTCCATCGCCTGGTTGATTCAAAGAGGCACATTTATTCCATATAAATTCTAACACTTTAGAATTCCAACGGAATCGTTTGGAGAAGATTAATGTTACATATTAAATTCTATATGTGAATTTAATATCTTAGACTTTAGTTATCTCATCATGTGAGATACTTATGCGAGAGGTTTGGGTTAGGTTTTGGTTTAAGCTGATCTGAATTTATTGGACTGAACCTACATAGATCATGGTTCTAGCCCAAATCAAATTTGGCTAGTCCTGAATCTATTTAAATTCAAATAAAGTCTAATTTCAAATCAATATTTGAAATTGATTAGTCCTTCTAATATACTTAAACCAAATTGAATCTTATTCACTTGTACTTAACCCAATTAAGATAATTTAATCAATCAAATTGATTAATTAAATCATATACGATTCTCAATCGTTGATCAGCAAATAGATCATCCTAGGAAACTTCTATGCGTGTGATTCTCTAGGTTCGAACCTAAGCCGGTAACATAGAAACAACTTTCTATACTAATCGATGTGTCCATCTAGCAATGGAACCCGACATCCAAATAGGTCGAAGAGTTACCGAGCAAACTCCAAGTACCCTAAGAAACAGTTACCGTATAATTCATCCTTTTAACAACAAATGCTAAGGATGGCTTAAGAGCCTGTCAACTCTAAACAGCAAATCATAAAGTAATTTCAATTTTAGTGATCATGTAACTTTCACATGAAGTGCCTTGGCCAAGGTCTTGCTAAATTGAAACACAAGCATTTCTCCTTTTAACGGGATAGGTCAAATTCCATCTTGATCCACAACTGACTACCACAAGTACTTGACTGCATCCAGTAACCTTTCATAGCTGGATTAGAAATCTAGGTGTCCGTACCTAAGTACAATGAGTTGCTTGCAAGTCATCGATTGTGATATTCAGGTCTGAAGGATACTTATACCTATATCTTCTCGGTTTAACTCTTGACAGCAGAGAATCCGAAAATGAGTCACGTTCGGTGAAATGTACTCCTACACTTTCACCTGTATGTCATACCAGTGTCTCTACACTCCTTGGTTAAGAGGATAACCAACAAATATGATATACAACGTCCTATAATTGATAGTACTATAGCCCTTTCATAGTATATCATTTGGTCGCGAACTCTTTTGAGGACCTTCATAGATAAATCCTCCTTTATCGTGAAGGAAGATCCTGAGGGCTTCATTACTATTAGGAGTTTTAAGAAGATGTTCTTGTAATGAATAAACTGCCAAATAACTTTTATTAATATATCAAGTTATATGTAATTTACATTAGCACAATCATCAAATGATTGGCTTTAGGATATAATTTCCAACAAACTCCTACTTAGCCTAAAGCCACTCATTACAGTATCTAATACCCATCTTCAATTTATAGTGTTCAAACTCCTTGATGCTGAGTGCTTTAGTAAATGGGTCACCTAGGTTTTCCTTTCATCAATCTTCTGAAGATTTATGTCACCTCGTTCTATAATCTCTCGAATGAGATGAAACCGACGCAGTATGTGCTTGTTGCGCTGATGTGCTCGTGGTTCCTTTGCTTGAGTTATGGCACCAGTGCTGTCACTATACAACAAGACTGGTCCATCTATGGAAGGTGCCACTCCAAGCTCGAAGATAAACTTTCACAGCCACACAGCTTCTTTCGCAGCATCTGATGCAGCGATATACTCTGCCTCGCACACTGAATCTGCCACTGTATGTTGCTTGGAACTTTTCTAGCAAACAACTCCACCATTCAGGATAAACACGAAACCTGACACACTTTTGCTATCATCATGATCTGATTGGAAACTGTAATCAGTATATCCAATAAGTTTCAAATCAGACTCTCCATAGACTAACCACTGGTCTTTAGTATTTCTCAAATACTTAAGGATTGTCTTAACAACTTGCCAGTGTTTTTCTCCTGGATCAGATTGGTATCTACTCACTACTCCTAGTGAGTATGCCACATCTGGTCTTGTACATGTCATGGTGTACATAATCGATCCCACTGCCAAAGCATATAGAATTCGACTCATACATTCTCTTTCATTAGGAGTTGTCGGACAATCCTTCTTAGAAAGATGAATTCCATGGCCTATTTGAAGATAGTCTTTCTTGAATTCTCATGCTAAATTTTTAGCACGGTGTCAATGTACGTAGATTGGGATAAACCAAGCATCCTCTTAGATCTATCTCTATAGATCTTCATCCCTAGGATGTATGATGCTTCTCCCAGATCTTTCATGGAGAATTGTGATGATAACCATATCTTTATTCCTTGTAATGCAGGGATATCATTTCCGATTAAGAGAATATCATCCACATATAATACAAGAAATACAATAATAAAACCGTTAGCCTATTTATAAATGCAAGGTTCTTCTTTATTCTAAATAAAGCCATAAGATTTGATCACATTATCAAATCGTATGTTCCAACTCCTAGATGCTTGCTTAAGTCCATAAATGGACTTCTGTAGCTGCACACTTTAGACTCGTCTTCAGATATAAAACCTTCAGGCTGTATCATATACACCTGTTCATCTAAATTACCATTTAGAAAAGTGATTTTAACATCCATCTTCCAAATCTCATAATCGAAGTGTGCTGCTATAGCTAGCATAATCTGAATGGATTTCAGCATTGCCACAGGAGAAAATGTCTCGTCATAGTCAATACCATAATGTTGACGATACCCTTGGCAACCAGACGTGCTTTGTAGGTCTCTACCTTACCGTCTGCGCCTCTTTTCCTCTTGAAAACCCACTTACACCCTATGGGTTTTATCCCTTCGGGTGGGTCAACTAATGTCCATACATTATTGTCCTTCTTGGAATCAAGTTCGGATTTCATGGCATCAAGCCATTTATCATAGTCAGTCCTTTGCATAGCATCCATATAGGTGATCAGATCCTCGTTGTTCTCATCGAGCTCAATAGGATCCTCGTTCTGGACTAAGAAACCTAAGTATCTATCCGGTTGATGTGGTATCTACTAGATCGCCTTAATGGTGCATTTAAAATGGGTTTTGAGTTTGATCTAATCAACTCAGATTCTAAGGGTTCACTGGTTTGTGTTGTTCCTTCTACTTGATGAACTTCCTCAAGTTCAATATTAGACTATTTGTTCCTTCACTAAGGAACTCCTTTTCAAGAAAAACTGCTCTATTACTAATGAACAACTTTTGTTCTTTTGTATTGTAAAAGTAATATCCTTTGGTTTCTTTCGGATAGCCGATAAAAAAATATTTGTCAGATTTGGTTCAAGTTTGGCTGATTTTGCACGTTTCACATAAGCTGGACACTCCCAGACTCTCAGATAGGTGATAACCAGTTTATATCCATACCACATCTCATATGGAGTTTTAGAAATAGACTTACTTGGAACCTTATTGAGAATTGATAAGCTGATTCTAATGCATATCCTCAAAATGATATTGGCAAGCTTGCAAAACCCATCATGGATCGAACCATGTCTAACAAAGTTTGATTCCTTCTTTCGACACACCGTATGCTGCGGTGTTCATGGAGGAGTCCATTGGGAGAGAATCTCATTCTCCCTTAGATATGTCACAAAGTCATTTGAAAGGTATTCGCCTCGATCTGATCGAAGGGTCTTAATACATTTTCCTGTTTTTTTTCTACTTCTTTATGATATAGTTTGAACATTTCAAACGATTCAGATTTGTCTCATAAGATAGACATAACCGAACCTAGAAAGGTCGTCTATAAAAGTAATGAAGTAGTAATATCCACCTTTGGCACAAGTGCTCATTGGTCCACATATATCAGTATGTACTAGACCCAATAGCTCTTTAGCTCTTTCACCTTTTCCAGTAAAAGATGACTTGGTCATTTTACCAAAAAGATAGGATTCACAGGTAGTTAATGATTCACAATCATCAACTCGAAGGATGCCCTCCTGAGTTAACCTGTTCAATTGTTCTGTTGATATGACCTAGCCGATGGTGCCAAAGATAAATATCGGTGACATCATTTATTCTAGGGCACTTACTTAATTTGTACACTATATTCACATGCTGTGATAATATATAAATGCCATTAAATAAATGTCCAGTCATTACAGTGACTCCATTCATAATGATATTCAAAGTAACATCCTTTATTAAAATTTCATAATGACTTTTGGCTAGAAGGCCTACAGAAATTACGTTCAACAAGAACGTTGGGCAAAAATGACAATCATTTAGTACAATGACATTTCTATTGAAAACTATTTCAAGAACTCCTAATGTCAGAACTGGAACTAATCTTCCATCGCCGACATTGAGGAATCTTTCATTGTCCTCAAATCTTCTAGTGACCTGTAGTCCCTGCAATGAATTGCAAATGTTAAAAGGACTTTCGGTATCCAATACCCAGGTCTGATTATCATATACAGAAAAATTACAATGTGTTATCATATAAATACCTTGTTGAGCAACATCTTGCCCCTTTTTCTTCTTTGGCCTGTTTGGATCAAGTGTGGCAATGCAAAGATGACAGTTCTTCTTCCAGTGCCCTTGCATCTTGCAATGAAATCATTCAGCTTGACTTTTGTCAACTTTCTTCTTCTGCATCTGACCCTTTATAGATGTCCTAACATGTTGCACCTTTTTCTTATTTTTTTTCTTCTTCCCTTTCCCAAAGGGTTGACGCCCTACCTTAGATCCTTCAACCACATTAACCAAACCCTTAGAGAGCTGGTTGTCCTTCTTAAAGTTCTGTAACAACCCCAACAAGCCGTTGTAGTTTACTGCAGGCTTTGTCATTCGAAAATAAGTAAGGAAAGGTCGGAAGGATAGAGGCAAGGAATTCAGGATCACATCTTTTTCCAACTGCTCATGTAGGAGAAAGCCGAGCTTGCTTAGAAGTTCTATCTTCTTGATCATGTACAATACATGATCAGTGATAGAAGATCCATCCCTCATTCGAGTATTAAAAATAGCACAACTAGTTTTGTGCCTTTCAACATCGTCGGGTGTGCTAAAAGATTCATTCAACGCTTGAATGATTTCTTCCAGCTGAGCATTCTCGAACCAGCGACCGAATTCATCGTTCATTGTTGCTAGTATGATGCAACGCACGCTAGTTCTATCAATGAGCCACTTCTGATAAGTGTTTTTCTCAGAACTTTGGGTGTTTGCATCAGGTATCTTTGGTGCAGGATTATTCAGAATATATAGAATCATCTCATGCTCAAGGACGATCTTAAGTTTTCTAAACCAGCTATTGAAATTCAAACCATTCAACTTGTCACTATCTAATAAGGACCTTAATGATAAATTAGTGGCCATTTCTGCATAAGGAAAAACTGAAGTTTAGTAATATATAAATTGATTCAGTCTAAAGACTTGGACTTTAGTCTAAAGGTTCTTCCATTATTTTGTTCAAATTGGCAGCCTCTACACCCCAATTCAAAGAATTATTCTTAATTCTTTAGTGGGCACTAAGATCTACATAGACTACATATAGGCCCAAGTGAAGCTTGGCCAACCCATATGCATCTAAGAGTAGGTTCAAAACCAATTGTTTCTCAAAACAATTCTTAGTGTTCAGTTTTGCCCCATGTTCTTCTTCAGCAGGCATGGAGTGCCTCCACTGAGAGTTCTGGTTAGGTCCAACCATTAAATGATATAATCAGTGTAACCTATCAATAGACAACCAAGCCCGAGTGAAGCTCGGCCTATCTGACTGTCTATTTAATAGTTATGCTAACTTATCATATAATGAATGATAATTCGATGGTTGATAAACACCAGGCATGGAGTGCCTCTAATGATTATCAAGACATTGGACTCATTATCACCCACCTTAATGGGAGGCTATGATCTAGTTATCATATAACTATTTCATTTTAAGGACCTAATAATTTTAGAGGATTTAATAATCTAAAGATAAATTGACTAATCAAGTTCTCCCACTGAATCTGTGAAGTCAGTAGAATGAAACAAGATTAAGTCAGGTTAAGTGGCATCTAAATCAGTTAGACTAATTTCTTTACAGGCATGGGTCAACCCGAATCAGGTAAATGATCTAAATCATAAATGGTTCACCATATTGACCAGGTAAGTGAGATCGATGGGAGGGATATGCCATTAACTCGTTAAAGACGCATCAATACAAGTAACTCCCAATTAAAACCATTCGATCATTGATCCTAGAGCAACTTGCCAACTCACCTTGACATCATATGGTTAACCAATTTTGATTTGACCATCTAAGAGATTCATGCTCAACCATGGAGCCTAATCTACTTTCATTTGGTTTAATCAAAGACATGGACATGATCAACTACAACTATTGTTTGATTTAGAGCATCCTTAACCTAATCTAATCAATTTAGATTTGATCAAATACTCTTATAGTCCATTTGATTTAAACCTTAGGGTCTAACCCTTTATGGACCTGATTTAGCTAACCCAAAAGATTAAATATATTTCACATCATATATTTTGAATCATGCATCAGTTGCATTATTTAACTACTCATAATTCCTATATTTAGATCGTATCTAAAAATTATGAATAAATATTTGACATTCAAAAAAGACTCTCATAAATATTTGTATGTTTTATAACATAGACATCATGCCATCATATCTTATATCTATGTTTTTATACTAAACATGCAAATATCATGCTTTTATACAACATCATATGTATCAAATATAAAACATCTCTTGAGAGTGTGTGTAATCTGTGTTTGACGCCAAAGATCAATTTAAATTATCTTTTGACTAAACATCAAGAACCATAACGTTACGACAATATGTCATAGAATACCTCGTTGAATGGGTAATTTGAATTTTTAATCCATCTGTGACCGAATAGACCTGTGATCCATTTTAGCTTTGATTACACAATTAATAGGAGCATTAATTTATATGCAATAAATTAGATCAATGACAAAACCATGCTCTGATACCATTTGTAGGGAGAATTAATCTTTGAGGCATGCATATTTTAAAATTTGATAACAATTATCAATGCGGAATTTTAAAGATTAAATATTAATCTATCTAACATGCATCAAGATCATATCTTTGCCTTATATATAGGATCGTTTGATCTAATATGTGCATATAAATAAAATCATCAAGATCATATCTTGATCCTCAAGGTAAGAAGTCGTACTTCTTGCCTTAAATCATGCCTTAAGATCTAGGGATCATATCATTTACCTTAAGGGTAGTTGGTAAATCCTTTTGTGCTCTGCAGCCGTTCAATCGTTCTGCCTCTAGTATCATCCATGTGAAGCCCCGAATGATCGGATTCCCGAGAGTGCTAGCTCGCGGAAAAATAACTTTGCTGATCTTGAATCCTCCCACTTAGAATCTTCCTCCAAGATCCACCAAACTTTTGCTAACACCAGAATCACTAGGATTTTTCTATTCTAACTCTTTAGAATTTTAATCCATGACATATCGTGTGTTGTTGTTATTATCTAGTGAGGGATATCCTCTATTTATAGTCTCATTTTAGCCAGCCCATTAAATTCTAACATTTAGAATTCCGCCGTTCGGTAAAAAGCAAAGAGACGCTGAACCAAAGAGACGCGGCATTTGGTTAATTCCGACGTTCGGTGAAAACCAAAGAGATGCGGTGTTTTATTAATTCTGACGTTCGGTGAGAACTAAAGAGATGTGAATTCTAACACTTAGAATTCCATCACCGAGTTGATTCAAAGCGGCACATTTATTCCATATAAATTCTAACACTTTAGAATTCCAATGGAATTGTTTGGAGAAGATTAATGTTACATATTAAATTCTATATGTTAATTTAATCTCTCAGACTTTAGTTATCTCATCATATGAGATACTTATGCGAGAGGTTTGGGTTCAGGTTTTGGTTTAAGCTGATCTGAATTTATTAGACTGAACCTACATAGATCATGGTTCTAGCCCAAATCAAATTTGGCTAGTCCTGAATCTATTTAAATCCAAATCAAGTCTAATTTCAAATCAATATTTGAATTTGATTAGTCCTTCTAATAGACTTAAACCAAATTGAATCTTATTCATTTGTACTTAACCCAATTGAGATAATTCAATTAATCAAATTGATTAATTAAATCATATACGATTCTCAATCGTTGATAAGCAAATAGATCATCCTAGGAAACTTCTATGCGTGTGACTCTCTAGGTTCGAACCTAAGCCGGTAGCATAGAAACAACTTTCTATACTAATCGATGTGCCCATCTAGCAATGGAACCCGACGTCCAGATAGGTCGAAGAGTTGCCAAGCAAACTCCAAGAACCCTAAGAAACAGTTATCGTATAATTCATCCTTTTGACCATAAATGCTAAGGATGGCTTAAGAGCCTGTCAACTCTAAACAACAAATCCATAAAGTAATTTCAATTTTAGTGATCATGTGACTTTCACATGAAGTGCCTTGGCTAAGGTCTTGCTAAATTGAAACACAAGCATTTCTCCTTTTAACGGGATAGGTCAAATTCCATCTTGATCCACAACTAACTACCACAAGTACTTGTCTGCACCCAGTAACCTTTCATAGCTGGATTAGAAATTCAGGTGGTCCGGTACTTAAGTATAATGAGTTGCTTGCAAGTCACCGGTTGTGATCTTCATATCTAAAGGATACGTATACCTATATCATCTTGAATTAACTCTTGACAGCAGAGTATCCGGAAATGAGTCATGTTCGGTGAAATGTACTCCTACACTTTCACCTGTATGTCATACCAATATCTCTACTCCTTGGTTAAGAGGACAATCAACAAATATGATATACAACGTCCTATAATTGATAGTACTATGGCCCTTTCATAGTATATCATTTGGTCGCGAACTCTTTTGAGGACCTTCATAGATAAATCCTCCTTTATCGTGAAGGAAGATCCTGAGGGCTTCATTACTATTAGGAGTTTTAAGAAGATGTTCTTGTAATGAATAAACTGCCAAATAACTTTTATTAATATAGTAATTTATATGTAATTTACATTAGCATAATCATCAAATGATTGGCTTTAGGATACAATTCTCAACAATAGCTTCCTTTGATGCATTCGATGCCGCAATATATTTTGCCTCGCAAACGGAGTTTGCCACAATGTGCTGCTTGGAACTTTTTCGTAGATCGCTCCTCCATATAGGGTAAAAATAAATCCTAACACACTCTTGCTGTCATCCCTATCTGATTGAAAATTGGAGTCAGTATATCCCACAAGTTTTAAGTTAGGTTATCCATAAATTAGCCATTGGTCCTTAGTATTTCATGAAGACTATTACTTAAGAATAGTCTTCACTACTTTCCAATGAGCGCCACCTGAGTCAGATTGGTATTTACTCACTATCCTTAGTGAGTATGCCACGTTTGGTCTAGTACATATTATAGCATACATGATAGAACCACTGCCGAAGCATATGGAATCCTACTCATATGCTCTCTTTCCTTAGGAGTTATCGCATAATCCTTGTTGGAGAGAGAAATTCTATGGCCTATTGGTAGATAGCCTTTTTTAGAATTCTCATGCTGAACCGTTTCAGCACAGTCTATGTACGTAGATTGGGATAATCCCAGAAGCCTCTTAAATCTATCTCTATAGATTTTTATACCAAGTATATAAGAGGCTTCATCCAAGTCCCTCATAGAAAACTGAGATGACAACCAGACCTTTATTCCCTATAGTTGGGATGTCATTCCCGATTAAGAGAATGTCATCCACATACAACATAAGGAATATAACCACAAAACCATTAGCCCATTTGTAAATATAAGGTTCTTCTCTGTTTCTAACGAAACCATACATCTTGATACATTTATCAAACCACATGTTCCAACTTCGAGATGCCTGCTTCAATCCATAAATGGATCTTTGAAGCTTGCACACTTTTGACTCATATGTGGATGTGAACCTTTAGGTTGTATCATATACACCTCCTCTTCCAGCTCACCATTCAGGAAAGCTGTTCGGACATCCATTTGCTAGATTTTATAATCAAAGTATGCTGCTAAAGCAAGCATAATCCGAATGGATTTGAGCATTGCCACAGAATAAAATGTCTCATCATAGTCTATACCATAACGTTGACAACATCCATTGGAAACCAGACGGGCTTTATAGGTCTCTACCTACCCATCTGTGCCTCTTTTCCTTTTGAAAATCCATTTGCATCCAACGGGTTTTATCCCATCGGGTGGATCAACCAATGTCCATACATTGTTGATTTCCATAGACTTCATTTCGGATTTCATGGCTTCTAGCCATTTCTTAAAGTCAAACCTCTGCATTGCATCTATATAGGTGATCGGATCCTCATTATTTTCATCGAGTTCAATAGGATCATCATCTCGGACCAAAAAACCATAGCATCTGTCGATTGACATAGTACCCTACTCGATCTCCTTAATGGTTCTTGTATAGGCTCTGGGTTTGATTTAATCAAATTTGCTTCTATATTATCTCTTAAGTATGTCGGTTTTTCTCCTTGTTGAACTTCACTAAGTTCAATCTTAGTAGCTTCAGTTCCTTCACCAAGGAACTCCTTTTCTAAAAAGATAGCCTTAAACAGATGAAAAACTTTTGTTCTTCAGGCAAGTAAAAGTAATACCCCTTATAACTTTTGATACCCTACAAATAGGCACCGGTCAGACCTAGGTCCAAGCTTATCTGTTTCCAAACGTTTAACATAAGCCGGATAGCCCCAGACCCAAAGGTGTGAGAGTATGGCTTATGCCCAGTCCATATCTCATATAGTGTTTTGTTAACAGAGTTACTTGGGATCCTATTTAAAAGATAACAAGCTGACTCTAAAGCATAACCCCAAAAAAAAGATCGGCAGAGAAGCAAAGCCCATCATGGACCGAACCATATCTAACAGGGTTCGATTCCTTCTTTCAGACACTCCATTTAATAAGGTGTCCCTGGAGGTTTCCATTGAGAGAGAATTCCATTCTCCTCAAGATATGTTAGAACTCACTAGAAAGATATTCACCACCTCGATTGATCGAAGGGTTTTGATAAACTTTTCAGTTTGTTTTTCTACTTCATTACGATATCGTTTGAACATTTCAAACGATTCAGACTTATGTCTCATAAATATATAACCATACCTCAAAGATCATCTGTAAACGTAATAAAATAATTATACCCACCCCTAGCACTGACATTCATAGGTCCGCATACATCAGTATGTATCAGACTTAGAATTTCATTGGCCCATTCACCTTTTCACTAAAAGATGATTTGGTCATTTTACCCAGAAGACAAGATTCACAGGTTGGTAATGATTCGAAATCATTAACCTCAAGTAGACCTTCTTGTCTTAACCTGTTTATCCTGTTCTTGTTAATATGACCTAGCCGGTAGTGCCAAAGGTAAGCATTAATTATATCGTTTATCTTAGGGCATTTGCTTGATGTATACATTATACTAACATGTCGCGATAGTACATATATGCCATTACTCATATATCCATTCATCGCAACAGAACCATTCATAATGATTTTGCAAATATCATTATTTATTGATAGTTCATAACCAGACATGGCCAATTGGCCTACAGAAATGACATTTAAAATGAAAGATGGATAATAATGACGTTCATTTAAAATGATTGTACAAGACTCAAAAACAAGTTTGATGACTCCCAACGCCAGGACTGAAACTTAGCTTTAATTTTCATGTTTAAGAATCTCTCACCGTCCTCGAATCTTCTACTAACTTGAAGTCCCTGCAAAGAATTGCATATGTGAATTGGACTTTGGTATCGAATACCCAATTAGTAGTATCATAGATAGAGAAATTATAAGACGGTATCATATAAATACCTTGTTCCGCATTTTCTTGTTGTTTCCTCTTCTTGGACCTGTTCGAGTCAAGGGATGCAATATATAGAGGATAGTTCCTCTTCCAATGACCCTGCTTCTTGCAAAAGAAGCACTCCGCCTTACTCTGATCAGCTTTAACCTTTTTAGCCCGATTGATTCCAGCATTTTGCACCTTCTTCCTTTTATTTTTCTTTTCTCTTTCTTAAAGGGACGACAACCTCCCAAAGAACCTCCCACTAAATTCACCACCCCTTTATCGAGCTGGTGATCTTTCTTATAAGTTTGCAGTAAACCAAGTAAACCATGGTAGTTTACAGCAGGCTTATTCATTCTATAATGATCGAGAAAGTCAAGATAGGAAGGAGGCAGGAGTTCAGTATCACATCTTTCCCAAGTTGTTCATGCAAGGGACAACCGAGTTTGCCCAAGCACTCAATCATCTCGATCATAGACAATACATGATCAGTGACCGAGGCTCCATCACGCATCCACACATTATAGATAGCACAAGAGACCTTATACTTCTTAACATCGTCTGGTGTCCCAAAGAATTCCTTCAACTTTTGAAGAATTTTCTCTGGCTGGGCTTCCTCAAATTTGCAACTGAACTCATCGTTCATCCTGCTAGCATTATGCATCGGATAGTGGTCCGATCAGAGAGCCACTTCTGATAAGTATCCCTGACCGAATCCGAGCATTAGGAGCAGGGACTTCCGGTGCTAGATCTGTTATCATATAAAGGATCGTTCATATTCTAGGACAATCCTAAGCCTTCGATATCAGCTATCAAAGTTGGGACCCTTAAGTTTTTCATTATCAAGCAATGATCGGAGCGACAAGTTGGTAGACATTATTTGAAAGAAAAACTAAAAACCTATTATTATATGAATTATTATCCTAAAGATATGGACTTTAGTCTAAAAGTCCTCCCACTATTTTATTCAGACCAGTAGCCTCTACCTTCAATCTGAGGAATTACTCTTAATCCCTTAGTAGGTACTAGAATTCAATAGACAATACATGAGCTTGACTTTGGCCGGCTCACCCATGCACATCTAAAGGTAGGTTCTTTAACCAATTACTTCTCCAAGTAACTTCTAGTAATTAATTTTGCCTCAGGGTGTACTTCAATCGGCCTTTGGGCCTCCTATTGAAGGTCTTAGTTAGGTCCAATCATTAACATGACAAAATTTAATGCTTCTAACCAACGAATAGTTAAGCTCGACTTTGGCCAGCCCATTTGACTACCGTTAAGAGAGTCACATTGAGCCATCATATTAGGATTAGCAATTTCAATAGCTTGATGAACATTTGACCTTTGGGTCTGCCAATGATCATCCAACTATTGGACCCATTATCATTCACTTAATGGGAGGCTAAGACTTAGTTATCCCTATAACTTCATCTTTTTAAGGATCTAATAATTTAGAGGATTTCTTCTTAATGTGTGACATATGAAAGAGAACACATGGACTATAATCAAGAATTTTTCCACTAACTTGTAAAAGGGTTCATGAATAATTAGTTCATGGGTACCTAAATCAATCATACTGATTCACCATAGATGACATGAGCTAACTTGAATCATTGAGCTACCCAATCAATTTGATCGACCACATCTTACAGGTAAGTGAGATCAAGGGATGGGTTCATCATATTTGATTAGATTAGCTTAAAGACTTGGGCTCACCACTGAGCCACAAATCAAGTCCATTTAAATTTATAAACTGATCAATCTAACTAATTAGAGAGATCTAAAAGAATGTAACTTAACTCAACTTTTGATTAGATTTAAGTTTTCTTTTTAGTCCAATTAATCTAAACTTAGGTTTAACCCAATTAAGGATCTAACTCAAGCTAACTCATGACCCTAAAACTTATGTAAATGACTTAAGATCTTTAAATCATATTTCTAGATATCTTTGTCCTTTAAGATAATTTAATTTCTCAATTAAATTCAACAAACATTTAAATTAAAACAGTTTTAATTTAACATATAAAATAAATTTTTAAAAAATTAAAATAATTTATTATTATATCATCCAAAAATAAGATTAAAACGATTTTAATCTATATCCTCATCACTTTTCTTCTTCATGGTCATGACACAAGTGGCACCCCTACACGCCATAGGAGACCCCATTGAATAAAAAGAAAAGGTCTTTAAACCCTATTTCTCTTCTATGACCGGATGGTCTTATGAATACACCCAATTCAAGTACTTGGCATCCTACCAAAATAGCCTTCAAGTGCTCTCAGCAGCCTATTGCACTCTCCGAATCGTGGATAGTTGAGCACCATGCACCGAAGTACTACCAGTAGCCTCCCTCATTGGTGCATTCCTGATATCCCTACCAAACGCTCGTTGGGCACAATGATCCGGGGTACTACCAGTAGGCTCTCCCATTGGACCATTCCAAAGTTAGAGCATGATAGAAACTAAGAACACAAACCAGGCTTGATACCATTGTTAGTTAAACTTTTGTAGGCTACAGATATACATTTTAAAATTTACTAAAATAAATACGCAACGGAAGCAATAAGATATTGGATCTAATCCAATATCTGCCTACAACAGGATCAATATATAAAATATATATATAAAGGAATAAAAGAAAAGTACATAGATTAAATCTATGCAAAAGGTACACAGATCAAATCTATGTAAATACAAATAACATAAATCATATCTATGTTTGTGGCCTAGTATCTTAGATCATATCTAAGTCATAAGTAACTATTGAATCTTTTACCTTTTGATGCCTAATAACTCATGCAGCAATAGAAGACAGTGGTAGGTATAACTTCTGCATGCCACACAAAGGTGTATGGCCTCTACAGATGATCTACATCGGGGTTCTGGTCTTGACCAGCCTTTTCAGAGTGCTAGCTCCTCTCCTAGGCTTCGATGATGAGATTTCTTCTTTTTTAACACTAAGGTGCTCTTTGAATTGTCAAAAGGATGTATCTCCTAAGGAAACATTTTTCTCAAGGCTTTATAACCAGAATCCTTTTTACCCTAAAAACTTCTCATCTCCCTGTTTTTTCTTTTCAAACATTTCTTAAAAGATAAGGAAGAAACCCTTCATCTTCTTTTTTAAGTTAAAAATCGAAAAGGTTAGAAGTTAAAGAAGAAACTCTTCATATCCTTTTTTTAGTTAAAAATCGAAAAGGTTAGAAGTTAAGGGAGAAACTCTTTATTAGGGAGAGGTCATTAACATTCATTTTAAATTTAAACTTAAAATTTTGAATTTAAAATTCAAACTTTAAACTTCAAATTAAAATAGTTTGAAATTCAAATTTATAATTTGAATTTAAACAATAAGGATGTTAACATTAGGCTTACCTAAATTTGAGCCCAAATCAAATTCTATTTGATTTGACCTAGATATTCATAGCTCAATCAAATTGAGCTAGCCAACAATCATATTGCCAATTTAAACCTTTAATTAATTTACTAATATTAGTTTCTTAATCATTCAGTCAGGTAGAATCCCTTATGATGTGTGACCCCATAGGTTTGAACACTAAGTCGATAGCACTGGAACACTTCTAATATTAATCGAAGTCGTCATCTAGCAATGATACCCGACGTCCGATAGGCCAAAGGTTGCAGAGCAATAGTCAAGAATCTCTAGCATATGGTTACCATATAATTCATCCCTTTGACCCTCAATGCTCAAGAATTAGGTTTTAACTGCCAACCCTTAATCAGCTCCTCCATAAAGTGTCTCAATCTTCACAAGTCCTGTGACTCCTTATAAGGACTACCCTGGCCAAGGTTTTGCTAAATTAAAACACAATGAGATATTTATTCCAAACTATTTGGAAGGGTCAAATCTTGATCCACTCACTGCTCCATAAGTACTTTACTGCACCCAAAAACCTTCTATCACTGGATTAAAAATCCAGGTAATACGACACCAAAGTACAGTAGGTTGCTTGCAAGCTACCATGGTGATCTTAGGTCAAAGGGACACTTATATCCATATCCCTTCATGAATACTTCTTGGCAGAAGAGTGTTCTACAGATTGGTCACGTTTAGTAAGATGTCATATATCTCACCTGCATGTCATACCAGTGTCCCCACACTCCTTGGTAAAGAGGACAACCAACCCATATGATATACAATGACCTTTACTTAATACATAGTTGTCCTATCATTTGGTTGCGACTATTTTAAGAACCACTCAATAAACCCTCTCTTTATTGAATATATTATGGTTCTAAGGACTTCATCACAAAAGAATTTATTTTAGGAAGATGCAATGTGATGAACTGCCAAATAAATATTTTATTAATTAATAATTCATATATATTTATAACTTGCACAATCATCTACATGTTAGTTTATTAGCTTTAGGACATAATTTCAACACATCGATGATCCTACAAAAAGCTTCGCGATGCTCAGGAAGTATCTGATGAAGCTGAATTCGACCAAATATGCTTTTGGAGTCAATTTCGAGAAGTTCTTAGGTTTCATAGTCTCTCAGCGAGGCATTGAGGAAAATCCCCAGAAGATTCAAGCCCTCCAAGAGATAGTGCCTCCCAAATCGATTAAAGAGGTGCAGCATCTCATCGAAATGATAGCAGCCCTCAACCACTTCGTTGTCCGGTCGGCCGAGAAATGTTTGCCTTTCTTCAAGGCACTCTAGTCGGCCAAATAACTTTTAGTGGACCACAAACTGTCAAAAATTCTTCGAGGACCTCAAAAGGTACATCGGCTCACTGCCGCTCTTTAGTAGCTCAAAGCTCGAGGAAACCCTATATCTATATTTGGCAGTCTTGGTAAGCGCCATTGGTTCTATGCTGGTTCAAGAAGAAAACATGATTCAATGTGTTGGCCCAGATGGCAACCCAAGCGGGAGGGGGGGTGAATTGGGTTCTTTAAAAATTTTACACTTAAAACCAATTACATAAGATTAATGTTTACAAGTGAAGTGATGCAATAAATGATGAACACAATATAAAAGAGAGAGAGAGAGAGAGCAATAAGCACGACAAACACAAGAGATTTATAGTGGTTCAGTGTTAGCTACACCTACATTCACTCCCAAGAAACTCTTGGGTCTACACTATAATCACCCTGATTACAGCTGAGTTATTTTTCAAGATCACAACTCGAACTTGTTATTTTACACCGGGGTCACAACGAACCCAGCTGATTTTCACAGGTTCACCAGCACAAAACCTAACACAAGGTAATCTTAGCTTGTCCGAGGTCAACTACCTCAACTAATTCAATCCCAAGATTGAATTAGTAAACAAACAATTCAAATATATGTTTACAGCAAATTAAAAAGCTCCTCAAATGAGTAAATAAACAATACGAATAAACTAAGATTAGAAAAGCCTATTTGAAGTAATGTGAAGTTGAGCTTTTCTTCTTTTCCTCTTCTTTTCTGAATGGACTATCAAAGCTTGAACTTAGATTCTTGAAAGAGGCTCGGTGAAGAGAAGGCTGAAAATTTAGGGCTCTTGCTCTTCTTCTTCAAAATAATGAAAATCCTTCAAATTTTATCTTGGAGGGCTATTGGATTTCTCTTCTATCTCTTTTTAATAGATGGGCTTTGACTCAGAGAATTTCTTCTTTGAAATTTTTTGATTTCTCTCTTTTTTCTCTCGATTTTTCTTCTTCTATTTTTAACAAATGGAACCCCTTTTTATAATCCTTCTTAATCTGAGATTTGGTGAAAAATAGCTGTTGCAATGTACTTGGATTAGTTCCTCACGCAAAGAAATAGATCCGTTGGAGGGTAGGTAGAAAAATATAACCATTGGAGTTGATTCTGACACATTTGAAAATTGACTCTAACAAGTTGGAGTCGGCTCCAACTTTTTAGGTGTCGGCTCTAAGTCGGGTTTCCAAAAATAGTAATAAAAAGTCCATTGTGGAGTTGGCTTTGAGATATTGTGGTGTCGACACATCGCGATCTGGAGTCGGCTCTAATCTTTGGGGTGTCGGCTTTAACAAAATTCTAAAAAAAAACATAGTCTATGTTCTCAGGTTAGAGTCGGCTCTAAATTTCCAGGTATTGGCTCTAAAAACTGATGCAGAAAACAGTTATCCGTATCTTAGGTTAGAGTTGGCTCTAACTTTTCAAGTGTCAACTCTAAATCATGCCAAAAATTTCAAACTGTTCCGATACGCTCTAGAATCGGCTCTAATGACTGTGGGTGTCGTTCCAAGTTCTGAACTTTGACATATACCATTAAAAGACTGATTCAAGCTAATTTTTGCATAACATCTGAACATTTAACCTTTCAAATTCTGAAACACTTGTTAATTTCATTAGTAACATAAGAAATATACTCATGGCTTTTGTTAATCATCAAAATCAATAAGTGGGTCAACACAATGACCAGTTTATTATATCAGTAAATTGCTCTGTGATGCCAAAATAAGGTATACACGGATTGAGAAGATGGTGTTAGCTTTGATAACATCCGCTCGGAAGCTGCGTCCTTATTTTCAGGCACACACTGTGGCAGCCCTAACTAACCAACCTATTAAGTCAGTTCTTTACCGTCCAGAAGTGTCAGGGAGAATGACCAAATGGGCTTATCGAGCTAAGTGAATATGATCTTTAGTATCAGCCTCGTCCAACCATCAAGGCATAAATTCTGACAGACTTTTTTCTTGAGTGTACCATACCAGAGGATGGCTTCACTCCAAAGGTTTTCGAGCAACTGAAACCCAAAGCTTTATGGCTACTTCATGCAGATGGATCCTTTAGCATCAACGGTTCTGGCGCTGGCTTAGTCCTCACCAGTCTAAAAGGAGCAATGTTTGAGTACGACATTTGTTTCTTCTTCCAAGTCTCCAATAATGAAGCTGAGTATGAGGCTTTGCTCACTGGACTGTGAATCGCCGTGACCTAAAAGTCAAGATGTTGAATGTCTACACTAACTCTCAACTGGTCAATGATCACGTGCGAGAAGAATTTGAAGCTAGGAAGCCGAATATGGTTTGGTATCTTCAAAAGATGCGCGATTTGTCCTCTGCTTTTCTAAACTTGATGTTATTCAGGTCCCAAGAGCTAAAAATGCACGCACCAACTTCTATCTCGCCTAGAGACCATGGATTCGATGGACCTCGAGCAAAAATTTCATCTAAAAGTCCTAAAAAGTCCAGCATTGCCGACGTTGATCGAGTGATGCAGATTAAGGTTGAACCATCTTAGTTCGACCGATCCTTATAGACCTCAAAGAAATATTTCTTTCAGCTGACAGAAAGGAGGCAAGGAAACTAAAGATGCAAGCATCTCACTATGCCCTACTTGATGATCGGCTATACAAGCGGTCCTTCTCCATGCCATTACTAAAATGTCTTTGGCCATCAGAAGCTGACTACATTCTGAGGGAGGTCCATGAAGGTATCTGTGGCAGTCATTTGGGTGGCCAAGCCCTATGTCACAAAGTCCTGCGCCAAGGATACTACTGGCCAACCATGCAGAAGGACTCTGACGATATCGTATGAGCTTGCGATTCATATCAGCGGCATTCTAACATTCAAAAGCTCCCTTCTGCTCACCTAATACCAATATCATCTGCTTGGCCTTTCGCCAAGTGGGGGATGGATATTCTTGGTCCTTTCCCATCTGCCATCGACAAAGAAAGTTCTTATTCGTAGCAATTGACTACTTCACTAAGTGGGTCAAGACCAAGGCAATTGCTCATATCACTGAAGCTCGAGCTAAAGATTTTGTATGAAGATCCATTATTTATCGGTTTGGTCTTCCACATATCATCACAATTTAATAACCTAAAGTTCTGGGAGTTTTGTAAAGATCATGCTATCAACGATCAGCTCATGTCAGTAGGACATCCTCAAGCCAATGGTGAAGCAGAGGTAACAAATCGAATTTTATTGCAAGGAATTAAAGCTCGGCGCAATAGAGCCCGAGGCAGATGGGCAGACGAGCTTCATTATATTCTGTGGGCTTACCGAACCACCCAAAGAATTCCCATCGGTGAAACTCCATTAAGGATGGCTTTTAGTGCTGAAGTCGTCATTCCTGTAGAGGTGGGATTACCCTCACCATGAGTGAAGAGCTACTCGGAAGAGTCAAACAGCGTGTAACTCGGAGCCAATCTTGACCTAATAGAAAGGTCAGAGAAAAAGCTTGGATCCGGATGGCTACTTACCAGCAACGAGTGGCTCGTTACCATTTCTTCCGAGTCAAAGGAAATTATTTCTTTCTGGCGACCTTGTGCTCCACAAAGCATCGGTCTCCAAACCATTGAAACAAGAAAAGCTGTCTCCGAACTGGGAAGGCTCCTGTCAGGTTATGGAGATCATTGGACCTGACACCTATAAACTCCAAGATTTGGATGGAAAGTCTATTCCCCAAATGTGGAATGCGGATAACCTCTGAATACCATCAGTGAATTACACCTAAACTGAGCCCATTTTATTTGCAGTAATAAAGTTTTAATTTTAATTCAAAATATTTTTGTCTCATCACTTTCTCAAAAGTTGTTGATGGAAGACAGGTCTTCTGTTGGTCCAGATAGCAACCCAAGAGGGGGGGGGGGGTGAATTGGGTTTTTCAAAAATTTAAACTCTTTTAAAAAACAAACCCCAGCGGAAATAAAAACTTAGATTCACATAAATTAAAACAGAATATGCACAAATGAAGAGTTAAAGATAATGAGACAATCACAGCAAACACAGGAGATTTTATAGTGGTTCGGTGTACCTACACCTACGTCCACTCCCAAGTATCTCTTGGGTCCACACTATAATCAATCTGATTACAGCAGAGTTGTTTTGCAAGCTCACAACTCGAACTTGTTATTTTCCGGGTGCACAATGAACCCAGCTGGTTTTCAAGGCTCACCAGCACAAAACCTACACCACAAGCAAACTGCTTGCACAAGGCTAACAGCCTCAATGGAATCAATCCTCCGATTGACCCAGCAAACAATAATCATTTTTACAAAACAAAAGCTCCTCCAATAAGCAAATATACAATGATAGAACACGAAATAAAGAGATAGGAATCAAAGCCTGATTTGCAGATCTTGGTGGCTTGCTTCTTCTCTTCTCTTGGATGGATCTTCCTTTAGAATGCTCTTGAAGCTCCGAAGATCAGAAAACTAGGCTTCCTTCTTTTCTTGAGATTTCTTCAAAGTGAAGCTATGAAAGCTTGGAATCTCTCTCTTTCTTTTGGGGAATCAGTATGATCTTTCCTCTCGAATCTTCCCTCTTTTCTTTTCTGATGGATTTTAAAGATTTGTCTCTATTCTTTTCTTTTTGCCTCTCTTATTTTTGGATGCAGCAAACCCCCTTCTTATAGATCAGTATAATCCATAAATAGTTTAAAACTATCCATTAGAAACAAGTGTAAGAAGGATTAGATCCATAAATAGCAATAGCCGTTGGAATTAAAAAGATAAAAGTAAAGTTTAGAGTCGTTCTGACAGTTCTGGAGTCGCGTCTGACATTCTGGAGTCGGCTCTAACTTTTTCGGAGTCGGCTCTAAATCGAAAATCCCCAAATTGCTTGAACTGGAGTCGTCTCTGGCTTTTCTGGGGTCGACACAAAAACTTCTGGAGTCGACTCTAACAGTCCCGGAGTCGACTCTAAGTCGGGCCAGAAAAACCATCGTTCTGTCTTTTCTGTTGGAGTCGGCTCTAACAGTCTCGGAGTCGACTCTAATTCTGTGCCATTTTTCGGAGTCGACTCTGCGATTCCATGTGTCGACTCTAATGTCTGCAATCTTACCTAGACATTAGATTCGATCCAGAACTTGATTTGTCTTTGATTTTGATTAATAAATCAAATCATAACTGAAAACTTAATCAAAATCATTAGAGCCTTCAAATGTTATACTCAAATAGTTTTGTTAATCATCAAAATCATCAATTGGGTCAACAATCTCCCCTTTTTGATGATAACAAAAACTTTGAGTATATGCATTCAAAAATTCATTTGAATTAAGAATTATAGTCATTTTAAAGCTTTAAAACATTCCTAATAGAGAATTTGATGCCAATTTTCAAAATGAATCAAAATACTTGAGTTCTTATAAACATCAATCAAGATAATTTAACTTTACGTAGGAAATTATTAAGCTCCCCCTGCATTGAATAGCTCCCCCTATAAATAAACTGAAATCGATTGATACAAATTGATTAGAATTTATAAATCTCAAAATTTCTCTCCCCTTTTTTTTGATATGCCAAAAGATTGAAATCTTATATTCTTCCATTTTATTTCTTTATGCATATACAATTTTCTTCTCCCCCTTTTTTGTTATCAGCAATAAGGAGATTTAAAAACAATAAAGAATTATCAGAGCGGGTCGTTGGTTCATTCAATCATAGAGATGGTAATCTCATAGACAAATTTGTAATAAAAGTGAAATTGTATTTCAATGCAAGATTCATTACATGTTCAATTCAAGTACATTCTCAGAAAAGTAACATATTCAAGTGTATACATAAACCAAAATTCCTAGATACAAGCTATCAAAGTAAAGAAAGCTAGAAATCCTAAGATACAAACTATCAAATCAAAATCAAACATGCTTGTAAACAATTTTCTTCAAATGACCTATCATTTCCATTACATCATCTTTTTGGTCTTTCTTAAAATTTTCAAGACAAGCTTCAACTTGAGCGACTGCAAGGTCAATGATCCTTCTTCAACTTGACCAGTTGCATGAACATAGATCTTGATCCATCTGCAATCCTTCCATCCTTTCAAAGATCTTTTGAAGCTCAGACCAAAGGATTCACAGATTTATCCAAAGTAGAAACTATCATGTCAAGCTTAGCAGATATCAATTTCATTTTACTTCTCATATCTGAATCATGCTCAGCAAGTAAGGCTCTGAACTGATCAAGCTGCTCATCTGAAAATCTTCCAGATACCAAGGCTGACTGATGTGGAGGTGAAGGATGAGTGCTCGGTCCAGCCTCTGAAGGTCAGCAGTAGATGGTCCAGGGATATCTTCTGCTCTGGCCTCTCAGCTCTAACTTCCTCTGCTCTGGTCTTTCCTCTTTTCATCCAAACCATTATTCTCTTTTTGAAGCCCATCGGTGAATAGTAGAACACTGTAATCAGTGTGCCTTAATTCCTTAGGGTTCATTATCCATTATTAGCACACCTTGGCTTCTAAAAACTAATGTCAGAATCACCGTATGGTAGTGTTGATCTTTTCTTAGTAGCTGCCTCTGCCATGTAGCCAATCATCATGCCAGCTAAATTGACTGGCCTTCCAGTTATATACAGTCCATCAAAGATGTCTCGCTCCGAGACATACTCAAATCTCCAATTTTGGAAATAAGATTCTTCCACATATATTGTGAAGTAATCTGAGTTCCAGATTTAATTGATTAGCATGACTTCTTCAAACTCAGATACTTCTCTCCCTAACATTCTTGATAGGGCACCACCTCTATCATCATGTTGATATTCAACTAGTCCAATAGTGGCATTCCAATAAATTTCAAGAATTCGTTGATTATCAACTTTAGTTCCTCTTACAAAACTACTAATCCTCCCTTCTCCTCTACTAAATCATTGTAAAATTCTCTCACAAGGGCTGGATACGTGGAACATCTAATGAGCAAACTTTCTCCCATCCCATTTCCTTCAATAATCGACCAATAGAGAAGCCCTCCGATTCAAATAAATCAAAATTAACTTTCCTTCCAGTTGTAATGGTCTTACCGCTAATTGATCTACCCTGGAGAGAGGGTGAAGGTGGAGAATCTCTTGAGTGGCCGAAGAGGAAGACGGCGAGGGTTGCCTCGAATCGTGCTTTTTCTTTGGGAACGACGAACTTCCAACAAACCACGCTTCTTGGAGCCATTGAGATTCGATTGGAATGAGTTAATCAGGGTTTTGAGGGGTTTGGGGAGTTGGAAAGTTTGGAACTTTTAGGAAGGGTTTAGGAGACGATAGGAATGTTTGGGGTCGACTCCGCCTTTTTATTTTTGACCTAGTTCGACTTAGAGTCGACTCCCGAAAACTGGGTGTCGGCTCCGACCAGAAAGTCTGTCAGCGCTCGAATTAGAGTCGGCTCTACAGAAGCCGGAGTCGGCTCTAATTGCAGACAAATATCAAAAAAAAGGTGTCGACTCCACAAACTGCAGGTGTCGACTCCACAATAGTTTCAGAGAAAAAATTCAAGTTTCAAGGATCTGAAACTATTCAAATTAATCATCAAATTCTAGATAAATGTTCCTTAGCAATTGGGAAAACAATGAATCAAGATCTAGATAGATTTCCTTATTGAATATCGAGGATTTTTCAAGAAATTGATGAAATCTAGATAGTTGTCCTTAAGAGTTTCAGAAAATATTCCAAAGGATCACAAACTCCTAATTCTCCTCTAAGATAACAAAATCTTTCTTCACTTAAGGGTTTTGTAAATATATCTGCAATTGTTCTTCAGTATTCACATAATCAAGACAAATTTCATTATTGGCTACATGTTCTCTTATAAAGTGATATCTAATTTCAATGTGCTTTGTTCTTGAATGTTGNGGCCCTGGTAGCCCAGGATGCTACCTCTCTGACCCGCGCCGCCTGACAACGCCAGATCCAACTACCCACTGGCCACGCTGCTGATGGGACTGGACCCAACTACCCAATAGCCCACTAGCTGATGGGATTTAGCCCACCAACCATCGTTTTCTCCCTCTCCGATGGACAGGACCCACCAACCAGCCCAGGTTCACACAACTCCCAAGAACTCCATGGACATTCCCTTTTCACGAAATCCCATGTGATCATGCAGATGTCAACCCCTATAAAGAGGTGAATCAACTCAGTAATCAGGTATGAGCGATAACCCCAAGAAATTGCTATCCTAACACCCAGAGAGGAATCCCTCCTCCCCGGAACACTTTTTCATCTGAAAAGAGCTCATTCGAGCTCCTCCTCTGTTGTGACCTCGATTGCTGACTTGAGCATCGGAGGGTCCCACTAGAGAATCCCTCCGGTCCTGGGACTTTTGCAGGAAACTCGGTAAAGCAAAGATCCTCCGATCAATCCGCTTTCTCATCCCAACGTTCAGGATCAGTGATCTGGCATTATCAGATTGGCGCGCCAGGTAGGGGAGTGCAGTGCAGGATGCAACAGGTATCTTAGGGCCTCCCTGTGCTACATCTCGCGAACTCTACTCCCCCCCTCTTTTCTTCTTGAAGCCATGGTGGTAACACGAGCTCAGGATGCTTCTGTTAGCTGTCCAGCGGGACTCCCCCGCTAGTAGGCAGCAGGAGGCCAATCCCCCTACTACCGATCCTCCCGTCACCTGCCCACCGCCAGATGCAGCTATTCAGACTGTGGAGCGACTAGCGACCCTCTCCCAACAAGTCCAAGCTCTCACCGCTATGGTCCACGGGCTCCAGTAGCAGCAGTCGTGGCCACCCAGCACCAGACTGCTCCCCCACTAGTCAGCAGTCGGCAAGGGGAGGCTCTCCTCGGGGGAGGCCGATCGGCAGGAGGCCGATCGTCGCCTAGCTTCCCCTAGGAAGCCTCGCCGTGAGCCCCCCTAGCGGCCATGGTCCCCCGATCGTGGCCCCAGCAAACTTCCTCCCGAGTCGCATTATCAGGAGGAGCCAAAGCGGAAATCCCGACTCCTGCGTCTTTCTCCTTCTCTTTCTTCCTCTTCTTCTTCCTCGAACCATCCCGAAGGGCCCCGCAATCAGCCGCCAGGCGAAGGAACGCTTGGATGAGTACAATAGGCAACTAGATGAGCTCGCCAGGAAAATCAATCACCAACCGGAGGAAGAGTTTGACACCCGTCCTCCTTACACGCGTCGGATATTGGAGGAGCCTGTTCCCTCCCGATTCTGCTTCCCCCAGGTAGATCCATACGACAGTATGACATATCCTCTCGACCATCTCGAGAGCTATAAAGCAATGATGCAAGTCCAAGGCGCTTTGGATGCCCTTCTCTCCAAGGCCTTCCCTACCACTCTACGGAAGGCCGTTTGCGCGTGGCACTCGTGCCTGCCCCTCACAGCATTGACTCCTTTTGAGAGCTGGAGAAGGCCTTTCTGGCACATTTCGATGCCTGCCGGCAGATCCCAAGGGTAGCGGATAGCCTCTTCTCCGTGCGCCAGAAGGAGGGGGAGTCGCTGCAGACTTTGTGTCCGATTCAAGGGTGCCGCCCTCGAAGTCTACCATCTCGACGATGCGGTAGCAACATTGGCGCTGAAGCGGGACTCCTCTCATCCCGCTTCACCTTCTCCTTGGACAAAAACCCCGAGCTCTTACTCCGACCTCCTCCTTCGGGCTCAAAAGTACATCCGTGCGGATGAAGCTGACTTCACCCACCAAGAATCTTCAAGGAGCTCCAGTCACAAGCCCGCTCGCCCTGAGCCGAGTGGACCCCCTCGACACCAGCGATTGACCTGCCTCGCTGACCCGACAACAGGCGCCGAAGCCCTGTTGGCCGGATTAAGGCTAGCACAGGAGTTTGGAATAAGGCGTCTCAGAGCTTTCACAGACTCGCAACTCGTCTCCGGGCAAATCAACGGAGAGTACGAGGCGTGTGACCCTGTTATGACCCAGTACTTGAGCAAGGTTCATTTTGATCTCCCTGCTACCTTACTTCAGTATCAGTTACATTCCCCGAGCGAGAATGCCAAGGCCGACATCCTCTCGTCTGGCTACCTCTGCCGACGGCATGGCAAGGGATGCTTACATTGAATATTTAGAAAGGCCCAGCATAGAGGATAGCGAGAAGTCCTCCCGCTCACCCAAGAGCCCACATGGATGGATGCCTACGTCCGCTATCTCACTGATGGTACACTCCCTGAGGACCGCAATAAAGCCAGGCTGCTCAGGTGGAGGGCCTCCAAATTCATCCTCCTCGACGGACGTCTATACAGAAGATCTCCTACCCCCTGCTCAAGTGTGTAGGACCCGCCGACGCCGACTACATCCTCAGAGAAATCCACGAGGGCATCTGTGGAAATCATCTGGGGGTAGATCCCTAGCCCAAAAGGCTCTTCATCAGGGATACTTCTGGCTCACTATGAGGGAAGACGCGCTAAATTAGTTCAGAAATGCGATGGTTGTCAGCGCCACGCACACATTCAACATCAACCATCTACCCCGCTGAACCCGCTCTCAGCCCCATGGCCTTTCGCTCAGTGGGGAATGGACATCCTCGGGCCATTCCTCCCGGCTTCAGGGCAACGGAGATTCTTGCTAGTCGCCATCGAATACTTCACCAAATGGGTCGAGGTCGAGCACTGGCCAAGATCACTGGAAGCAAAGTCAAAGCTTTCTTCTTGAAGTCGATCATATGCCGATTCGGCCTGCCTCACACCCTCATCACGGACAACGGCCGCCAATTCAACAATGAAGCATTTAAAGCCTTCTGTGACGAACTAGGCATTCATCACAGATTCACTTCTGTCGGCCACCCCAAACCAACGGAGAGGCCGAGGTCATGAACCGCCCCATCCTCAGAGGACTCAGAACTCGGCTAGACGGATCCAAAGGTCGGTGGGTGGAGGAGCTCCCCAGTGTGATATGGGCTTACCACACGACCCCCAGAGCCCCGACGGGCGAGACTCCCTTCAGTCTTGCCTTCGGATCCGAAGCCGTCATTCCCGTCGAGATCGGACTGCCCAGTCCACGTATGGAGTCCTTCAACGAGGAAAAAACTCCGCGCTGATTCGGGCTAATTTAGACTTCATCGACGAGGCGCATGATCAGGCGAGGCTGCGCATGGCGACCTATCATCAGCGAGCGGCCAAGTACTACAATGCTCGAGTTCATCTCAAGGTTTTTCGCCGCGGAGACTTGGTTTTGAGAAAAGCTGAGGTTTCTAAGCCTATAGAGGGAGGCAAGCTATCCCCCAACTGGGAAGGCCTTATCGTGTCACCGAGAACTCCACCGGGGGGCATACAAGCTAGAAAACTCAACGGACAACCCATTCCGCGTACCTGGAATGCGGATAACCTCCGCCAATATTATCAATGAAGTATTCCCCTGGGGTATAAGCAATAAAGGAGGTCCCTTCTGACGCCACAGCCTACTCTCCCTCACACCCAAAGATCCAGGTCTCTCAAAAGGAGCTCGTCGGCATTGCGGCTAACGGGACACCACTCGGCCCGGCACGGCGGTGCCCCCGAGTCGGTTAAGACCCTAACAGCTCCGTACCCGGTCGAGTCCCCTCAGGTGGCACACAAACCCCTGAAGGGTTCAAAAGGAGCTCGCCGGCATCGCGCTAACGGGACACCACTCGGCCCCGGCACGGCGGTGCCCCCGAGTCGGTTAAAGACCCTACAGCTCCGTACCCGATCGAGTCACCCTCAGCGGCACACAAACCCCTGAGGCGGTTCAAAAGGAGCTCGCTGGCATCGCGGCTAACGGGACACCACTCGGCCCCGGCACGGCGGTGCCCCCGAGTCGGTTAAAGACCCTAACAGCTCGTACCTGGTCGAGTCGCCCTCAGGCGGCACACAAACCCCTGAGGTAGTTCAAAAGGAGCTCGCCGGCATCGCGCTAAGGGACACCACTCGGCCCCGGCACGGCGGTGCCCCCGAGTCGGTTAAAGACCCTAACAGCTCCATACCCGATCGAGTCACCCCTCAGGCGGCACACAAACCCCTGAGGCGGTTCAAAAGGAGCTCGCCGGCATTGCGGCTAACGGGACACCACTCGGCCCCGGCACAACGGTGCCCCGAGTCGTTAAAGACCCTAACAGCTCCGTACCCAGTCGAGTCACCCCTCAGGCGGCACACAAACCCTGAGGCGGTTCAAAAGAGCTCGCCGGCATCGCGGCTAATGAGACACCACTAGGCCCGGCACGGCGGTGCCCTCGAGTCGGTTAAAGAGCCTAACAGCTTCATACCCGGTCGAGTCACCCCTTAAGCGGCATACAAACCCCTGAGGCGGTTCAAAAGGAGCTCGCCACATCGCGGCTAACGGACAGGGCACAGCGGTGCTCCTCCTAATACCTCCATATTCATTCAGGTCGCCCTTCATATGGAACCCAGATCATGGATATAGCTCCGGAAGGCTCCGCATGACCCTCACAGACTTCGAGTGGCCGGCTCAGCCATAGCCTTTCCCGGTCGACCCTGACCGACCCAGCACCTCCAACACTGACCGAGTCAGCGTAAGCCACCCCGGTCAACCCCACTCATCCTTGGCGCCCTCGCACGGCCGAATCGGCCTTGACCATCTCTGACTACAGCATCGTGAGGCCTCTTGAGTAACCTTCCACATGGCCGACTTACATTCCGGGGATGCATTCTAGCATCATCCAATCCAAAGTCGCAGTTCAGCTGCGGCATGGTCAACACATGCAACATTTGAAGCTAAGAAAACATTTCAGAAGATGCAACGTCTGGCCATGACGTTCTCAGCATATGCGATTCAGCCGCGTGAAGTAAAAACACAGTAGGCGTTTCTCCCAAAAGAAGAAGGAATGGATAGAGCAAAGTTTAATAAAAATCTCTTCTTTATTAGTAATCAAGAAGAGGTACCAAATTGAGAAGCTTTGACAGAAAAGTTCCTTCATTAACAGTCAAGGGTAAGTACAAAATTGGGCCTGAAGCCGGTTACACAAGATAAAGAAGAAAAATGGACAGTGGGTCTTCAAGGCTCGCCGGGGCCGGGCTTCTTCTCGTCCTCTTTCTCTGCTGGCTCCTCATCAGGCTCCCCAGGCCGGATGTCTTCAAGTTCAGAAACGTCGATCTCGAGGGCCGCAGATACCTTGACCTTGCAAATCTCGAAGCCTTGAACATAAGCATCGAGGCTGGCCTCGATGACTTCCTTCTTGAACTCCTGCGAGGCCTTGTAATTGGAGACGGCCTGCCCCGCCTCGGCTTCAGCCTGTGCGCTTTGGCCTCGGCCTCCTTGGCTCGCCTTGGCCTCCCAGCCCTGCCCTCGGCTTCTTCGGCATGGGCACTAGCCTCATCGGCACAGGCCACCGCCCCGGCCTTCTTCGAGACCGCTTTCGCTGCCGCTTTCTCCACGGCAGCGGCCCTCTCCCCTGCAGCCTGGACCTCCTCCTCGGCACTTTGGAGCCGTCGGGCTAGCTCTTCATTCTGCGCCGCGGCGGCCTTCGACCTTTCTAAGGCCAACTCCATTTCGGCCTCAGCTACGGAGGCCCGGCTCTCCATCTCCCTTAGGCGGCCGGCCGCGCTCTCCTCCAGGGCCGAGGCCTCTTGATGAAGGCAAGCAAGGCTCTCGGCCTGCGCCATGCTCTCCTTCTTATATTTGTCGGCCCTCGCTAGGGCCTTGATCATCGTATTTGAGGAGTGGGTGAGTGCCTCACGAAGACCAATTGCGTCGTTGGCCATCTGTAGCAGAGGAAACATGTTAACTACGGGAAGGAAAAAACATTGAGGAAAATGAGATTCAAAAAGTACCTGGACAACGACGACCATGACCATATCCAGGAGTGCAGAGTGGCTCAATCGCCGCATCTCCTCTTCGAACTCGGCGGTCCAAACTCCCGACAGGAAGCGGGAGGCTTGTGCGGCGTCCACCATCATGCGATTGTAGGGACCAGCCGTGTCTGTCCCTCCTGCGGACCTTCAGCTTGGGGGCGGGCCGGTTGAGGGGATGAGCTCCTCGACTCACCCCTCCGCTTCTCGGTCGCCTTCGCCCCATCCCGGGCTTCCTGGCGACTCGCTCCCCCTCACCGGCAGTTGGGGGAGCACTCTCCCTCCCCGGCTCTGCAGTAGCCGGGGGGCCGATGGCGATGGTAACCGCCCCGCCTCGGGCATGTCGGCGGCGGCGGGGTTTCCTCCTCATCCAAGACCACCACCATCGTTTCGGTGGTGGCCGGGATCTCCCCTTCTTCAATTTCAGCCCTAGCTAGCTTCGGAGCCACTCCGCCGACTGGCTTCTTCTCAACCGGCTCCTCCGCAGGCGCTGGGGCCGTGAGGGCTGCGGCCGGCCCGGCTTGCTCCCTTCTCCGAATTCTTTTTGCCGGCCTGGACGACTCTCTGGTCGCCTGCCTCTTCTGTCTCAAAACGGCCTCAAAATCGCTGGCGAAACCTTCATTGCTGCACATAAAAGAATAATGGGCATTAGTGGCGGCATACAGTAAATTGAAGGACGGGACAGAAGGATTCAGGGGTCAAGCTCACCGGTCGCCAGGGCTAACTCGGCTTCTACCAGGTTCTCCTCGGACAGGAGTTCCTTATAGTCGAGGATTTGACAGTTGGACAGTTGGGTGAATAGTTCCTTATCCCTATCCCTTACGGTGGAATCTTCGTTGGAGCTAGTATCGGGCTCCCTCCAAGCGGCCCTTACCCCCTCGACGTGGGCAAAAAGAAATCTAGGTTTCCACCCCCTAATTTAGATGGGAGGCCTAAGGGGAAAGCTCTACCCGGCCTGGCAATAAATGCCCGTCAGGCACCCTCACCTTGACGGCAGAGCTTATAGAAAGCTCGGAACAGAGATAGCCCTGGGCGGGCCCCCTCGAAATGACAAAGGATGACAAAGGCGCAGATGATCCGAATCGAGTTCGGAGTCAACTGTGCCGGCACTAACCTATACCTATCTAAGAGATTAAGGAAAAAAGGATGGAAAGGAAGGCGCAGCCCGCACCGGAAGAACTCCTCGTATAGAGCGACCCGACCTGGATGGTCAGAGGTCACCCTGTCTTCGGGCCCCAGCGCGGACAGGCCAATGAAGTCAGGGACCAGGTATTTAGCCCTAACGGCCTCTACGTCCTTAGAGGTCATGGTTGAGGCCACCCCCGCTAGATCAGAACTCATCGCTGGAGGAAGTCGGACGGCGAGAGGACAAAGGGACTGCCCTAATAGGAGGACCGGAGGTGATCGGAGGTCCTATTGCCCCCGATTGGTTGCAGATGACGATGCCACCCACTGACTGAGGCATTCGACTACTAGCTACAGGGGCCTGATTTTCACTGCTAGATTGGGAAGACTCTTCTACGGGTCTCTTGCCCTCCCTAATGGCACGACGGTCCATAGGTGAAGTAAGGGATGAAACTAACCTGGGAATTTGAAGGGCTCAGGTCGCAGATGAACTCAGGGAAGAAGAGTGGAAGAAAGCAAAGGCAGTGTAAAGGTTTCCGCAGGCTCTTGTAATGCTTTTATAGCCTCCAGCATTGGCTAACGCCGCCCAAGATCCTGCCACGCGACGCGCGTCCATTGTGTTACAGGCTGCCAGCCAAAAATCTCGCCTGAGCCCGAGGCGTGCCACCTTGATTCACTCCAAAAGGCGTGATCCCTGGCCAATCGGGGACATAGAAAACAGAGCGGCAATGATGGTCCTTGCCTTTTTCCATCCCCAGATGAGCTCTCTCTCCGGAGCGATTCGGCACCAACGTAAGCCTCACCTAACGCATGATTGCAGGAGATCTTCGAAGCGACACTACCTCGGGACAAAGCGCCAGCTCATCAAACCATTTAAAGCGCACTAAGGAGGCAATCATTCTTTTTGAATTCTCATGCCCCTTTCGCCCAAAGGATTGCAGACACGCGGTCCTTAGTGCTTAGGGGCGGGGGGCATCTGATGTGACTGATGCAGCCACAAGGGCAATTTTGACAAAACCAAAATATTAGTGCGCTCGATGTCTCCAAGCCTACCGAGTCGGTCCCGACCATTCCTGGTCGGCCCCGTTCGGCCCCGGGATCTCCAAGCCCGCCGAGTCGGCCCCGACCATTCCTGGTCGGCCCCTCTCGGCCCCGGTGTCTCCAAGCCCGCCGAGTCGGCCCCGACCATTCCTGGTCGGCCCTTCTCGGCCCCGGCGTCTCTAAGCCCGCCGAGTCGGCCCCGACCATTCCTGGTCGGCCCTTCTCTGCCCCGGCATCTCCAAGCCCGCCGAGTCGGCCCCGACCATTCCTGGTCGGCCCCGTTCGGTTCCGGCGTCTCCAAGCCCGCCGAGTCGGCCCCGACCATTCCTTGTCGGCCCCGTTCGGCCCCGGCGTCTCCAAGCCGCCGAGTCGGCCCCGACAATTCCTGATCGGCCCCTCTCGGCCCTGGCGTCTCCAAGCCTGCCAAGTCGGCTCCGACCATTCTTGTTTGGCCCCGTTTGGCCCCAGCGTCTCCAAGCCCGCTGAGTCGGCCCCGACCATTCCTGTCGGCCCGTTCGGCACCGGCGTCTCCAAGCCCGCCGAGTCGACCCCGACCATTACTGGTCGGCCCTTCTCGGCCTCGGCATCTCCAAGCCCGCCGAGTCGGCCCCGACCATTCCTGGTCGGCCCTTCTCGGCCCCAGCGTCTTCAAGCCCGCCGAGTTGGACCCGACCATTCTGGTCGGCCCTTCTAGGCCTCGGCATCTCCAAGCCGCCGAGTCGGCTCCGACCATTCCTGTTCGGCCCCGTTCGGCCCCAGCGTCTCCAAGCCCGCCGAGTCGGCCCCGACCATTCCTGGTCGGCCCCGTTCGGCCCCAGCGTCTCCAAACCCGCCGAGTCGGCCCCGACCATTCCTGGTCGGCCCTTCTCGGCCCCGGCGTCTCCAAGCCCGCCGAGTCGGCCCCGACCATTCCTGGTCGGCCCTTCTCAGCCCCGGCGTCTCCAAGCCCTCCGAGTCGGCCACGACCATTCATGGTCGGCCCTTCTCGGCCCCGGCATCTCCAAGCCCGCCGAGCCAGCCCCGACCTTTCCTGGTCGGCCCCGCCCTGGCACTTCCTAGTCGGCGATGCTTGCCCCGCCATCCCTGGCCGACCCAACTAAGCCTCGGCTCCCTCGGGAGAGTCAAGACTTCTCGGTCTCCTCCAAATCTGCCCCAACACGGCCCTGGTAGCTCAGGATGCTACCTCTCTGACCCGCGCCGCCTGACAACGCCAGATCCAAGTACCCACTAGCCACGCTGCTGATGGGACTAGACCCAACTACCCAATAGCCCCACTAGCTGATGGAACTTAGCCCACCAACCACCGTTTTCTCCCTCTCCGATGGGACAGGACCCACCAACCAGCCCAGATTCACACAACTCCCAAGAACTCCGTGGACATTCCCTTTTCATGGAATCCCACGTGATCATGCAGATGTCAACCCTATAAAGAGGTCAATCCACTCAGTAATCAGGTATGAGCGATAACCCCAAGAAATTGCTATCCTAACACCCAGAGAGGAATTCCTCCTCCCCGGGAACACCTTTTTCATCTGAAAAGAGCTCATTCGAGCTCCTCCTCTGCTATGACCTCGATTGCTGACTTGAGCGTCGGAGGGTCCCACTGGAGAATCCCTTCGGTCCTGGGGCTTTTTGCAGGAAGCTCGGTGAAGCAAAGATCCTCCGATCAATTCGCTTTCTCATCCCAACGTTCAGGATCAATGATCGGGCGTCATCACTATTCATGGATAAGTGTACAGGATAGAGTTTGTCCCCTAGCTATCCCATTGATCATATCAAATGCAAAAAGGTAAATCCATAGGATAACTTTTTTTACTCTTATTTGAAGGGATAACCAGCTATTCCTGCATTTTCTAGGGAATAAATTGAGGGAATATCCCATGGTTAACCATGGTTAATCATGGATTATCCCTTTAGTTAACTTTATTCCCAGCTATCCCTTATAGTTATGACTTTTGGGAATAAGAGGGGATATCCCCTCTTATCCCCTATTTCAAACACTACCTAATGGTTTCTCAAACAAGCAATTTAAATAATCGCACGACTCATAAAATTTCATTAGTAATAACCCATGCAACACAATTTTGGGTTAAAAAAAATCACAAAATCAAAGTTGTCCCTCCATATTCTCAGGCGATGGAAAGCAGTTAAATGCCCTAAATAACACATTTCACGAAATTTTAGCCAATGACTTGGTTTGATTTGATAATAAAAATATTTCTTCTAAATTTATCTATCCATCATTTATAAAAATATTAAGTTGATGTCTGAGTTGGCGTCGTTGAAAGATTAAAGAAGTAAAATAACCCATCCAACGCACAGGACATGTCATTGGATGGTAAAAATACCTTGCCCAAACGCAGATTGCTCCCCGAGCGTTTAACATTGTACTCAACAGTGTAGTCTCTGCCAGAAACAACCAAAGTCCAACAGCACCACACCAGTGGTAAGAGTACTTTTAACAGGATTTAAACCTTAGAAACGTCTATCAATCAAAAAATGGGCCTGGGCCAACTCTAGCTCACCTACAGATTACAGTCATCTGTGTCCTCAATACGACAATGATCTTAACTCACAACTCCTTGATAGTAAACTACTGATGGCCGTCATCTTTCATGGAACAAAAGTTAAAATAAATAAATAAATTCATCATCATTATCGACTCCATCCATGTTTCATCATCAAATATTTGAACAGCAATGGAGCAGGACTTCAGATTAGAAAGGCTCTATGGATTTTACAACCAGATGTCCTCCAGGCATTGAACCTTTTAGGATTGAGCATATTTAGGCACAAGGGGCCTGTCCTGAATTTTGTATCAACAATTGGCTTCTAGGGACGCCTATCTATCAGAGTTAAGCTCCTGCAAATAAGAAGCTATCCTCCAATATTCTCCTCTAGACTTGCAAAGAGTTCAGAAAATGAAATAAGGCACTTTGTTTTGTTGCAGAATTATTAGCAACTAACATAACTTAGACACAAAACTTGCATGTAAACAAAAGCACAAATGATTGTATCCAACACGTAAATAAGTAGATAAACAAAAACATTGTTCATCAAAATATACAATGCCCATCAAGTTTCACTCAATTATCATCTGAAAATCTACTTCTTGTCAGATAATGAAGGTTATAACTACATTCTCTCATTCTCTAAATGACCAGATTGAGACCTGGACAACAGCAGTAGAAATTCTTGAATTTTTACAAGAGTTTAAAAACAGCATTTTGGAGTTCACAAAAAATAGAACTCTTCTCAGTGACCGCTGCAATTCCTTGGTTGCACCGGAAACCGCAGCTAATAACCTTTTCTTCATCACGTTCCTCAAGATCACCTTTTCTTTGCAACATAACATTAAGCACTAAAAAGAAACTCTGTTGAGGGAAAAAAAAATTAAACAGAGTAAACACCAGGAGGAGATTGCGTCGAACCACTCTCAAGCAAGACACTCCGGCTACAGAAAGATCTTGAGGTACTCGAAGAAGATTGAAGACACCTTACATCACCACTGTAAGGAATCACTTCATTTCGGTGCATTCTCACTCTACCATCCCTTTCCCCAGCATGGTAACTCCCTTCATCTTCCGCAAATTGTTCAAAGCCATTCTGCGCTAGGTCAAATATCTCAGAAAGCATTCTGAGCACTTGTTTGATTGATGGCCTTGCTCGCCTTTCCCTCTGGGTGCACCACTGTACTATCCCTACAATCAATTGGATGTTCAAAGTCAAACGAGTTCCCAATCGCAGGATCCACCAATTCGAGTAGCTTTGAATCATTTGTCATAAATTTCTGGGACCATGTCACCAGATTCTTGCTATCTTGTATCGCTCTCCTCCCTGTTACAAGCTCTAATAATAGCACACCATAGCTGTATATGTCACTTTTCTCTGTCAGCTCTTGAGTCACCTCATATTCAGGATCCATACACCCTGTAATTATTGATGTTAAGATCCTAAAGTTTCATGCTTGCAATTTTCCTATGCCATAGAAAATTATCCAAAAAAAAAAAGATGTGCATAATCATTCGATATTTGAATTCTTAATCAGAAAGGCTTAGCAGAGGAGAAATCAGTTGCAACAATAGTCCGTTGATCTCTTGTAACTATCGCAGTTATGATCAGAAATCAGTCAAAATAATATGTTGATCTGTTGTAACTATTGAAGTCATGATCAGAAATCAATTGTAACAATAATCCATTGATATGTTGTAATCATTGCAGATATAGTCTAATAATAATCTAACCCATTCTCCATATAACCTATCCTTGCCTTCTCCTTTTTGGCCATGTCGACGGTAAGAGCTGGCTTCCTTTAGAGATGACCTTCTACTAGCATATGATGGCGCAAATACTACTGTAATTGGAAGAGCTTTCATCACTAATTATTCCTCTCCCAATTATCTCCATCTTTCTGACCATCCAGGTATGGTTTTGGCTTTTCAAAAGTTAAGTGATAGCAACTTTCCTTCATGGATGTGTGCCACAAACTTGCAGCAAAGAATAAATTGTGCTTCATTGATGGGAGTCTAGACAAACCACATTCACCTCTCTCTACTGTGATAGAATGGGAATGCTGTAGCAGCATGATCATGTCTTTGTTACTTGTTGAGGGGTAAAATCATCGTTACATTAATAATCGTGCAAGGGGTTAGGATTAGCCCTGACTCCCACTTGCTGTGCAGTACTCGTTAGAGATGAATCAGCCTCAGTGGGTCGAGCGCTTTAGCCTCTCGGCGAGCCAAGGATTCCCAAGGCTCGGATCACATCTTTCGGCCTCAGCCAAGCTATTGATGTCAGCTATTGACATTTCTCGGCCTTAGCCGAGCTATCTCTATTTCTCGGCCTTAGCCGAGCTATCCCTGTCTCTCGGGCTCAGCCGAGCTATTGACATTTCTTGGCCTTAGCCGAGCTATCCCCATTTCTCGGCCTTAGCCGAGCTATCCCTGTTTCTCAGCCTTAGCCGAGCTATCCTCGTCTCTCGGCCTCAACCGAGCTATTGACGTCAGCTATTGACATTTCTCGGCCTTAGCCGAGCTATCCCTGTTTCTCGGCCTTAGCCGAGCTATCCCCATCTCTCAGCCTCAGCCGAGCTATTGACGTCAGCTATTGACATCCCTCGGCCTTAGCCGAGCTATCCCTGTTTCTCGGCCTTAGCCGAGCTATCCCTGTCTCTCGATCCTAGCCGAGCTATCACATCTCTCGGCCTCAGCCGAGCTATTGACACCTCTTGGCCTCAGCGGAGCTATCCCTGTCTCTCGGCCTCCACCGAGCTATTCCTATTCACCGTGCCCTAGCCAGACCCGGGCACTCAAGCACCTCTGCGGAATCTGACGCGGGAGAGCTTAGACAAAAATCATACCCGAGAGTGGCCTAAAGCCCTAGAGCCTACACCGTCTCCAAATCTCAAGACTTAACCAGCTCCTAGCCATCAATCCTCTAACTAATAAGATCGAATCTTACTGACCTCATAAAAATTGGATTCGAATCCTAACGGCTTTCAGACCCACGATGCCCCCAAGGAATCAGGTGATCCTCTATAAATAGAACCATCTTTCGACTTCTCAGGTATGCGCACTTGCTTACTGGCCCACTCTCCCTCTACCTCTGCTCACCCCTTTCCTCCATTAACGCTCTGCTCGGAGCTCTCGAAAGGTCATCCTGGAGAGACTCTTCAGTGAGACCTTCTCCTCATATTTGTTGATTGCTGATCCCCGCTGACTTGAGCGTTGAAGGGTCTTCCGTGGAGGGCCACCCCCAACGCCTCTCACATGAGGACTATTTTGCAGGTCTGCCCAGGAGGAAGCCCATCCTGAAGCCCGATCGCGCCCGAGTCGGAGGACGGATTTCAGCAGCAATAAATTGGCGCTAGAGGAAGGGCCCTCAAGTCCCATAAACTTGTGATCCAGGAGATAAGGATCTCGATCTGAAAGAGAACTCCCATGGCCAATCGAAGAAAGGCTACCTCCGAAGCCCGGGATCAGGTCGCCTCCCAAAGACCTGATCCGGTGAGCAGCATAGCGCCACCACCACCGCCAGTTGAAACTCCATCGCCACCGGCGGCCCCAGTGACCCAGGATCAGTTTGCCTCGCTGGTCCAGCAGGTCTAAGCTCTGGCCCACCTGATCCAGGGGTGCTTTGAAGCCCCCCATCCGGCTGCGCCTACTCTGCACCTTCCTAAGGAGAACGCGGCCCCTGTTCATCCAGCAATCTCGTCTTCTGACCCACATGGGGTTGCAGACCCCCTCGTCGCCCTAGGGTAGCTGAGCCAGCCCCCCAAGGGTCTACGGCAAGGATCTTCCCTGATCTCAGCGGGCCCGATCCCTTTCTCTGGTATTCTCTCGTTACGACTCAACACCGTCTCATTTCTCTCCTCGCCCAGCTCCTCCTACCATGCCTAAGGAGATCCGCCAACAACTCCGGGAGATGCGTCAGGAGTTGGATGCCGCCAAGCAAGCCCATCCGCTTCAGCATAAAGCGGAGCAGGGCATTCCTTTCTCTAAGGAGATCATGGAGGAAGTGATTCCCTCCCATGCCAACCTCGCCCGGCCATCAAAGCCCAGGTTCTAGCTGATTTCCTCCTCGAATATACCATCCCGAAGGATGGCTTCACTCCGGACTCTTCTGAGCATCCGAGATCAGACGCCCTGTGGCTGCTCCACGTCGACGGATCATCTAATGCCAATGGCTCTGGCGCTGGCTTAATCCTCACCAGCCCAGAAGGGGCAACCTTCGAGTATGGCGTTCGCTTTCCCTTCCCAGCCTCCAACAATGAAGCCGAATATGAAGCTTTGCTCGCTGGACTCTGAATCGCCCATGACCTTAAAGTGAAGAAGCTGAATGCCTTTACCGACTCTCAATTGGTAGTCGGTCATGTGCGGGGCGAGTTCGAGGCCTGGAAGCCGAACATGATTCGGTATCTTCAACAAGTGTGGGACTTACTTTCCCACTTTTCTGAATTTGAAGTCATTCAGATCCCAAGGTCCCAGAATGCACGAGCCGATCTATTGTCTCGGCTGGCAAATGCGGAGTCGATGGATTCTGAGCGGAAGTTTCCCTTGGAGATTCTTGAAAAGCCTAGCATCACGAAGGCCGACCGAGTGATGCAGGTTGAGACCGAACCATCCTGGTTCGACCCCATACTGAAGCATCTTAAAGAAGGGTCGCTCCCGACCGACCGAAAGGAAGAGAGGAAGCTGAAATTGCAAGCCACCCACTATGTGCTGATCGAGGACCAGCTGTATAAGCGATCCTTTTCCATACCGCTACTCAAGTGCCTTCGCCCATCTGAAGCTGATTATGCTCTTTGGGAGGTACATGAGGGAATCTGCGGCAACCATCTGGGGAGCCGGTCCTTATGCCACAAGGTGCTGCGCCAGGGGTATTATTGGCCCACCATGCAAAAGGATGCTGATGATCTCGTCCGAGCTTGTGACCCATGTCAGAGACATTCCAACATCTAGAGGCTCCCCTCCGCCAGTTTAGTCCCTATTTCCTCCGCTTGGCCCTTTGCTAAATGGGGGATGGATATTCTTGGCCCTTTTCCCCTCGCCACTGGACAGAGAAAGTTCTTGTTTGTCGCCATCGACTACTTCACCAAGTGGGTGGAGGCCGAGGCCGTTGCCCAGATAACCGAAGCTCAGGCCAGGGACTTCGTATGGAGGTCCATTATTTGTCGCTTCGGCCTTCCGCATACTATTATTACCGATAATGGCAAGCAGTTCGACAACCCAAAGTTCCGAGGTTTCTGTGAGGAGCATGGAATCTGCCACCGCCTTACGTTGGTAGGGCATCCGCAAGCCAACGGAGAAGCCGAAGTAACTAATCGGACCCTGCTTCAAGGGATTAAGGCTCGGCTTGCCAGAGCCCAGACCCCATTCCGGATGGCCTTCGGCACAGAAGCCATCATCCCTGTGGAGATAGGGCTTCTTTTTTCACGAGTGAAAGCTACTCAGAGGAGGCTAACGACGAGCAGCTCCGCACCAATCTCGACCTGGTGAAAGAAATCAGAGAGCTCGAATCAGGATAGCTGCATATCAGCAAAGAGTGGCCCGCTATCATGCCTCCAGAGTCAAAGGGAAATCCTTCTCACCCGACGATCTCGTTCTCCGAAAAGCATCTGTCTCCAAACCACTAGAACAAGGAAAGTTGTTTCCGAACTGGGAAGGCCCCTATAAAGTGGCAGAAGTCATCGGACCTGGCACCTACAAGCTCCAGGATCTAAGCGGAAAATCTATTCCCTGGACGTGGAACTCGGACAATCTCCGTATATACCACCAGTAGGGTACGCTTTCTATAGACTCGCCCTATTTACAGAATAAGCATCATGTCTCTATTATTCATGGCTCTATCACTGCAATCATTTATTCCACCAAAAAGCTACAATGAAAAATGGGTGTTACTTACCCATTCTCGGCATTACCGAGCTATCTCCTTGAGTAGCAATATCTCCGCACCATGGCTGGGCCAAGTCCTATTCGACAAAGACTCAGTATGGTTAGGCACCCCCAGTGCAGCTGGAGGCCAAGTGATCTCCAAACTCCATCCGGATTTGGGCAGCTTACAAGCCCCGGCCGGACCAAAGAACGAAGAAAACTCCATCCAGATTCGGGCAGCTTACAAGCCCCGACCGGACCAGAGAATGAAGAAAACTCCATCCGGATTCGGGCAGCTTATAAGCCCCAGCCGGACCAAAGAACGAAGAGACTTTGTCCGGATTCGGGTAGCTTACAAGCCCCGGCCGGACCGAAGAGCGAAGAAAATTGACCGGATTCGGGCAGCTTACAAGCCCCGGCCGGCGCCGAAAAGTAAAAGCCTCGGTCAAAGCCGAAGTGCGTTACTTATTGAAAGCCTCGGCCAAAGCCGAAGTGCATCACTTATCACAAATCTAGGCCAAGACCGAGTGATAAGAACAAACATTTTGGAAATAACAGCAAACACAAAAGTTGCAAAAATCCTCTTTTTCATTCATCACAAAAAGGGAAAAAAGAAAGAAAAAGATATATGAGCCCTCACTGGGGCTTATCATCTTCTCCAGGAGCCGCCAAGCCCTCCCCACGCCGAGCTGACTCGGCCATCTGTCGTCGAAGGGATGCTACTTCCCCCTCCAGCCGGCTTGGCACGACGAAGAGATCGACTTCCCTCATAGAAACGGCCAGATATTGTTCGGCCGCCGTCTGAAGCCGCTCGCGATCCGCGAACATTGACGCCAGGACCTCCCCATAAACTGTTACCATAACGCGGCTTCCCTGTGACCCCCCACGGCCATTAGCGCCACCGCTTGGCGCCTCAGTCGATCGCCCCACACCTTCAGAAGCCATCTCAGAACCCAGAAACTATTAGGAGATCGGCTGAAAAGATAACTATCAGAGGCATCCTCATCCGTATTTAATACCACTCCTGGTGAATATTTTGATCGCTCGAGCCATTAATTTCAGCCCGTGGAAACTCGCCACGCGTCGCCACCTCAGTGGGCGCTCGCGAGAAACGAAAAGTTTCACCCCTCCTCGAAGAGGATTATTAATAACATTGAGGTGCTTAAGGAGCTCCCTTCTCGGGACTAGACTCCCTCCAATCTGTCGGACCTTTTCGAAGTAAATATCCTCAAAAGTCTGCCAGACTTTCTCGAATTAGGCATCCTCGAAAAAATGTGGAGAAGAGGAAAAAGTGCATCAGTGACCAACACTGAGCAACATAGCTCGCCCTCTTCGAGAGTCCCCGATTTACAGGCTTCGGGCGCCCTCTCCATCGCTTGGGTAGCCCCCATCCTCTTTGGCCATCCGCGCCTGAATCCATAGTTGCAATAAGGACCAAGTAAACTATCAAAAAATCCTCGGAAACACCAAGCGATCTCCGTACCTTGACGGGGCCAAGTAAAACAACTGAGCGATATTCTGAAGCCTCAGCAAAAACCGAGCGACATTCTGAAGCCTCGGCAACAACCGAGCGATATTCCAAAACCTCGGCAACAACCGAATGTATTCTGAAGCCTCGGCAATAATCGAGCGATGTTCCGAAGCCTCGGCTACAACCGAGTGATTATCTGAAACCTCGGCCAAGTCAAATGGCGTATTCTTAAAATGTTATCTAAAGCTCCGATCTAGACGAGTAATCTCTCAAACTCTTGACACAATTAAGACGTCTTATGATACTCCGATGGAAGTAAGCAATCTCCTTCTACTCAACCGTAAAGACATACGAGCTATCTCTTTCCGAAGAAATACCTGCTTCATTCTACAAATGGGATCATGCTTACCGCATGAGTCCCCAGGACCGCCCAGGTCCACCTCTGACCCAAAAAGGAACAAACATTTTCGTCCGCTGAGGACCGAGCATTGGTCTTATCAAAATAAAGTAGCAAGAACGCTGCCGAGATATGCTATGACACAAAGCATAATATGGGAGTAGTAACTCTCAAACACAATCACATTGAAAAAGAAGCAGGTGCTAAAAGAAGAAAAAATAAAACTTTCTTTATTTCTTCATCAATGGAAAAGAGTTACAACCTCCAAAGAGGCGTTACAAGTGCATCATGGCACAGGAAATAAAAACAAGTAAATAGCTCGGCCGGATTGTTTCAGTTAGCTTTGGTTAATAATGATGTTTCGGCACCTGACCCGAGTAGTCAGACGATCCAGTCAGCTCTCCCTGAACCACTAGTTAGGGCCAGGCCGGCCTCCCACGGGTCCTTCGGATGAACCAAGAGACCAAGAACATAAGGAAGACCCGTGGACGTCGATGCTGAGGAGACATTACCCCTGGTGGGATGCTGGGCTGCTGGACGTTGTCCGACTGTGAAAGACAGGGGACCAGCAGGCCCACACTGCTCTCAACTCTCTCTTCATGGGCAAAAGATCCCCCAGCCAGACGAGCTAAGGGACCCAGCCCGAGGAAGAAGGAAAAGTCTATCCTTACCATGGGGATATGCATACTTTGCATCTCCAGCGGTCCCCATGGCAAGTGGCAAAGGACACACAGGGAGCGCATACGTGCGTTCCCCATATGGTCTCTGTGGACCTCCCGTGTGCTCTCCATATGATCTCCGAAACTCTTCTCTTGAGGACGGGCTGCTCTTCAGCGGCTCCTTCATCACCCCAGCTATCCGGGGGAATTCGACTTGCAAAAGGAGAACTCAGTCTCTCCACTCTCAACCTCGAATACATAGACATCATGAGAGCTTTCACAGGAGAACAAAGTCCTGAGAGATAGCCTAACACGGCCCGTTCTCCCCAATTTATAGGCAAATGAGCCCCCAAAATTTAAAACAGCATGTCCCATTGCTACGTGGAAGGGCAAAAGAAAAGAATCATTTCCGGAGCGCGCCAAATGCGTTTCCCAAGCCGTGACGAAAGGCAAGAGATCTCCCCCTGATCTCGAATCAAAAATCTTAAATGCATGAGATCGGCTGTAGGCCGTTGAGATACGGACAGGCCTAAGAAATCCCCTTCGAAAATGATGCCATCCATTGGCGATCGATTGCTTGTCATGAACACTAAAAGGACCTGCATTGGAAAAGGCCAACGAAGTAAATGCCACTAACAAAGGCAAAATACTCTCCAACAAAGCCACTTCGTGTACCTCGGCTAAAAACATGCCCATTTCTCCATTCTGGGCAAGCCGAACTATCTAACCTCGGTTTTAACCAGGATACCCCTGCGATTCTCGACCATTTCAAGTCGAGCTATCTGATACTTCGGCAGGGCGAACTCCCTTACCCGCTCCGAGCGAGACCAGAACTATATTCCTCGGCAGCGCTGGGTCATTTTATACCTCGGCCTTGATAGAGACGTTTATTCTAGCCCGAGTTCAACCGACCTAAGAGCGCGAATGAGTTATAATCCATTCGCAGTCGGAGGAAAACTTAAGGTAAAAGATCAGCCAAAAAGACAAATAAATAGAGGTGAAAAAACTCGTTCATCAGAAATTTCAATCAGGTCACAAGTCTGAAAAGCAAAAAATACACAAGCGACCCTCAAGGATCAGGGGCTGGATCGATCCCAGCGGTATCCTCAGCAACATTCGGGGAAGCTTGGCTCATTTTGCCCACTTCGAAAGTCGTCGTTCCTTCGGCGGCGAGCTTGGAGTATCCTTCGGGAGCCGCGGCCTCGCTAGAGCCCAAAATAGCGTCAAGATCGACGTCTAAGATATTTTCATACTCGACTTCTTCGGCCCCTGGGGTACATGCCTCAAAGGGTTCAACATCCAAAAAGGAGAGGTCCCATTCCGGATGCTCTCAGAAATTCTGGTTTGGGCCTCCTCCGCGCCAAGCTGGAAAGCCTCGGCACAAGTCGCATCTTGTTCGCCCCGAAGTATGGCGAGATGTCTTTTAGCCTCGATAACTTGGCTCCAGAGTGAGGCGATTTGCTCCTCAGTCTCGGCGACCGCCCTTCGAGCTCTGAGTTCCTCTGTCGACTCGACGATAGTTCCCCTTGCAGGGTCTCTAATTGGCTTCGACCCTCTAATTTCGCCTTCTCCATATGCAAACACAGGGTTAGCCGATGCAACAGTGAGCCGATGGAAAAAATTAAAAAGACAATATCGTACCTCCTCTCCTGCCGAGTTAATCTCCTGGTCAATTCCTTGACCTTGCCGAAGGCCCTCAGCTTGTCAGCCTTAACCTGCTTGATCCTGTCCTTGAGGTCATTGATCTTCGACTGCCTGCTGTTAGCTTCTTCCCTGCACTGGGAGAGCTCGTTATCGAGCTTGGCCATTTTCTCCTAATGCCATCTGATCCTGTCATCACTGGCAATAATGCAATGATTTAGCTGCCGGACCTTCTCCTCTGACTCGCCAAGCATTCTATTCAGGCGATTCTTCTCCTCGGCAGCTTCTCTCCTCAGCCTGTCTCAACTTTCGTCAAACTGCTTCTTAGCAGTTTTCATTTCTTCAGCATATCTGGATGTGACCTGTGATAACTCCGAGCATACTTCGTCGTACCTCGCTCGAAGCCCACATAGCTCCTTAACTTCGAGCCTTAATTTGGATGCGTCGTCGAGGGCGGCCTGATGCAATCCCCTCGCCCTCGCCAGGTTCTTCTTGGCGGTGTCCAAAACTCGCTCAAATTTATCGAACGCCTCTGCTCGCAATCGGAGCTCAGTACTGACTCTCTTGGCCTGAACGCTGGCCCTGTCGCCAGGCTCAAGCGCCAGCACAGTGCCCTAGTGATCAGAGCGCTCTGCGAAACAAAACCCAAATAAGAAAGCACGATCAAGCTAACCAGAAAGCACCCACTACTCTGGAATAGTAACTCACCCGGAGGTGTAAGACATAGCTAGCTCCATGAGGGTGGAATTGTTGATTTCAGGGAGAAGATGAATATCCTTCGCCACATTCCGCTGACCGAATGCGGCGTCGATAAGATCCAAGTCCACAAACTCGTTCATTAAGAGACCCGCGCTCGGATACAATGCCGACCTCATCAGAGCAGAGAACGCCTCCTCGACAGCCGGGTCCAAACTACCAGGCTGCCCATCTGAGGGATCAGTTCGGGCAACCTCAGACTGAGAAGCCTTCAATCTCCTGGCCTCCTTTAGCAAAAGTCTGGCCTGTGATTCCTCGGATATCTCGGCCAGCTCGGGCATCAATGTTCCAGAGGCTTCAGTGGGAGAAGCTTCGACTAGAAGGTTATCATCCTGTCCCCTTTCTTCACCCGACGGTCCTTCTTCAATCACCGGCGCCTGCTCCTTCCCCGCGGGCTCCACCGAAGCCTCAACCTATTCACCAGCTCCTCTAACCTCTTCAAGCGGAAGCTCTCCAACAAGAAACTCCTCCCGAGCCTCCATTACTGCTGGCCCAACATCACTGCCCTTTAATCCCTCCGAGGGAGGGCCTTCAATGGTAGGCTCACCCTGAACTTCTGACGAAGCCTCATCCGGGCTGTCCACTATCTCCACCACCAAAGGGCAAGGGATCTTGGCAACCCTCTCTGGGTCCTCCGCTCTCTGCTCCTCCGTCATGGCTATTGCTTCTTCCCCCAACTGAGAGGACCCCTCTCTCATCGCCGGTGCTCCCACATTCTCTTTTCTGTCCATTATCTCCGGCAAGCACTCTTCAGAAAGACGAACCCTCTTCTCAAGCTTGCGTCTTTCCCCACTACTGGCCTCTCTCGGGCGCTTGCCCAACTCCTTCTTTATGCGGCCCTCCAACGCAGATCTCTTGGCTGCAAGCGCAGTAAGCGAACAATCAGACCGAGATATACTCACTCGAATGAAATTAATGGAAGGGAGAAAGAAAAAGACTTGCCTTGTACATCGACGGGGCTAAGCCCGGCGGCGCAAAGAGCCTCCTCTGATAGTAAGACATTAGCCGAGAACACTCGACCATCAAGAAGGGCCCCTAGGTCCTCCTCCTGTTCGGATAAGGCTGGATGCGCTTCCATATCCCTAACAGGGTTTCCCCATCCTTGCAGAAAGCCAAAACCGATGTTCCCTTCGGCGATAAAGAATCGAGCCTTCTATTCCTTTATGGACGACAGTTTATCCATGATCGTCCTGAATGACCTCCAAGGTCCGATATAGGACCACTCCGAGCTCTTTCCTGACATCAGATGGTAACAAACACGGAACAGGAACAAAGTTGCTGTTACCTGAACCCGATTACACATCAGATAAACCGATGATACTTCGCCAGCTGTTAGGAGCCACCATTGTCGGGCAGATGTTATAAAACCTCATGATCTCTTTCGCTAAGGGATGAAGGGGAAACCGAAGGCCTGCCTTCAGGCTATCTTTGTAAAGAAAGATCCCACCCTCCAGCTCTTGCAAGACCCTATGCTCGGGCTCTGGCAATCGCAAAATGACATTCGAGGGAATGCCATATTTCTGGCGTATTCTCCCAAATCCTCAGCAACAATCTCTGAAACCATATCGCTAGGCCTCACCATGCTGTTGGTTGAAAGAAACGCCGAGCAAGGTTACAAAGGAAATAGGGGAACAAGATTCTCTAAGAAGAAACAAAAGAGCACTGCGAACGGAAATGGCGTTGTTACGACTTTGTTTCTCCTCAAAGGTAACTGCCTCAAAGAGAAGATAAGGCATTTTAATTGAGACACCCGGAATATCCATCGCGGGCGCCATGAAAATCGAGATTTGAGACGTGGCGTTTCCCCAACCTTTGCCCCTAAGAAACGATAGATTCATCCTGTAAGGGTATGGCGGCCGCGCAGCATTAATTAGGGCATCATTACGCAGGCTGTCAAATCCAGACCCCTCCATTCAGATCATGCATTTGGAGTTATACTCCCTATGCCCGAACCTACGCTTCGAACTAGGGAGTGGGGGGCATGTGTTGAGGGGTAAAATCACCATTGCATTAATAATCGTGCAAGGGGTTAGGATTAGCCCTGACTCCCACTTGCTATGCAGTACTCGTTAGATATGAATCAGCCTCAGTGGGTCGAGACGCTTTAGCCCCTCGGCAAGCCAAGGATTCCCAAGGCTCGGATCATATCTCTCGGCCTCAGCCGAGCTATTGACGTTAGCTATTGACATTTCTCGACCTCAACCGAGCTATCCCTGTTTCTCGGCCTTAGTCGATTTATCCCTTTCTCCTGGCCTCAGCCGAGCTATTGACATTTCTCGGCCTTAGCCGAGCTATCTCCATTTCTCGGCCTTAGCTGAGCTATCCCCGTTTCTCGGCCTTAGCCGAGCTATTGACGTCAACTATTGACATTTCTCGGCCTTAGCCGAGCTATCCCTGTTTCTCGGCCTTAGCAGAGCTATCCCCGTCTCTTGGCCTCAGCCGAGCTATTGATGTCAGCTATTGACATCTCTCGGCCTTAGCCGAGCTATCCCCATTTCTTGGCCTTAGCCGAGCTATTACTATTTCTCGGCCTTAGCCGAGCTATCCCTGTCTCTCGGTCCCAACCGAGCTATCACATCTCTCGGCCTCAGCCGAGTTATTGACACCTCTCGGCCTTAGCCGAGCTATCCCTGTCTCTCGGCCTCCGCCGAGCTATTCCTATTCATCGTGCCCCAGCCAGACCCGGGCACTCAAGCACCTCTGTGGAATCCGACGCGAGAGAGTTTAGACAAAAATCATACCCGAGAGTGGCCTAAAGCCCTAGAGCCTACACCGTCTTCGAATCTCAAGACATCAACCAACTCTCTCAGCCGTCGATCCTCTAACTAACAAGATACGAATCTTACTGACCTCATAACAAACTGGATTCGAATCCTAACGGCTTTCGGACCCACGATGCCCCAAGGAATCAGGTGATCCTCTATAAATAGAACCGTATTCCGACTTCTCAGGTATGCGCACTTGCTTACTGGCCCACTCTCCCTCTACCTCTGCTCACCCCTTTCCACCATTAACACCCTGCTCGAAGCTCTCGAAAGGCCATCCTGAAGAGACTCTTCAGCGAGAGCCTTCTCCTCACATTTGTTGATTGCTGATCCTCGCTGACTTGAGCATCGAAGGGTCTTCCGCGGAGGGCCACCCCCAATGCCTCTCGCGTGAGGACTGTTTTGCAGGTCCGCCCAGGAGGAAGCCCATCCTGAAGCCCGATCGCATCCGAGTCGGAGGACAGATTTTAGCAGCAACATTACTCAATAGTGTGAACCTAGATATTGCAAATAGTGAGTTGTGTTGAATCTACTTGAGAAGCAGGTTGATCTTAAAGATAGGTTCTCGCAAGGCAATGAGTCTATGAATTAAAGAGGTTCATAGCCACATTCCAGCAAGAACAATCCAACTCGACTTACCACACAGCTCTGAAATCACTATGGGTTAAGTTTGCTTTTTATACAAAGAAGTCAGCTTGTTCATGTGGGACAAGCATGGAGTTTTAGGCACTTGTTCAATATGAACGTGTGTATTAGTTTCATATGGGTCTCAATGAGACCTTTGAAACTTTGAGAACTGAAGTTTTGACCATGAAGCCCATGCCAAATATCAAAAAGGTTTATGCCTTGTTCAATTGTTAAGCCTTTTTGCCTACCTAACACCAATTGGTGCTTGGTCCACTTGACTAGCCCAATTTCGGAATAAACCAACCAAAGGTAGCATGCTTTGCATGTGAGGGGTCTCAGTTGCAAGTTGTGAACAGAGTCAAAATCTCGCTGACTCCCAACAGGAATTGGAGTCCCAACCCCCATTAGAGTAAGGGGAGCAAGCCTAGGGTTTCCCTCTATAAGGGTCCGCCTTCCCTTCGAGATTTCACTGCCAATGACTGCTATCTTTCTCTAATTCATTGACAAATTCCCTTCCCTATGTTGTCCTTTTGCTAGAGATGACGTAGAGTGGAGGGCTTCTCCACCTCTTTCTTCTCACTTGCCATCAACGTCAGTTAAGTTCCATTGAGGAATCATTAGAATCGAGAGGCCTATTACCTCCCTTGTTTAAGGGTTACTAGTTTTTTTTTTGAACAAAACCTGTTTTCCCTCTCCAGTGAGCCAAACACTGCCACCTATGGTCACACATACCAGAACTTAGCTGCCGAACAGGCAAGCCAAGGGCAGACCCAGCATCAAGGTGGGTAGCCTATCTTGTTTCTCCTTCCTATTTCAGTTTTTAGTTTTCTTGGCGGCTGCTATTACTATCTACTCCTCGCTACCCTGTCACCATCAACTGCTAGCCTGATCATCCACACCACCACCACCTCCACCAACCCTTTTCTTCTTATCATATTTTGAGAGGACAACAAAGGGTCCTCTTCCCTGCTTTTTCTTTTTTCTCTTTTATTTCTTCTCTTTCTCTTTCTTTCTTTCTCCAGGTAGGCCCTCAAATAAACTCCCATAGATGGTCCTCCTCTATTTTCCCTTATAGTGTCAGTTCTGGACACTGGTAATGTCATTAAGCGACCTTATAGGATTCTTCATCACACACAAGATCAAAGTAGCATAGCAGGACCAAAATCTCACACAGCATCTTAGGCTCTAATAGCAAGTCCAATGTAGGATCAATGCGATTTAGGCTCTAATATCAAATTTGATGCCAACAAACCTACATAAAAAAGATAATAATTAGCCTCGCATCAACTTCTTAAGGGTGATCAAGAACACTCTAAGTTTCACGATTTTGAACACTCTAAGGGTGATCAAGAACACTCTAAGATCAACTGACCTCGCTAAAGAACACTCTAAGTTTCACGATTTTGACAAATCACTTCTCATAGGATCATGGTCTCATATCATGACAAGTAGAGAGTTTCTCCAAGCAAAAAAAATAAAACTGTAAATTTATTATTGATTTATTGGTGAATACTTTATATCAAAGATGGCAGGCCTATTTTAGATTGAGATCTCCTAAAACCAATAGGGTTTCTAGTTTTTGTAAGATACAAATTTTTGATAAAAAATTAAACAGATAAATATCAAATAAATATTAAATTCTATTTTTAGCTTCTAACATTTAACTGAAGCAACAAAAGAAATAGACATAGAATTTAGGTAAAAATAAAGAAATTCATTCTTTCCACCATGGGCTTCAAAATAATATTTTGTAATTCTTTAAAAATTTATCTTTATGGGCACATCTTTCATAATTAGCTCATAACTTTTTCACTTGATCTCAATTTAAGTGATTCAAGATGTGTTGGAAGACCAACTCGATTTAAAACATCATAAAAATAAATTTAATTGACAGCTTTAATTATTTGAGTGGTTGTGAAACTTCCTTTTGAACTAATGTGTATTAAATAACTTTTTCTTACATAATTAGGAATAAACTTCCAACTTTAAGACCAATGAATAAAGTAGCGTTTATTCTTCCTTATGGAAGTGTTTATCAGTTTGGTAGAATTACAAAATATGTTTCATTTTAATATGAATCTTAAAGGATTGCTAGTTTAATATGAATCTTAAAGGATCGCTCTTCCAGCTTGATCAAATATAACTTTTGATGTAATCATGTTTTCTTTTAAATATTCAGCATTCCTTCATCACATGATTTCTCTTGATAAGTCCTCTTTCCGCATCATATCTCCAATTTAGACAATTAATAGATATCGAGAACTTTGGCTGCATTAATTTCATCTAACTTAAAGATTCGGCTCTCAACAATATGGGATAAGATGTGATAGCTCTCAAATTTATTTATGTAAAGTGTTAGCGAAACATTAGAAATCTCGGTCTTTTCCTATATATGAGATTCATGTTCTTTGAAAATAAAGACATCTTCTTTAGTTAAGGGGTTTGTCTTTGTGTTGCCTTCATCTTTTTTTTAGAAGTTAGTTAAGTAGTAAAGGTTGTAGGTTCAACCGATTCTTTCAAAAGATTTTCTTGAAGAAGTCATTAGATACCTTATAGATTGGCTCCTTTATATTAAAATAGCTCGACCTTAGCTCTTCTTTCACCTGTTTAATCATAATGCTCTTCTTTTCTTCCTCAACCTAGTTTTCTAACTGATAAAATCTATCGGATTATGGAATCATTATTGTCTTCTTTAGTTTTTCTTCAAATAATGTGAAAACTTTTTATATTATTGATAAATGTTTAATCATTGTTGTTCTGCACTACGAACGAGTGCGGGTAAAGAAGTTAGTCCATGATAGTCAGCTTAGGTAGCAACTTGGAATATAGAAACAATAACAGGTAAAGCTATGGAGATAGTGGACACTATAAATAAGAGAAAAGTAATATAATATGCTTACAAGAGATTAAATGGGTAAATAAAAGATTTAAAGAAATAGAGAATATAGGATATAAATTATATTATACTGAAAAATATAAAAATAGAAATGGAGTAGGAATAATTGTAGATAAGAATTTTAAGGAATATGTTGTTAAGGTAACAAGAAAAGAAGATCAGATTATATCACTAAAACTTATAATTGAGAATAATATAATTAACATAATTAGTGTATATGCACCACAAGTAGGATTAGACCAATAGATTAAGACACAATTGGTGCGGGCACCAGGATCAGAAAGAGGATGCAGGCAATTCAACCCAATCCACACTCATTATGGATTTCGAAAACTTAAGTTTTGGGTTCTGACGATGTATTTTGGTCATGAGTCACTTTATGTCCTGTATTTAATTTAAGATAGGTTAAGACTATTTTCAATTTAGTCTTGTTATGTTCAATTGAGTCCGTTGGGTTTAACTCAGTCAATTTTAGTTCAATTTGATTTGGTAATTAGTTGAGTCTTGTAAGTTGGATCAAGAAGGGTTCAAATTAGGACCATGAAGCTTGAAAATTAAATAGAGCAAACCACTTCACCTTTCATTTGGGCACCTTATGCCTAAATAAAAACCACTTCACCCTCCATTTGGGCACCCTATGCCTAAATGAAAACTACCTCACCCTCCATTTGAACGCCTCCTTTTTTTGAACCATCTAAAAAAGGCCAAACTTTCTTAATGATGCCCCCCTTTTGATCCATAAAAATTCAAACATGTTTTCCCCCCTTCATTCAAATTTCAAAATTTAAAATTCTTGGCGCCCACTTTCAATTTAAAAAAAGGCTAGGAAAGTCTATAAATACCCAAGCCCTCTTGTAATAAAGGATTATGATGAATGAATGAAAAATTTTGTCTTTCCATTTGCTTGTGCATTTGTCACTCCATGAGGGAGAGGGTGTGAGGCCCAACCAACCATCATTCAAGCCACCACCTTTTTTTTCCCCTAAACGCCCAGCATCCATCCAAGAAGCAACAATCATCTAGGCACCAACCACCATCCAGACTTTAGCCCTCCATCCAGGCATCTGCAAAATTCTTCTTGATTTCGAGCCGAAGAGAAGGTTTGCCTTGCTTTTGAATCATCTACATTAGGAGTCTCCTTCCCAAGGAGTGATAGTCTTCAAGTCCAATCGCCAATCTTTGGAAGGCTGAAATTAGACCTTCATCACAAGAGTGAAAACTCATTGTTGGTAAGAAAACCCTTCCTTAACTTTTAGGTCTGATTGTTTAAAGGTATATGTCCTAGTTAGAATGGTTCCTCAACCATTAGGCTCTTTCTACTTTTGATTGAAGGACACTATATTGCGGGTAATACAACTTTCATCTGATAGTCTCCTACATTTTAATTATTTACTCCCTCTTATATGTGAATTTGGAAGAAGTCATTGCTTAATTTAGTTTGCTAATTTTAAAGTTAAAATCCCATTGCATATCCATTTTTGGTATCAGAGCATGGTTAACTTGGGCAAGTATAATAGTTGCTAAAATTTTTTACATATAAAGAAAAAAATTGCATTGTTTAGAATTTCATGCCTACTGAGACGGTATACGAAAGTATACTATCATGACCCATGGAAGTAATGAGCTACGGCCGGACATGAGACCCTTAGCAACCATCTAATTAATCTTCATTAAATCTATAATTTTCTTCTTATTTTTAAATCTACAACATATATATATATATATATATATATATATATATATATATATATATATATATATATATATATATATATATATATATATATCTTTAGGTTTTCATATGTGTGTGCATGCATCACTAAATTCACTTAAGGGTAATTTCTCTATCTTAGGTAAGGGAAGGATTTCATCACCTTTCCTTGGCCCAAAACAACCATCCTTATCTCGATCCCAAGCCTAATTAAAATTGAATAGACACCTAAAGCAAAATTAGGGACATCCACGTGGCTGAGTTCCAAGTATTGTGATGAAACTTGTGCACTTAATCCTTCAGTTATTTCTTGAAAGTAGTGTCTAAAGCTAAGGGTCCAACGGAAAATACCTTAAGTGGACTTGTGGTTCTCTAATTAGGTTCCTGCAAGAGCAGAAGAGCCTCCCATAACCCCACGTCTTACCTGACCAGTGGAAAGGATAATTATTGAGTTGATTGTAAGTTGGGTTGATTCATTCTACTTGAGCTTCTAGGTCTAGAAACCCTATAACGATTTTGTGTGTTGCATGACCACCAGCTCAGGAGCCCATTACCAACATCCCCAACACAACCAAGTTACACCATGGATCCCAATTTTGAAACTTTAATGAGAACCATGACTGAATAATTTAGATAACTAAACAATAGGTTTGACCAATTGCAAGAGCGAATCGGGACCCTTAAAGAGAACCGATTGAACCACACTGAACTTGAATCACCTAGACCAACTCTCCTTGGTCCAAGAGCCCATCGTCATGATCTCACCCCTGAACATAACCCTAGATGCCCACACCAAGACTTTATGAATTTGAAGAAAAGAGTCTTTAGGAACATACGACTCGATGCACCCACTTTTGGTGTATGTTGATTGGAAAAGTGACATGGACCAATACTTTGAGTGGCATGAGATGTCGGAAGGGAGGAAGATCAAATTTTCCAAACTTAAGTAAGTCCGACAAGCCATACTATACTGGAAAAATGTTGAGCGCCTTAATCGTCAGAGAGGAGACATGCCCATAGACACATGGAGAGCCATGAAGATCAAACTTAGGGAGAAGTACCTACCCTTGACCTATGAGCATAGGCTTTTAGATCAATGGCAAAGACTGAGCCAAGGGAATAGAACCGTATCTGAATATATTGCCAAGTTTGACGAATTTGTCATGAGATGCAATGTGGTCGAGTCAGAGGCCATCACCCTATCTAGGTTTAGAGTAGGCCTACATGAAGAAATCCAAAGGGAATTATTTCTGAGAGAAGTCCATGACTTAGAGCAGGCTTACCAAATCGCTAGGGACTATGAGAGATTTCAGAGGGGACCCCTGATCTATCAACCTGAAACTATAAGATTAGTATCCCTGAAAATAAGACAAATTTTATACCAATTCTCTCAAACCAACCCAATCCTACTACCCCATTAGCTCACAAAAATGATAAGGGTAAGGCCCCTGTAGTTCAAAAAATAATCACCAAAATATACATTACTTCAGATGTCATAAAGTTGGTCACTACGCTAGTCAATGTCCTACCCGAGCCTTATATATACGAGAGTTAGAGGAAGAAACTCCAGAAACCCTTGAAGAACTTGAGAAAGAAGTCTATGAAGCTAGGACAAATCTAGTGGATAAGTATGAGGGAGATGAAGGAGATAATGTCCCACTGAAACAATAGGAGTTGTTAGATGCATCCTGACCCAAACAAAAGAGCATAAGGATTGGAGAAGGACCAACATACTTCAAACTTTTGTCAAAATAAAGAAAAGGGTTTATAAGATCATCATAGATAACGGGAGCTGTATTAATGCCATTTCAACTAAGGCCATTAAGAATCTAGGCTTGACTATTGTTCCCCATCCCAATCCCTATAAGGTGTCGTAGATAGATTCGACTTCTATACCCATTAAGTTAAAGTGTCAAATTCTGATTCAGATCCAATCCTATTAGGAAAACGTTTGGTGGATGTTCTTCCTATGGGAGTTAGCAATATCATTTTAGGTAGACCTTGGTTGTATGACCATGATGCTACCTTGTATGGCCAATCCAATTCTTGTTTATTCACCTTCCAAGGAAAGAAAATAGTTATAAACTCATCATCAAATAAGGATAATCAAAAGAGAGGATCTACTAATCTAAAAGAAAAGGAAGTGGGATTACACTTAATTAATGCTAAGGATCTAGAATGACAAATTAATGAAAGATCACCCATTTAGATATTGACCATGAAGAAAATCCAGAAGCAAAACCCTAAGGAACAACCCTAGGAAGTCATAGAGATCTTGAGGGGCTTTCAAGATGTATTTCTAGAAGACCTACTTGATCACCCTCCTTCACTAAGGGACATCCAGCATGCCATAAATTTGGTCTCAGGAGCCACTTTACCAAACATCCCACATTATAGACTAAATCCCACTGAATCTACAGAGTTGCAAAGACAAGTTGAAGATTTTCTCAAAAAGGGATTCATTAAAGAAAGTTTGAGCCCTTGTGCAGTACCTGCCCTTTTGACCCCCAAGAAGGATGGCACTTGAAGAATGTGCGTAGATGGTCATGCCATCAATAAAATAATGATCAAATATCGTTTCCCCATTCCTCGCCTTAATGATATGTTAGACATGATGGCCGGAGCCACTATTTTCTCTAAAATTGACCTTAAGAGTGACTATCACCAAGTTAGGATAAGACCTAGGGACGAGTGGAAGACAACTTTTAAGATTAAGGATGGTTTTATGAATGGTTAGTGATGCCCTTTGGCCTCTCAAATGCCCCTAGTACCTTTATGAGGATCATGACCCAAGTATTGAGACCATTCATTAAAAAATTTGTTGTAGTCTATTTCGATGACATCCTCATATATAGTCGGACTAAGGATAATCACTTGGACCATCTACAACAAGTATGTCAAGTCCTTAGGAATGACAACCTTTATGCAAACCTTAAGAAGTGCAATTTCATGACCCCTAGAGTCATTTTTCTCGGTTTTGTCGTAACACCTGTCATTTTTCTCGGTTTTGTCGTAACACCTAAAGAAGTGTCTGCTGACCCAGAAAAGATTAAATCCATAGTTGAGTGGCTTGTACCCAAAGTGTACATGATGTACGTAGCTTCCATGGCCTTGCCACCTTCTATAGGAGATTTATTCGAGGTTTTAGTACAATTGTTGCACTAATCACAGACTGCATTAAGAAGGAAACTTTTGAATGGACTAAGAATGCCAATAAAGCCTTCCTTGAGATCAAAGAGAAAATGACCCAAGCTCCAATTTTAAGATTACCTGACTTTTCAAAAGTTTTTGAGGTCGCTTGTGATACCTTCGGATTTGGAATTGGAGGAGTTCGAAATCAAGAGAACCCACCCAGTAGCCTTCTTTAGTGAGAAGTTGAATGAAACAAGATTGAAATATTCAACTTATGATAAGGAATTGTATGTGGTAGTTCAATCCTTAAGGTATTGAAGACACTATCTCTTACCGTTCCTTTATTCTAACCATGAAGCACTCTGATTCCTTAATTCCCAAAAGAAACAGAACCCTAGGTACGATAAGTGGGTAGAATACATTCAAGTTTATACCTTTGTTTGAAACATTGTGTTGTCACTGAAAATCGAGTTGCCGATGCATTAAGCCGTTGTTCCATGCTTTTAACCTCTGTGAGTACTGAAGTTATAAGATTTGATAAATTGAAAGAAGAATACAAAAATTGTTCTAACTTTAGTAAGATTTTTGAATTTGTTCGCAAAGGACCAACTAGTGTGTATAGAGACTATACCCTTCATGATGGTTTCCTTTTCAAAGGAAATAAGTTGTGCATCACTCGAACTTCCATCCGAGAATTCTTGATTTGGGAAACCCATGCAGGCGGTTTAACTAGCCATTTTGGTAGGAACAAAACCATTTTAGTAGTTGAAGACCAGTTCTTTTGGCCTAGCCTCAAGTGAAATATGGCCCAAGTGGTGGCCTAATGTCGAACCTGTGTTGTTGCCAAACAACAGAAATAAAATACTAGTCTATATACCCCTTTGCCTGCACTGAAGGTTTATGGCAAGACATTAGTATGGATTTGTGTTAGGATTACTAAAGACCCTGCGGAAACATGACTCCATCTATGTTGTGGTCGATCGCTTTTCCAAGATGGCACACTTCTTACCTTATTCTCAGACTTTTGATGCTTCAAAAGTGGCCAAACTATTCCTAAATGTAGTGGTTAAATTACATGGGTTACCCAAAACCATAGTGTCTGATAGGAATATCCGATTTACTAGCTATTTCTGAAAAACCCTATGGTACATGTTAGGAACCAAGCTGAATTTTTTAACCTCCTACCACCTACAAACTGATGGCCAAACATAAGTTATAAATAGAAGTCTTGGAAACCTATTGAGATGCCTCATTGGTGAGAGTACTGAAAATTGAAACCTTTTGTTACCACGTACTGAATTTGCCTACAATAGCTCAGTCAATAGGTTCACTGGAAAAAGCTCATTTGAGATTGTCCATGGATATAAACTAAGGAAACCCATAGACCTTATTCCTTTACCCACGCATACACGAGTTTCTGAGTCTGCAGAATCATATGACAACATATTAGAGAATTGTACAAAGAAATTAGAAAGAAAATTAATTTGAGCAATGAAACCTACAAACATATGGCTAATTCCCGTAAAAGAGTTAAAGAATTTTATGAAGGAAACTATGTAATGACTAGACTTAAAACTGAACAGTTTCCACCTAAAATTATGAAAAAGTTATATGCCAGCGGTGCAGGTCCTTTCAATAAAATAAAAAAATTGGACCTAATGCTTATATACTTAAGTTGCTATTTTACTTAAGTATCAGTTTAACTTTCAATATCTCAAACCTGGTAAAGTATAAGGAACCAACAATGATACCTAGTGAGCCTTTTGGACCTGATCCCATCTTTGAGAGTGAACCTACCTTTGAGTGTCCACTAGCCACATTATCAGAACGGTGAGATAGGATTGAGCGAATTCTGGATGACAAGACTATTACTACACGGAACAAAGACTATCAATGCTATTTAGTTCATTGGCAAGGTCGACCATAATCAGAAGACTCGTGGATCACTTGAAAGGATCTGTAGAAGATCAACCCAGACTTATTAGAATACTACCAAAGTCGAAATAATCCATACTCGACAGGGTCGAGTCCTTTCCACCCCGGGAGAATTGGTGCAGACATCAGGATCAGAAAGAGGATGAATGCAATTCAACCCAATCCACACTCATTATGGATTTTAGATACTTAAGTTTGGGTTTTGACAATGTATTTTGATCTTGAGTCACTTTATGTCATGTATTTAATTTAAGACAAGTCAAGTTTATTTTCAATTTAGTCTGGTTATGTTCAATTGAGTCTATTGGGTTCAATTCGATCAATTTTAGTTCAATTTGGTTTGGTAATTAGTTCATTCTTGTAAGTTGGGTCAAGAAAGGTTCAAATTAGGACCATGAAGCTTGAAGATTGAATGGAGCAAACCACTTTACCTTTCATTTTGGCGCCCTATGCCTATATGAAAATCACTTCATCCTCCATTTGGGCACCCTATGCCTAAATGAAAACCATCTCACCCTCCATTTGGATGCCCTATGCCTAGATGAAAACCACCTCACCCTTCATTTGGGTGCCCATGCCTATATGAAAACCACCTCACCCTCCATTTGAACGCCCCTCTTTTTTTGAACCATCCAAAAAAGGCCAAACTTCCTTAATGACGCCCCCCTTTTGATCCATGAAAATTCAAGCATATTTTTCCCTTCCATTCAAATTTTAAAATTCAAAATTCTTGACACCCACTTTTGATTTGAAAAAGGCTAGGGAAGTCTATAAATACCCAAGCCCTCTTGTAATAAAGGATTATGATAAATGAATAAAATTTTTGTCTTCTTCATTTTCTTGTGCATTTGTCACTTTGTGAGGGAGAGGGTGTAAGGCCCAACAAACCATCATCCAAGCCACCACCTTTTTTTTCCTAGACACCAAGCATCCATCCAAGAAGCAACCATCATCCAGGCACCAACCACCATTCAGACTTCAACCCTCCATCCAGGCGTCCGTAAAATTCTTCTTGATTTTGAACTAAAGAAGAGGTTTGCCTTACTTCTGAATCATTTACGTTAGAAATCTCCTTTCTAAGGAGTGATAGTCTTCAAGTCCAACCGCCAATCTTTGGAAGGCTAAAATTAGACCTTCATCACAAAAGCGAGAACTCATTGTTGGTAAGAAAATCCTTCCTTAACTTTTAGGTCTGATTGTTTGAAGGTATATGTCCTACTTAGAATGGTTTTTCAACCATTAAATCCTTTCTACTTTTGATTGAAGGAAACTATATTGCGGATAATATAACTTTCATCTAGTAGTCTTCTATATTTTAATTATTTACTCCCTCTTACGTATGAATTTGGAGAAGTTATTGCTCAATTTAGTTTGCTAATTTCTTAAGTTAAAATCCCATTGCATGTCCCGCATCAATAATTTTGGAAAGATATAGATGAAGTAATGCAAGAAATACCACTATATATATATATATATATATATATATATTTGGGAGAAGATTTTAATGGACATGTAGATAAACAAAGGGATGGATATGAAACAACATATGGAGGATATGGATTTGGAGATAGGAATGAAGCCGGCGTGAGCTTATTATATTTTGCAGTAGCGTATGATCTAACAACAACAAACACTTATTTCAAAAAGAGAGATGAATATTTAATAACATTTAAAAGTGGATCTAATAAAAGTCAAATAGATTTTTTTAACTAGAAAGGTAGATAAAATAATATGCAAAAACTATAAAGTTATTTTAGAAAAAATTTAACTTTACAACATAGGATAATAGTAGCAGACATATGGATAAAAATGAAATATAGAGTAAAACGTAAAACTATTAATCTAAAAATTAAATGATAAAATTTGAAAGAAGAAAAATTAGAATTATTTAAAAAAAGTTAGTAAGAAAATGACTATGAATATAAATAGTGATCCCAATTTAATATGAAAAAAAGTAACTAAATACATAAAAAGCATAGCAAAAGAAGTTTTAGGAGAATGAAAAGGAGTAGACTAGTAGGAAAGGAAACTTGGTAGTGGAACAAGAAAGTCTTAAAAGTATAAGGATGCAAAGAAAGAAGCTAAAAAAGTGGTAAGTAATGTCAAACTTAAAGCTTATGATGATTTATATAATAAACTAGATATAAAAAAGGTAAAAAGATTATATATAAGCTAGCAAAACTAAGAGAGAAGAAAATAAAAATCTTGACTGTATTAATGTATTAAGGATGAAGATGAAAGAGTCTTAGTAAAAGAAGAAGAGATAAAAGTACGATGAAAAAATTATTTTAAAAAATTATTAAATAAAAATAATTTAGTAAATTTAATGGTAGAAGGATGTGATAACCTATGAGTAATAAATGAACATAAATTTTTCATAGATTTAGCATCCTTGAGGTTAAAAATGCTCTGAGTAAAATAAAAAAATGCAAAGGCATTAGAACCAGATGCGATTCCTATTAAGGTTTGAAAAGTCTTAGGAGAAATTGGAATCATATGGTTAACAAATTTATTTAACAGAATTATAGCAGCTAAAAGAATGATGGATGATTAGAAAAAAATATATTAATACCCATATATATAAATAAAGAAGATATTCAAAACTATGCAAATTATAAAGAGATTAAGTTGATGAGTCATATAATAAAATTATGGGAGAGAGTAATAGAAAATCGAATAAAATTGAAACTTTGATGTTAAATAATTAATTTGAATTTATGCCTTGAAGATCAAACATGGAGGCTATTTATTTATTAAGAAGATTAATAGAGTGGTATAGAAAAAAGAAAAAAAAATATTCATATGATCTTTATTGATTTAAGAAAGCATATGATAGATTACCTAGAAAAATAATATGATGTGCTTTAGAGAAAAAAAGAAGTTACCAAAGGGTATATAGAATTGATAAAAGATATATGATAGAGCAATAACTATTATTAACAATAGGAGAAATTAGTGAGTTTTCAATTACTGTAGGTTTACATCAAGGATCTGACTTAAGTTCATATCTTTTTGTATTAGTTATGGATGAATTAATCAAACATATTCAAAATGATATCCCATAGTGTATGTTATTTTCAGATGATATAGTGTTGATTGATTAAACTAAATCTGGAGTAAATGTTAAGCTAGAGATTTGGAGAAAAACTTTAGAATCTAAAGGTTTTAAGATTAGTAGAACTAAAACTGAATACATGAAATATAATTTTAGTGAGAGTAGAAATACAAATGAATAAACAGTAAAAATTACGGGCCAAGAGATATTAAGGAGAAAAAAATTTAGGTATTTGGGGTCAATTATCCAGCAAGAAGGTAAAAAAGGTGAAGATATGAATAATAGAGTTAAACATGATGAAATAAGTGGAGGAGTGCTTTGGAAGTATTGTATGATCGGCGTATCCCATTAAAATTGAAAGAAAAATTCTATAAAACCACTATTAGGCCAGCTATTCTATATGAAAGAGAGAGTTGCGCAATATTGAAACAACATGTGAATAAATTAAGTGTGACAGAAATACATATGTTAAGATGGATAAGGTAAAACTTTAAAAGATAGAATTAGAAATAAACATATAGGAGAAATGATAGGAGTAGCCCCAATTGAAGATAAAATGAGAGAAAATCGATTACGGTGGTTTGGACATATACAACGTAGACCTTTAGATACTCCAGTTAGAAAGAGTGATCTTTTAACAATTCATGATAAGGATAACGGTAGAGGTAGACCTAAACTAACATGGATAGAATATTTAAAAAAGATATAACTATTTGTAATTTAAATATCGACTTTGTCTTAAATAGAGTAAAGTGAAGGAAGCATATTCATGTAGCCGATCCCATGTAGTTGAAAAAGGCTTAGATTAGTTGAGTTTAGTTGCATAACGTATCTCTAATGGTTCCTCTACCTGATTTCCTTGCTTGATAGTTCTTCAGATAATCTATTATCAATGAAAAATAGCAGGCAACGGAAACCAACCATAGTGCCAATATAAAGTTGCAATGTTGAGTATGATAACAAAGTATCATATCTTCATGCAGCAACAATGGTGTCATATGTGATGAGTTGTGGCCTATTGTAGATGTGTGTACCAATCAACTGTCCATTAGTAGTGGAATAATTTCATACTCTTTTTGATGGTTGTTCATCAAGCTACAAGATATTAAAGGAAGAAAATATTTTTCCAAGTTTCCATCACTGATTACTAGATACATTATGTGAGAATTGTGCATTCATTCAATACAAATCTTAATTATCAGAGTCAGCAGCAAAATGAATTTTCATATTCGAGATGAGTCTTATACAAAATTTCCAAAGCATTACCACCCAATCACTGCATACTAAAGAAGCCTTTGTGATAGTTTATCTCGTTCAAATTTCCACTGCATTCCAGATCATGAGTAAAATCTCAGGCTGGATGCCGAAATCCTCACCTTCCTCCCTCTGTTTTGATAAATACTAGTCAAAATCAATTTTTTCAGCCACTTCTCATTAATGAGCAGTATCAAAGGCTGGGATTTCTTGTAAAACTAATAACTAATGGGCAAGCATCACTATGGACTCAAATATTACAAACCAGTGGGCTACAGAATATCAATTATGAGAGGTCCTGAACATGAGAACATATCAAAGATCTTGGAACGGTCCACAACTTCATTCCCTCAGCTATCATCTTTCAGTCTTTTAATAGAAAGACAACAAGAAGCAATTTAATATGCATTAATTCACTTATATTTATAATATGATGACAACTGTTAAATAAATCATGAGTTAAAGGCCCATCACATTAGATGAAATGAGGCATCATGTTAAGGTAAGAGAAGTCTCAAAGAAATCCTCAAAAGAATAGAAGGTATATGGGGATCAATAATAAAAATACAAGCTTCTGTTAGTTAATCCCAAATCTGGCCGTGGAATGAAAGATAGGGCACCCTTGGAGTTCTCTATGGAGGCGTCCTCATCAAGGTTGTACACTCCATTATATTAGCGAACGACTAAACAAAAAAAGACTAAAATTAAAACACGGAACAAAAGAACAAACAAAGGATGGGCAAAAAGATGCCGCATTACTCATGAAGAAAACAATAAGAAGGAGGTGATGCAGATCAGCAAACCAGTCCAAAGAATCTAATTTAAAAATGAAAAAAAGTTAGGAATTTGCAGAAAATAAAAAAATCACAAAAATATTACAAACTCATACTAGATCTATGATCATAAACAAGAGTAAAACTAGAAAATCAAGTAAATATTATTGAGAAAATCAAAACTTTAACTTAAAAATAGACCAAATTGTACCTCTATCATTCCAAAATTATGTGTGGAAAACCTTGATGTTGAAGAGGAAAAGCAACAGAATCCTAGGCTGTGAAATGTGAAGGATCTTCGGTGGTCATCAAAATTGCTCCAGCTGGCCAAGACGAAGAGCCTTAGGATAGTGGCAGAGAGGCGGCAATTGGGAGAAGATGACAGAGAGGCAAGGTGTAAAGAAGAAGTAATTTATGGGGAGAAGGCCGGATCAATGGGGATTTCGGGGATATGCACGCAAAAGGAGCACGCACAAAGAGAGAATAACGCGAGTAACGGGATCTTCCCAAAAAGGCGTGCGTGATCATTAAATTTTTTTTTATTTTTAAATTAACTATAAATATATAAATAATATCGAAACTTAAAAATAGTTAACTTTTGCCGACAGTACTTTTATTTTATGTCAGCTAATTATATCTTAAAAATGGTAAAACCTTATATTTACTATGGGTGCAACTTGGGCCGGGTTCAATCCGAACCCGGCCCGCAGAACCCGATTTGCAGCAGTACTCAAACTCTAATTTGTTTAACCCGAACCCGAAGGATCCGGGTTAAACCCGGACCGATTTACAACTTGGACCGGGTTAGGGTTGCAGTCAACTCGAACCCGAGAAAACCCGAACCCGCAAAGCCACAAGTAGCAGGCCCACTGGTGTTGTGGAAGTGACGATTTAGCCTTGTTTGTTAGGTTTAAAGTATGTAGAGCTGACAATAGTTTTGTGGAAGTGATGATTCTTGGTATGAACACTCCATCAGAATCTTCATTACCTTTTAAAATGAGCAATATACCTTTAACCATTGCATTTTATCATGTAATGTTGGTGGGCTAAACTAGTATCTTTATTTTTTTTAATTATCTTCTTTGAGATATTTATAACTTCTAATATAAAGTTTGCCAAAATTTTATGAAAGCATCTGAGAAGAGGTGATGAGAAGAAAACTAAAACATCTAGGAAAGGGGTGATGAGTAAAAAATCAGAGAGCTTTGGATGTCGAATGCAGTCTCGCTACTTGGAAAAGATCTCTCATACCAGACTTATGTGGTCTTCTAACTGGCTCTTTATATCGTCTCAATATTTTCTGCTTCCGAAGGATAAAGGTGACTTCATCAATGCATATGGTGGCTATTGAAATGTTATGCAACATTTGAATTACTTTGAATATGTTTTGGTTTAAGAATGTGCTTTTTTTTGTTTAGTCTTATGTAAAATATGTATATTTTTAGACATATAATTTGAAATGTGAAGCTTGTTTGTTTCAAACTTTAGCTTGTTGTACAATATAAAGCTTATTTGTTTTAAACTTTAGCTTATTTGTGCAATGTTAAGCTTGTTTGTTTCAGATTGTCATATATTTTTTTTTTCTATCAACCCGAATTCCAACCCGAAACTCAACCCGAACCCGATTTTTAAAAATAGGGTTAGGGTTGAGGTTTTACAAATAGGGTTAGGGTTAGGGTTATGGTTGACATTTTATAAATAGGGTTAGGTTAGGGTTGAGGGAAACCCGAGTTTCATGAGCCTGAGTTGCACCCCTATATTTTACAACTAAGGTAGAATAAATTATTATTTTCTTATATTTTTAAAAATATATTTAAAATAGTAAAACAAATTTTATAATTATTTTTATTACAAATAGTAAAGTGCGGGATCCGACCAAACACATGCATGGTATACCATGCAATAAAAGTATTATATTAGATAATATATAATTAATGTAATTAATAATTAATTAAATTTTATTTGTATTTTAAAAAATTTAATCATATCAAATTAAGTATTTTTTTATCATGTTTTTGATTGTAAGTGAATGGCACTGTAAATAATTAAAACTCTAAGAGCATAAAGGCATTGAGCTAAAGGCATTGAATGGATAATCTTGAATTGATAAAATAAAAATAATAGTAGATAAACTCGTATAAAAATAACTGTTGAGAGGTAAAATCATCATTATATTTTTGACCGCTCATTTGGCGATGGGGTCGCGCCCAATCCAAATGCTGCTTGGCATGACATTCTAGCAACAAGCGTCTCCTCGTAATGAAGAAAGAGAACAAGAGGGAAAAAAGGGCCACGTTTTGTGCCCAAGGGCCACCTCATTAATATCCAGCAGTCAAATCAATAGGCTGAAGCATTTAATGGTGCAGAAATGGTGATAATGACTTGAATGGAATATGACATGCCTCGGCACTCAAGCCCTACCTCATTCAGGCCGAGCCATGCCTCGGCGCTCTCATTTAGGCCAGCTTCATAGTCAGCCAACATAGCTCTTCAGCATAGCTTGGCCAACATAGCTCGGCCAGCCTTAGCCTCGGCTAGATTCAACATAGCTCAGCCAACACAGCTCAGCCAGCCCCAGCCTCGGCCAGATTCAGCATAGCTCGGCCAGCCTCAGCCTCGGCAAACATACATCGGCCAACCACGCTATGCCTCTTGCATCAAGGCATTTATGGCCTCATAAAGGCCACGTGCATCCACCAGTTTTAAGGTATTTAATGCCTTTTTTCCTTTCATGCATTAAAGCATTTATGGTTGCCACGTTGGGCCCTTGGCACCTACCTCTGCGGAACCATGGTGACCGAACCACAGCGTTCAAAATACCTCTGCAGAATCCAGCGCGTAAGAATTCGAATCAACTATAACTGAATAAGATTCCAAGCGGTGAATCATGCCCAGAGGTAGCCTAGGACCCGCAAGAGTGGCCTAGGTCCATGTGATCATTAAACCTTATGTCATCAACTAGCTCTTTCCAGCCGTTGATCCTCTAACTGACAAGATACGATCTCGCTGGCATCATAACAAACTCGATTCGAATCTCAACGGCTTTCAAACCCATGATGCCTCCAAGTGGTCATGTGACCCTCTATGAATACAACCGTCTTCCTTCTTCTAAGGTACGGGCCATCTTTTTACAAACTTGCTCACCCCTTTCCGCCATTAGTGCTCTGCTCAGAGCCCTCGAGAGGCCACCCCGGAGAGACTCTTCAACGAGAGCCTTTCCCCCATTTTTGTTGGTTGCTGATCTCCACTGACTTGAGCGTCGGAGGGTCTTCCGCAGAGGGCCACCCCCAATGCCTCTCGCGTGAGGACTTTTTGTAGGTCCACCCAGGCGGGAGCCCATGCTGCAGCCCGATCATGCCCGAGTCGGAGGACAGATTTCAGCAGCAACAAATTGGCGCTAGAGGAAGGGCCTCAAGTCCCATAAACTTATGATTTAGGAGACAAGGGTCTCGATCTTGAAGATAACCCCTCCAATGGCCAATCGAAGAAAGGCTACTTCCGAAGCCCGGGACCAGGTCGTCTCCCAAAGACCTGATCCAGTGAGCAGTGTGGCGCCGCCGCCGCCACTAGTTGAGACTCCATCGCCACTAGCGGCCCCAGTGACCTAGGACCAGTTTGTCATACTGGTCCAGTAGGTCCAAGCACTGACCCATTTGATTTAGGGACACCGTAAAGCTCCCCGTCCAGCTGCTCCTGCTCTGCATCTTCCTGAGGGGGCCGCAGCCCCCATTTCCCCAGCAATCTCTTCTTCCGGTTCGCACGAGCCACGGACCCCCCTCGTCGTCCTAAGGGAGCTGGGCCAGCCCTGCAAGTGGTCTGCAGCAAGGATCTTCCTTGATCTCGGTGGGCCCGATCCCTCTCTCCGGTGTCCTCTTGCCACGACTCGACGCCATCTCTGCCTTCTCCCTGCCTCGGCACTATAGCTCGGCTTCCGTAGCTGCATTATGCGCACCAAGGCATTTATGGCCTAATAAAGGCCATGTGCATCTACCTGCTTTAAGGCATTTAATGCTTATCTCCTTCCATCATTAAGGCATTTATGGCTGCTACGTTGGCCCCCTTGGCACCTTTTGCATGAGGAAGGATGGCGTCATGAAGCAAGACAAGGAGTTCTTGACTCCATGCTTCACAGAAGTCCAAGGTCCAGCTTCAGCTTCGGCCAGTGGGTCTATCGCACCACCCAGAGAGTTCCCACAGGCGAGACCCCGTTCCGGATGGCCTTTGGCACAAAAAGCTGTCATTTCCATGGAGATAGGACTCCCCTCTCCACGGGTGGAGAGCTACTCAGAGGAGGCTAACGACGAGCAGCTCCGCACCAACCTCAACTTGGTGGAGGAAATCAGGGAAAAAGCTCGAATCAGAGTAGCTATGTACCAGCAAAGAGTAGCTCATTATCGCTCCACCCGAGTCAGAGGGAAATTTTTCCTCCTCGGTGATCTGGTGCTTCGGAAGGCCCCCATCTCGAAGCCACTAGAGCAAGAAAAATTGCCCCCGAATTGGGAGGGCCCCTATCAAGTGACGGATGTCATCGGGCCTGGTACCCACAAGCTCCAGGATCTAAACGGGAAATATGTTCCCCGGACGTGGAATTCAGACAACCTCCGCACACATCATCAGTAGGGTACGCCTTCTATAGGTCTGCTCCATTAACTGTTATGGCATATTGCTTCTATGATTCATGGCATGGTTGCTACAATCACTTCTCCAAAAAATCATAATGAAAAGTAGATGTCACTTGCTAATCCTCGGCACGACCGAGCTGTCTCCTTGAACAGGAAATCTCTGTACCTCGGCTGGGCCGAGTCCTATTCATCGAAGACTCGGTATGGCCGAGCACCCCCAGTACGGCTGGGGGCCAAGTGATCTCCAAAACCTTATCCGGATTTGGGCAGCTTACAAGCCCCGGCCAGACCAGGTGACCTCCAAAATTTCATCCGGATTCGGGCAGCTTACAAGCCCCGACCGAACCAAAGGACAAAGAAACCTCGGTTGGATTCGGGCAGCTTACAAGCCCCGGCCAAACTAAATGATCTCCAAACAGTCTTCGTACCTTGGCCGTGCCAAGTAAAATATAATCCTTTAAATCCTCGGCCGGGCCGAGCGATCTCCATACCTTGGCAGCGCCAAGTAAAATATAATCTTTATAATCCTCGGCTGGGCCGAGCGATCTCCGTACCTTGGCAGCGCCAAGTAAAATATAATGTTGAAGGCTCGGCAACACTGAGTAATTTATTATTTGAAGGCTCAGCAACACTGAGTAATTTATTATTTGGAAGACTCGGCAACACCGAGTAAATTAATATTTGGAAGCCTTGGTTACAACCGAGTAGCATCTTGGGAAGGCTCGGCAACACCGAGTAATTTATTATTTAAAGGCTCGGCAACACCGAGTAAGTTAATATTTGGAAGCCTCGGTAGCATCTTGGGAAGACTCGGCAACACCAAGTAATTTATTATTTGGAAGGCTCGGCAACAACCGAGTAATAAATTTTGTGAAGGCTCGGCAACAACCGAGTAATATATTCCTGAAGACTCGGCAACAACCGAGTAATAAATTTCCTGAAAAAAAAAACTACAATGAGAAGCAGGTCATATAACTCCTCGGCCGGGTTGAGCGATCTCCGTACCTTGGCAGCGCCAAGTAAAATATAATCTTTATAATCTTCGGCTGGGCTAAGCGATCTCCGTACCTTGGCAGCGCCAAGTAAAATATAATGTTGAAGGCTCTGCAACACCGAGTAATTTATTATTTGAAGGCTCGGCAACACCGAGTAATTTATTATTTGGAAGCCTTGGTTACAACCGAGTAGCATCTTGGGAAGGCTCGGCAACACCGATAATTTATTATTTGAAGGCTTGGCAACACCGAGTAATTTATTATTTGGAAGCCTCGGTTACAACCGAGTAGCATCTTGGGAAGGCTCGGCAACACGAGTAATTTATTTGGAAGGCTCGGGAACACCGAATAATTTATTATTTGAAGCCTTGGCTACAACCGAGTGGCATATTTGGAAGGCTCGCAACACCGAGTAATTTATTATTTAGAAGCCTCTGTAACAACCGAGTAGCATCTTGGGAAGGCTCAGCAACACCGAGTAATTTATTATTTGGAAGCCTCGGTTACAACCGAGTAGCATCTTGGGAAGGCTCGGCAACACCGAGTAATTTATTATTTGAAGGCTCGGCAACAGTAATTTATTATTTGGAAGCCTCGGTTACAACCGAGTAGCATCTTAGGAAGGCTTGGCAGCACCGAGTGATTTATTATTGGAAGCCCCGGCCAGAGCCGAAGTGCATATCAAAAGCCTCGGCCAGAGCCGGAGTGCATCTCTTATTATCCAAAGCCCCGGCTAGAGCCGAAGTGCGAATCAAAAGCCTCAGCCAGAGCCGGAGTGCATCTCTTATTATCCAAAGCCCCGGCCAGATTCGAAGTGTGTATCAAAAGCCTCGGCCAGAGCCGGAGTGCATCTCTTATTATCCAAAGCCCCAGCTAGAGCCGAAGTGCGTATCAAAAGCCTCGGCCAGAGCCGGAGTGCATCTCTTATTATCCAAAGCCCGGGCCAGAGTCGAAGTGCGTATCAAAAGCTTCGGCCAGAGCCGGAGTGCATCTCTTATTATCCAAAGCCCCAGCCAGAGCTGAAGTGCGTATCAAAAGCCTCGGCCAGAGCCGGAGTGCATCTCTTACTATCAAAAGCCTCGGCCAATCCGAGTGATACAGCACAAAAGCTTCATCCAGCTGGATAATTTCTCGGACACTCTAGCGCAACTAAAGCGCCTTATTTTACTTCAGCAAGAGGGCCGCCCAGGCCTTTCTCTAACCTACACAGAGATAAACACTTCCTCTACAGAGGATCGAATGACATGTTCCCCAAATAAGATTGCTCCAGAATTCTACTCCTTATATCCGAAGTTACACTTCGGACTAGGGAGTGGGGGGCATGTGTTGAAGGGTAAAATCATCATTACATGATGGACCGCTCACATTGGCGATGGGGTCGCGCCCAATCCAAATGCGATATTCTAGCAACAAGCGTCTCCTCATAATGAAGAAAGAGAACAAGAGGGAAAAAAGGGCCATGTTTTGTGCATGGGTTCTCCTAAGGGCCACCTCATTAATATCCAGCAGTCAAGTCAATAGGCTGGAGCATTTAATGGTGCATAATGACTTGGCATGGAATAAAAGAAAGGAGAAAGCATGCCTAGGCACTCAAGCCCCGCCTCATTTAGCGCTCTCAGGCCAGCTTCATAGCTCGGCCAGCCTCAGCCTTGGCCAGCTTCAGCATAGCTTTGCCAACATAGCTCGGCGGCTAGCTTCAACATAGCGCAGCCAACATAGCTCGGCCAACATAGCTCGGCCAGCCCCAACCTCGGCCAGATTCAGCATAGCTCGACCAAAATAGCTCGGCCAGCCTTAGCTTCGGCCAATATACCTCGGCCTCCGCAACCACGCTATGCCTCTTGCATCAAGGCATTTATGGCCTCATAAAGGCCACGTGCATCCACATGTTTTAAGGCATTTAATGCCTTTTTTTCTTCAATGCATTAAGGCATTTATGGTTGCCACGTTGGCCCCTTGCACCTACCTCCGCGGAACCATGGTGACCGAACCACAACGTTCAAAATACCTGCGGAATCCAGCGCGTAAGAATTTGAATCAACTATAACTGAATAAGATTCCAAGCGGCGAATCATGCCTAGAGGTAGCCTGGGACCCGCAAGAGTGGCCTAAGTCAATGTGATCATTAAACCTCATGGCATCAACTAGCTCTCCTAGCCGTTGATCTTCTAGCTGACAAGATACGGATCCCACTGGCATCATAACAAACTCGATTCGGATCTCAACGGCTTTCAGACCCACGATGCCTCCAAGCGGTCATGTGACCCTCAATAATACAACTGTCTTCCTGCTTCTAAGGTACGGGCCATCTTTTTACACACTTGCTCACCTCTTTCCGCCATTAGTGCTTTGCTCAGAGCCCTCGAGAGGCCACCCTGGAGAGACTCTTCAACGAGAGTCTTCTTCCCATTTTTGTGGTTGCTGTTCTCCACTGACTTGAGCGTCGAAGGGTCTTCCGCAGAGGGCCACCCCCAACACCTCTCGCGTGAGGACTGTTTTGCAGGTCCATCAAGACGGAAGCCCATGCTGCAGTCCGATCGCGCCCGAGTCGGAGGACAGATTTTAGCAGCAACAATAACTATTTTTGTACCTTTCAATTATGTTTTTTTAAGCCCAAACAAACCTTTTTTTAGTGCGATCAGGTTCACCGGTTTGTTCAGAAAGTCATTCTCAATGCCCACTCATCTCACTTGCATATCTACTTCAAGCTTTATACCGATTTTAGCAATTTAGGAACCGCATGACAAGTGAATTAATTATGTGCCTATTTATGAAGCATTAGTCTTGTAAACAGATCTAGATTCTTTTTTGTACACAATATGATTGAACAAGTCCATGGAAGAATGACTCCCCTGTGAGTCTATGCAACAGCCACAGCGTCGTGCCTAAATTATAATGTGTTAAGAATTTATTATAAAAAGACTCACAAGATGTCAGCCAACCAAACAAAATGTCACCGTCCAAAAGGTGACGATTTCAATGAATCATAGAGATCGAGTGTCCACAAGGAGCTAGGTACGTCATGATTCATTCTCAGATAATTTAGGCTTCTCAAACCATTAGCAGAGAATTTTGGGACCGCTCCATAAAATGGACATTTATTTTGGTTATTTTGGCCACTTAGTTGACGTCATGCAAAATTACATATAAGCAAATATTGCAAATGTTTCTTCAGGGAATTTTTCTTTGACTCTTGCAAACTAAACATTTGGTTAATAAAAGGATACAGCACATGAGAAGGCAAGAGACTACAAGAGGAGAATCTACACCCGTTCAGAGGTGATGGTGGTTGCTACAATAGGACTCCTCACCACATACTTCCCTTCATCGTCCACCCAAGTTAATGAACCATGAAGCACTTCATTCTTTTTCTTCTCCATCTGGCCTTCTAGAATGAGAGTGAAACTATTCTTCTCATATTTCTCGTGAAATACTAACTTCTCTGGCATGACACGGATTGAAAAACCCTCCAGAAGCACCACCTTGGCGCTATAAGTCACCACCGCATCACCAACATTGGTCACCGTCCTTCGGAACTCCCGAGTAGCCACAGAACTAGTAGTAGTCTTGTTAGCATCAAAAAATGCGATGAATGATGGATAATTGAGATCTAAAGATGCATTCGAGCAATCGAAAGAATAAGTTTTAGTGATCGTCTTTATTTGCTTCTTAGTGTAATTCATGGCGCACAGCAATCTCACGTAGTCATCGGTGCCGGCGTCGTAGACTAGACCAGGATCCAGTGCTCTGTTGGGCTCGATGTGACCAGACCCAAGAGCCAGTGGGTTCGCTGGCTGGTTACCATTCCCCAAGTCTTTAATTGGTGCCATGGTGTTATCCAAATTGTTCGCAGTGGTCATCAGCGCAGATCGAATCGCCGCCGGGCTCCAGCCCGGCCTCGCAGCCTTGATCATCGCAGCCACGCCTGCAGCATGAGGGCAGGCCATCGATGTTCCCGATATGATGTTGAATGGACTGTACAATTCATGAGACCCGTCGAACCCTACAGTTGAATTCTGCGCCCAAGATGCTAGGACCAAGGTGCCGGGAGCCACAATGTCCGGCTTCAGCACGGTTGGGCAGCTCGGCGATGGCCCCCTGGAAGTGTAGTCAGCCACCACGGGGGCAGGCTTCGTACCCAGGATGGTCTTCCGGAATGTCAATATGGCTCTTGGGTCTGAGCTTTTATTTATGTACCCCAAAATGATCTTACCATCTTGAGGGCTGATGATAGCCCCAGAGAACGACAATTGGGCGTATTCGTCCAGGAACAAGCCTTTAGATATGAAGAGGCCTGCATCCACTTTAGCAGACCCAACCAAGTATATGGCAAAGCCAAGAGAATCGTCCGCATCGACATCACATACCACCATCTTGTGACGCGCATTCTTCAGCAAGGTCGTGTTGTCGCAAGACCCCAAGAATCTTAAGGGCAATTGCTTCGTGGAAGCTGGCTTTCCAGGGTACAGTGATTTCCCAACGATGGAGCTGCCATCTCCGAGATCAATGGTGCCGGCAAACTCGCGGTCGATGGCGGCGGCACCGATGGTGGTGATCCACGGGGTCCCATTGTGCAGAACCCTTAGCTCTGGACCGCTGTTGCCGGCCGAGGTGGCCACGAATATCCCCTTCTCTGTGGCAGCGAAGGCGGCCAACGCGATGGGATCCTCGTAGAGTGGGAAGAAGTTTAAACCCAGAGATATGGAGATGACGTCCACGCCATCAGATATAGCTTGGTCGATTGCAGCGATGATGTCGGACGTGGTGGCTCCTTCGTCCCAGATAGCCTTGTACATGGCGAGCCGCGCGCGCGGCGCCATGCCCCTAGATGTGCCGGTGCGTACCCAAAGAAGGACGCGTTGGGCACGTAATTCCCGCCGGCGGTGGAGGATGTGTGCGTCCCGTGCCCGTCGGTGTCGCGTGGGGAATTAACTGCTATTGTGAGGTTCGGGTCACTGGCAAGGAGCCCTTTGTTGAAGCCCCGTGCTCCGATGAGCTTCCGGTTGCACGCCGAGGAGCTGAAAGCAGTGCCTTGCTCGCAGATGCCCTTCCATCTGGCGGGCACGTCGGTCATGCCGTCGTCCCTGAAGCTTCCGCTCTCGGGCCATACCCCGCTATCGACCACCCCAATTATAACGTCCTCGCCAAAGTTAGAGGCCGGCCACAGACCGGAATTTGGATTAAGGTGGAGAAATTCGAAGGTGTGGGTGGTGTCCACCGTCACGGGCATGTCGCGGTAGGACGACAAGTAACCATGTGATTTCTTGAGCTGTTTGAGCTGCGATGGGGAGAGTCGAGCACTGAATCCATGAATAGCGTTGTCATAGACGTAGATCAGGTTGGAGGTTACAGAGGTCCAGTCGGAGGTGGCGGTGGCGGCGGCAAGGACGGAGGTATACCAGCTGTGGTGGTCTGAGAAGGCTCTGGGCATGACTGATAAGTCCATGTGGACAATATAGGTGGTGACTTCAGCTGTTGTTGACGGCAAACGTAAGGTATGTATGGTTAGTGTCATCCACCACACAAGGTGGAAGGATAACAGAAGTGCCATGGAATCGGAGTGGTGTCAGTTGGACTTTCGGAATTGGGAAATCCACTGTGCTGTATATAAAGAACAATTCATGGTCTACGACGTCAATCGCGTGCAGGAGCGGAGCGATGGGCCCAGATACGTGGGCGAAGGTTTGAGCTCTTGGTTAGCCAGATATATTCAAAAGGAAAAGTCTTTGTATAACTTTTTCAGTGCAGTAAGTTTTATGTGGGCTACATCATTCCTTCTTATTGATCCACATGAATCCCACATGGCCTGACGTGATGAGACAGGATAACAAGGGGATAATGTTACTTTTTGATCGTGACATCCATTAAAAGTCGTTAAGCCTTTCATCATTGGTGTGCAGACGAAAATGCTCTTTCCCTCTAGCCTACTTCAACTCGTCATCTTATTTGGATTTTGCTAATAAAAAACTCTTTCTGATTGTAAAACATTCTTCCTGTGGATGATGGTGCTACGGAGCGGGAGTCTGGGGTTGAGGTTGTGCTTTATGAGCTTGACGATGGCTTTCAAGATCTCCTACCAGATAAGATGGCGGGTAGAAGTAGGCCTGCATGAGGGTATTAGTTTGGACTAGCATCACCACCTTGGTGTACCTTGATGGATGGGGCTCAGTGCCGATGACATCGGCATTCAGGAACTAGATGGTTTCGTCTGGAGATCAATGGACTTTTTGATGCGGCGATAGCTTTGGAGGATTCATCAGCTTTGGTGCTAGCTTTTGATGATTCATCAGCTTTGGTTCATCTGTATTCCTTAAACGCTAACTTCTTAAAAACTTTGCTGCTCAAAAGGCATTAGTTCAACTAGGGTGTCGTAGGTAGGTTTTGTACTAATGTTTTGTCTTAACATTTTCTGAATGGGTGTCGTAGGTTTTGAACTAGGATGTCGTAGGTTTTGAACTAGGGTGTCGTGGGTTGTCAACTAGGGTGTCGTAGGTTTTGAACTAATGCTTTGTCTTAACGTTTTCTGAATGAGTGTCGTAGGTTTTGAACTAGGGTGTCGTAGGTTTGAATTAGGGTGTCGTGGGCTTTCAACTAGGGTGTCATAGGTTTTGAACTAATGCTTTGTCTTAACGTTTTCTGAATGGGTATCGTAGGTTTTGAACTAGGGTGTCATAGGTTTTGAACTAGGGTGTCATGGGTTTTCAACTAGGGTGTCGTGGGTTTTGAACTATTGCTTTATCTTAAGGTTTTCTGAATGGGTGTCGTAGGTTTTGAACTAGGGTATCGTGGGTTTTCAACTAGGGTGTCGTGGGTTTTCAACTAGGGTGTCGTAGGTTTTGAACTAATGCTTTGTCTTAACGTTTTCTGAATGGGTGTCATAGGTTTTGAACTAGGTGCCGTAGGTTTTGAACTAGGGTATCGTAGGTTTTCAACTAGGGTGTCGTAGGTTTTGAACTAATCTTTCTCTTAACATTTTCTGAGTGGGTGTCGTAGGTTTTGAATTAGGGTGTTGTAGGTTTTGAGTTAGGGTATCGTGGGTTTTCAACTAGGGTGTCGTAGGTTTTGAACTAATGCTTTGTCTTAACGTTTTCTGAATGGGTGTCGTAGATTTTGAACTAGGGTATCGTAGGTTTTGAACTAGTGTGTCATGGGTTTTCAACTAGGGTATCATCGGTTTTTGAACTAATGCTTTGTCTTAAAGTTTTTTGAATGGGTGTCGTAGGTTTTGAACTAGGGTGTCGTGGTTTTCAACTAGGGTGTCGTGGGTTTTGAACTAATGCTTTGTCTTAACATTTCCTGAATGGGTGTCGTAGGTTTTGAACTAGGGTGTCGTGGGTTTTGAACTAGGGTGTTGTGGGTTTTCAACTAGGGTGTCCTAGGTTTTGAGCTAATGCTTTGTCTTAACATTTTCTGAATGGATGTCGTAGGTTTTGAACTAGGGTGTCATAGGTTTTGAACTAGGGTGTCGTAGATTTTCAACTAGGGTGTCGTAGGTTTTGAACTAATGCTTTGTCTTAACGTTTCTGAATGGGTGTCGTAGGTTTTGAATTAAGGTATCGTAGGTTTTGAACTAGGGTGTCCTGGGTTTTCAACTAGGGTGTCGTAGGTTTTGAACTAATGCTTTGTCTTAACGTTTTCTGAATGGATGTCGTAGGTTTTGAACTAGGGTGTCGTAGGTTTTGAATTAGGATGTCGTGGGTTTTCAACTAGGGTGTCGTAGGTTTTGAACTAATGCTTTATCTTAACGTTTTCTAATGGGTGTCGTAGGTTTTGAACTAGGGTGTCGTAGGTTTTGAACTAAGGTGTCGTAGGTTTTAACTAGGGTGTCATAGGTTTTGAACTAACGCTTTGTCTTAACGTTTTCTGAATGGGTGTCGTAGGTTTTGAATTAGGGTGTCGTAGGTTTTGAACTAGGGTGTCGTGGGTTTTGAACTAGGGTGTCGTAGGTTTTTAACTAGGGTGTCATAGGTTTTGAACTAACGCTTTGTCTTAACGTTTTCTGAATGGGTGTCGTAGGTTTTGAATTGGGGTGTCGTAGGTTTTGAACTAGGGTGTCGTGGGTTTTCAACTAGGGTGTCGTAGGTTTTGAACTAATGCTTTGTTTTAACGTTTTCTAAATGGGTGTCATAGGTTTTGAACTACGGTGTCGTGGGTTTTGAACTAGGGTATCATGGGTTTTCAACTAAGGTGTCGTAGGTTTTGAACTAATGCTTTGTCTTCATGTTTTCTGAATGGGTGTCATAGGTTTTGAACTAGGATGTCGTAGGTTTTGAATTAGGGTGTCATGGGTTTTCAACTAGGGTGTCGTAGGTTTTGAACTAATGCTTTGTCTTAACGTTTTCTGAATGGGTGTCATAGGTTTTGAACTAGGGTGTCGTAGAATTTGAACTAAGGTATCGTGGGTTTTGAACAAGGTGTCGTGGGTTTTTAACTAGGGTGTCGTGGGTTTTGAACTAATGTTTTATCTTAACATTTTCTAAATGGATGTCGTAGGTTTTGAACTAGGGTGTCGTAGGTTTTGAACTAGGGTGTCGTGGGTTTTCAACTAGGGTGTTGTGGGTTTTGAACTAGGGTATCGTGGGTTTTGAACAAGGGTGTCTTAACGTTTTCTGAATGGGTGTCGTAGGTTTTGAACTAGGGTGTCGTGGGTTTTGAACTAGGGTATCGTGGGTTTTGAACTAGTTGAAAACCCACGACACCCTAGTTGAAAACCCATGACACCCTAGTTCAAAACCCATGACATCCTAGTTCAAAACCTATGACACCATTCAGAAAACATTAAGACAAAGCATTAGTTCAAAACCTACGACACCCTAGTTGAAAACCCACAACACCCTAGTTGAAAACCTAAGACACCCTAGTTCAAAACTGATGACACCCATTTAGAAAACGTTAAGACAAAGCCTTAGTTCAAAACCTACGACACCCTAGTTGAAAACCCATGACACCCTAATTCAAAACCTACGACACCCTAGTTCAAAACCTATGACACCCATTCAGAAAATGTTAAGACAAAGCATTAGTTCAAAACCTACGACACCCTAGTTGAAAACCCACGATACCCTAGTTCAAAACCTACGACACCCATTCAGAAAACGTTAAGACAAAGCATTAGTTCAAAACCTACGACACCCTATTTGAAAAGCCACAACACCCTAGTTCAAAACCTACGACACCCTAATTCAAAACCTACGATACCCATTCAGAAAATGTTAAGACAAAGCATTAGCTCAAAACCTATGACACCCTAGTTAAAAACCTACGATGCCCTAGTTCAAAACCTACGACACCCATTCAGAAAACATTAAGACAAAGCATTACTTCAAAACCTATGATACCCTAGTTGAAAACCCACAACACCTAGTTCAAAACCCACGACACCCTAGTTCAAAACCTACGACACCCATTCAGAAAATGTTAAGACAAAGCATTAGTTCAAAACCCACGACACCCTAGTTGAAAACCCACGACACCCTAGTTCAAAACCTACGACACCCATTCAGAAACGTTAAGACAAAGCATTAGTTCAAAACCTATGACACCCATTCAGAAAATGTTAAGACAAAGCATTAGTTCAAAACCCACGACACCCTAGTTCAAAACCTACGACACCCTAGTTCAAAACCTACGACACCCATTCAGAAAACGTTAAGACAAAACATTAGTTCAGAACCTACGACACCCTAGTTGAACTAATGCTTTTTGAGCGGCAAAGCTGTTAAAAGTTAGAGTTTAAGGAACATAGATGAACCAAAGCTAATGAATCATCAAAAGCTAGCACCAAAGCTGATGAATCCTCCAAAGCTATCGCCGCACCAAAAAGACCATTAATCTCCAGATGAAACCATCCAGTTCCTGAATGCTGATGTCATCAGCACTGAGCCCCTTCCATCAAGGCACACCAAGGCAGTGATGCTGGTCCAAACTAACACCCTCATGCAGGCCTACTTCTACCCACCATCTTATCTGGTAGGAGATCCTGAAAGTCATCTTCAATCTCATTAACCACAACCTCAACCCCAGACTCTCGCTTCGCGGCACCATCATCCACAGGAAGAATATTTACAATCAGAAAAAGTTTTTTATCAGCAAAATCCAATTAAGATGGCAAGTTGAAGTAGGCTGAAGGGAAAGGGCATTTTCGTCTGCACACCAATGGTGAAAGGCTGAACGACTTTTAATAGATGTCACGATAAAAAAGTAACATTATCCCTCTGCTATCCTGTCCCATCGCGTCAGGCTACATGGGATCCATGTGGACTAATAAGAAGGAACGGTGCTGCCCACGTAGGACTTGCTGCACCGAGGGCGGTGTACAAAGACTTTTCCTATCCAGTAATGTCCAGTTGCTGCCGGTAACAAATGTGTTGGGCCCATTTGATGTGAATGCTTGCAGTGGAAAAACGGTTGGCGCTATGAATTATCTACATGACCAATCTAGTTCAATGGATTTACTATATGTTCCCTTTTGAAACACCTGTGTGCTTAGGTATGTAGGGCGAATTCCTTCCAACACTTAGCATGGACTAACACACAGGGGCAGTCATTATTAGGTAGCCACTACAAGCATTTTGCCTAAAAGAAAGCATTTGGCATGGAGTGATTCATCCAAAATCATCGAAGATCCATGAGATGGTGACGAAATCATCCTGTTTGGTTGCAATAGAGTGATCCTACGGGAGGATGATTTAAGATCACCTTGACATCATGAATCATTCACTTGGAGAGTGATTCTATCATCGTCCTCAAGGTTGATGATTTTAGACCACCTCCTTCTAATGTTCTTAAACTAAAATATATAAATCAAAATATACCTTATTTATAATAAATATTATAACAAGAATAATTGATATATAACATTTTGGGTAAAATTAATACATTATATTATTACATTATTATATTATTATACTACATTTTAATTAATGCATTATATATTATATTATATATATTATGATGCTATATTTATTATCATATTAATAATATAGTATCAATATAATAATATTAAATTATATTAATAGTAATCATTTATTTATAATATGCTATATAAGATATAATATATGACATTATTATATATATATAATTTATCTATTATAATATAATGTATTGTAATATGAAATTCTATATCATATTATGTTATAATATTCTAATAAAATATAATATTAGTTTATATATGTTATAAAAATATAAATATAATATGGGTGATTTTGATGTTTTATTATTAGTAATCTTAGATTTTCATGACATATTAAATACCGTGATGTTAATCATCGATGATTCTTGATCAGTATGATATATGTACCAAACACAATGATTTTTGATCATTAAAGATTAGATCATCTCAAAATTAGGATTACTGGTGATCCAAGATTACTGAAGTGATCTTAAGATGAACACCAAACACATGGTGGTATTATATTATAGTGTACAAGTGTCATTCTATTGCTCCATTCATACCATATTAGGTATACGCCAACAATTATTAACTAATGACAAAGTCATGAGTCTGATGGGGTTGATGGAGCAATACCCAATCAACAGTAATGATAACGCTTTCAGAAGCAACTTCAGTCGGCTATCCAGGTAAGACCTTCAGTCGGCCATCCGGATAAGACTTTGACCCAGCCACTCGGATAGGACCTTCAGTCGGCCACTCGGGTATGACTCCGATCAAGCCACCCGGGTAGGACCTCCAATCAGCCACCTAGGTAGGACCTCCAATCAAACCACCCGAGTAGGACTCCAACCTGGCCATCCAGGTAGAACCTCCAATCGGCCACCTAGGTAGGACTCCAACCCAGCCATCCGGATAGAACTTTTAGTTGGCCACTCAGGTAGGACCTCAAATTGACCACCCAGGTAGGATCCTTTGTGGAGGCCTAATTGTACAATCCCACTGCTCACAGCTGCTCGTACGCTTCTTCCATAGTCTAGAATCTTCGCAGAGATGTGGGGGATGACGAATTTTAGCTGCTCAGGTCCGGCAAACTTTACCAATCTAGCGAGGCCCGACAAACCCTGCCAACCTAGAAACAGTCGCCTAGGTGTGATAAATCCTGCCAACCTTGGCATACCAAATGGAGAATAAATCCTGCAATTACGACCAGTCTGATCTTGCTATGCATGCTCTGACATTTAGTTGCACCGTGAGACACATTCTAGTGACCAATCGCGCCATGAGCTCCGCAAACTTTCATAAAGTAGGTAAGAGGGACCCCCAACCAGGTATGCCCACATATATGCTCACACGGAACATCTCTCTCTAAGACTCTCGAGCTTTTCTTCAAGCTCACGGCTGTTATTCAGAGCACTAAATTAAGCATCAGATAGTCTCCATCGAAATCTTTAGCCTCAGAAACTTTTTGCAGGCTTTCGATCAAGAAAAGTCCATCGGAAGATCCTTGGTTCGCGAAGAAGGTGATCGGACACTCACTGATGATCGAGGAAGGTGACTTAGCGACAACAGAGTTATATGTGCATACATATACATTATGTTCTCAATGAGTTCACAAGTTAGACTCTTCAAATAAGACAATGTTGTTAGACCATTCTTCCATTATAATGCCCATGCATGACAAAAGCCTAACCCATCGATGAATTTATTTAAACATGACTTAATTTGGTTAAAAAAAGATAATCAAAAAAATTTTGATGGAAATAAAATCTTTGATCTTTATTCATATTCATGGCACCAATGTGCTTTATATACAAGTTGGACCCCTTAGTTTGGAGCCCAAATAAAATAGAATATAATAACAAAATCTCATGATTATGGAAAAGATATAAGGACCATATATAGTATGTTACAATAGTATAATTGCGCGATTCGATACAAATACTAATTTTGGCTATAACAATCGGATCCTATGATTTAGAAATTGTTGTGTATACAATATGTGATAGCTATAATATCTAAGATTTGATTTGTGATTGATGTTAAAAGTTGATTTCTAATTGATTTTGACAACTGTAATAGTTCTCCTTAAGTTGGTGTGTATAAATCTATAACAACCAACTTGCCTATTAAATTAAAAAAAATATGATCACAATCCAAAGCTTTGGTAAAAATGCCAACATGCTAGTTATCACTTTAAAGAAACTTGGTCTGGATTATGCCTACTTATAGTTCTTTTTGTGTAACATGATTGCCTATTTCGATGTGTTTTGTTCGCTCATGAAATATATGGTTGGTGGTGATGTAAAGTGTTGCTTGGTTATAATAATAGATAGATATGGGTTGATAATGATTAATAGCCAAATCAGATAATAGAGTTTTGAGCCAAATTAATTTACAAATGGTAGAGACCATTGATCTCTACAATAAAGTGAGAGATAGTACTTTATTTTTTTTTGAACCATAGATAGAACTATCACTAAGAAAGCTACAATAACCTAGAATGATGAATAGTGGAACAACTCGCCTAATTGGCATCATAATAAGCACTTAAATGAAAGTCGTTCGAAGTAGATATAAGGATACCAAACTCAAGCCATGATTTGAGGAATTTTAACACTCAAAGAGCAACATCCATATGGGGTTGGCGTGCTGCTTGCATAAATTGACCAAGAAGATTGACATCAAATGTAATGTTTGGATAGATGATTATGACATAGATTAAACAAATTACCAGATGTCTATATGGTCCAAGATCATACAAAGTTTCTCCAACATTAGGGGAGAATTTTAAGTTTTACTCTATTAGAATGTGCATTGGTTTAACACGTTGAACAACTACATTTTAAAGAATATCTAAAGTACATTTCTATTAAGAAAAAAAAACTTTATTGGGACATGCAACTTCAATGCCTAGAAAGTATTTGAGTGTGCCAAAATCTTTAATTTGAAATTGATCTTGGAGGAAAGATTTAGTGGAAGCAATGGAAGAGGATCACTGTTAGTAATAAGTTTATCACCAACATAAACAAGCACAATGGTAATGCTAACCTTGCATTTAAGAATAAAGAGTGAATAATCAGCAACTGATTGAGTGAATCCAGCCTGGAGTAGTGCTATGGAAAATTTAGAAAACTAATTTCAAGAGACTTACTTAAAACCATATAAGGATTTGTTGGGTCAACGGACTAACTAATCTCCTTTCTGCACCTTTTAGAAAAAACTGATATAATTGCAAATAAACTTTCTCATTTAAATCACTATAAAGAAAGGCATTATTAACATCAAGCTGATACAAAGGCCTTTGTTTTGCATCTCAATGAGAATAAGACAATGAACTATGACCAATTTAGCAACATGAATGAATATTCATGGTAATTTAAGCCTTTTGCTTGAGTAGCCTTTAGCAACAAGCCTAACTTTATACCTTTCAATACTACCGGCAAACTTATTCTTAATCTTATATACACATTTACATCTATTGGCATGTTTTCTTGATGGAAGTGGCATAACCACCGAAGTGTGATTAAGTTCCAAGGCCTTTATCTCATCGGTCATAGCATCACGCCAATAAGCATGCCTCATTGCTAAGAAAAAGGATTTTGGTTCCTAAGAAGAAGAGATGGAAGCTAGAAAGGCACGATGAGATTAGAAAATTTATTAAAGAAAAATAATTTTGATGTAGATACTTTATACCTATTCCTGAATAGAACAGAGTGAAGGAAGCAGATTCATGTAGCCGACCCCATGTAATTGGGAAAAGGCTTAGATAAGTTGAGTTGAGTTGAGTCGAGTATACTTTATACTTGTTACAAGGCTCTTTTGATGAAGGTAAGAAAAGGATGAAACTTGAGAGCACTGAAAATTTTGAAGCCACTGAGGAAGATGTCGAATCCTTATGGAGTGTTTTGAAGTTGGATGAAGGGATGTTGTTGTTGAAGGTTCAATTGATTTGATGGAATTCTCATTAGGAGTTAAAGAAGGCTGGGTATGTGAAGAAGGAAGATCAATTGAAGGAGTAGAGAGAATATTCATCATCATTCGCAACAATGTGAAGAATAATTGGAGCTTGGGAAGCATGAGGTGTGTTAGCAAATGGAAATACTGGCTCATGAAAAGTAACATCCCTGCTAGTGAATATTTTTTCTTAAGTAGATTATACATATGGTAGCCCTTTTGACCATAGAGATATCATATGGAAATGCATTTTCTTACTCAAGGTCCAAATTTATTTTTAACTTGAATATGAACAAAACAAAGACAACCAAAGGTATGTAAATCATAGTAAGAGAATTTTTATCAAAAAGTAATTCATGAGGAGATTCATCACCTCAAAATTGGACAGGTTGGCAGCTTGAAAAACGTAGTGCTCGAACTACTTCAAGGAGGTGCCTATGTTTCTACTCGATTACTCTATTTTGTTGTAGTATTTATCAATATAAAATATTTGATAAATAATTCCTAGAGATCAAAGTAAGTCTATAATTGGACATACTACCCTAGCATGAGCTGGGGCACAATAGATGGCTAAGGGCTTCCACAGTTGGCAACTTGATTTATATCAAAAATAAAACTTTTCTCATAGTAACTCAGGTATCCATGTAGTTTATAATAGATGTCCCATATATGGCCAAGATTATTATAGTAATCACAGTGTAGTCATCCTCGACTACCACAACCTTTGAGTCCATAACCTTCAAGGTTACGATTTTCTCATTGATTACTAAAGTGATTAGAACTATCCTTATAAGAATGTGAAGTAGCTACGGCAGCACTTTCAAGAGTATACTTTGGTTTGACTTGCAATGTCTTTTCTTTTTCCTCTTAAAAAATCAAAAAAAAAAAAGTTTTACTTACTATAGGTAGTGGCTCCATGATAGGTATTCATTTCCAACATTTGAAAAGGAGTCACTTAACCCTATAAGGAACTGAACAACTTTTTTATCTTAAAAGATCCCGTTCAACTCTTTCATAGCGCCATAGGTGCAAGTGGGAAGTGGATATAAATCATTGATTTCATCCCAGTATGCTTTGAGTGTGGTAAAATAAGAAGCAACTGAAGATTGATCTCGAATATGAATTGAGATATCTCACTTAATACGATGAAATTTAATAGTTGTACTATGAGAAAAATGTCCCTTTAGGTCTTCTCATGCCCCCTTTATAGTTTCAAAATAGACTTTGCTGCTCATAAGATCTTTGTGGATTGTATTCCAAATCCATAAAAGCACCATAGTGTTGCAACGTTATCATGCATCAAATGTTGCTGAAATTTTGTCAACCTTTTTGAACGATTCATCAATAAAGCTAATTTCATTCTTGGCTAAGAGAGCAATCTTCATAGTATACCCCCATAAAAAATAATTGTCGTCAATGAGGATCTAAGAGACTAGGACCATGCTTAGGTTAAAGACCATGCTTGGGTTATCTAAGTAATGGAGAAAGCATGGTGATGTTACTTCTACATCAGGATCGGAAGTAAGAGTAAAAGAAGCCATGATTATCAAATGGAGAATAAAGGATTGGAAACAATAATTGTGGGGAGGATGATAGGAGAACAAGAAAGAGAGGTTGATTCATTAAGAAAAAACCATGTTTAATGCCATAAAAAATTTATGATGGAAACAAATCTTTGATCTCTATTCATGTTCATAACACCAATGCGCTTTATAAACAATTTCGGTTTGGGGATCAAATATGGTAAAATATAATAACAAAATCTCATGATTATGAAAAAGATATTAGGTATAGTCCTATGATTTGATACAATTATTAAATTTTGACTATAACTATCGAATCTCATGATCTTAGAGATTCTTACATATATGCAATATGTGGCGGTTGTAATATCCAAGATTTGATTTGTGTTTGATTCTGATAACTATAATAATAACTATTCAAATCTCAAATAAATATCAATCGATAAATTACACTATATATATATGTATAATGTACCTGCTCTTGAACAAAAAAAAATGCTATCTCTATCTAGTTGAAGTGACTTGACTCTTAATTCCATCATCCTCAATCAAATGAAGTGGATCGCTAGAGAAGTTACTATCCCAAAGCTATTAATTCTCTAAAAATTCTTAATTCTCTTAGTTGGTCGATCAGTGAAACCATTTCCTTGTTGTATAACATGCGATGGTGTGATGAGAACTAATAACTCAACTCATCTAAGCCTTTTCCTAACAACATGGGGTCTTTTACATGAATATGCTTCCTTCACTCTGCTTTATTCAGGACTAAGCGACATTCAAATTATAAATAGTTATATCTTTTTTAATTATTTTTACACGTTAGTTTATGTATATCTCTACCTTTATCCTTACCATAGATTGTTAAAATATCACTCTTTCTAATGGTAGCATCTAAAGGTCTTCGTTGTATATGTCTAAACCACCATAATCAATTTTCTCTTATTTTATCTTTAATTGGGGCTACTCCTATCATTTCTTTTATATGTTTATTTCTAATTCTATCTTTTAAAGTTTCACCGCATAACCATCTTAACATGCGTATTTCTGTTACACTTAATTTATTTACGTATTATTTTAGTATTGCTCAACATTATGTTCCATATATATAGCACAGCTGGCCTAATAGTAATTTTATAATTTTTTTTTAATTTTAATGGGATCCGCCAATCATATAATACTCTTAAAACACTTCTTCACTTAATCCATCCTGCTTTAACTCTATGATTCACATCTTTGCCTATTTAACCTTCTTGATAGATAATTGATCCCAAATACCTAAAATTTTTACTCCTTAATATCTCTTGGCTTATAATCTTCATTATTTCTTCATTTGTGTTTTTACTTCCATAAAATTAAATTTTATGTATTAGTTTTAGTTCTAGTAATCTTAAAATCTTTAGATTCTAAAGCCTCTCTTCAAATCTTTAGCTTAGCATTTACTCCATATTTAGTTTCATCAATCAACACTATATCATTTGCAAATAACATACACCATAGGATATCATAATGAATATATTTGGTTAATTCATCCATAACTAATACAAAAAGATATAGACTTAAAGCAGATCCTTGATGTAAACTTACAGTAATTGAAAACTCATTAGTTTTTTGTTTTAACAATAGTTATTGCTCTATCATACATATCTTTTATCAATTCTATGTATCTTTTGGTAACTCCTTTTTTTTTTTCTAAAACCTACCATATTATTTCTCTAGATACTCTATCATATGCTTTCTCTAAATCAATAAAGACCATATAAAGGTCTTTTTTTTTTTCCTTATACCTCTCCATCAATCTTCTTAATAAATAAATAGCTTCCATGGTCAATCTTTCATGCATAAATTCAAATTAATTATTTGATACCAAAGTTTTAGCTTTTATTCGATTTTCTATTACTCTCTCCTATAATTTTATTGTATGACTCATCAGCTTAATCCCTCTATAATTTGCATCATTTTAAATATCTCCTTTATTTTGTATATGGGTATTAATATGCTTTTTCTTCAATCATCTGGCATTCTTTTAGTTGCTACAATTCTGTTAAATAAATTGGTTAACCATGTGACTCCAATTCCTAAGCCTTTCCAAACCTTAATAGGGATCGCAACTGGCCTTAATCCTTTGCATTTTTCATTTTACTCAAAGCCTTTTTAATCTCAAGCATACTAAATTTATGAAAAAATTTATGTTCATTTATTACTCCTATATTATCATATTCTTCTACCTTTAAATTTACTAAATTATTTTTATTTATTAATTTTTTAAAATAATTTTTTCATCATTCTTTTATCTCTTCTTTTTTATTAAGATTCTTTCGTCTTCATTTTTAATACATTTAATATAGTCTTTGCTGTTGAATCCCGTAGAAGCAAGGATGTTGAAGTTTAGATATCTTCTAGCCATGTTTCGGTAGTCTCTTTGGATTTCAATACTCTTGATTCCAGGTGAAAAGACGACTTGCTTAACTTCCAACCAGACATTTTAATTGAGCAATCCTTCGTGCTCTCTATAATGCGTCACTGCTCCGATGGCTCCTGCTTCATCAAGAATTATAGACCTCAGGTCTATTTCTCCGCTTTGAAAATGATTGGGTTGCTCGCACGTGCTCACTTAGCTTCACATGTGACCACAAAACTCAATTATATTGTTAGCTAAATATTAATATGTAATACATATGATGCGTGGTTTTATTAAATTATGAAAAAAAATAGTTCTCACGTTTTAATCCATCTCTCTCTCATTCATTATATATAGAGGTTGTTTGATTCATGATAATCTATCCTTTTAATAATATAAAATTATCATAATCATTATAATTTATTCTTATAAAAAAATTAATATGTAAAATTATTTAATAATCTTAAATTATATTTTTAAATTTTATAAATATTAAATAATACTTTATCTAATTATATATTTAATTTGTACCTGTCACGCTCCAGACCCAAATATCGGGCTAGGGTGACAACCCACCGCGTGCCGGGCACGCAAGGCGTCACAAAATTTTTCACACATAACACAATTATATATAATCAAGCCAAATCATCACTGAATACTAAAAGTTTTGGGTTACAAACCCTTACACACCACAATAATAAAGTCTGGGCATCAAGCCCTACACATATGTAATACTGGGGTTACAACAAAATAATGGTCTTGTTTATTTAATAGAAGATCCATCACCCCACTAATCCATCTTCAACCTCGTGGCTCTGACAAAAACATTGTAAGATTTTTATGAGTTTACACTCAGTAAGTAAGCCACATTATACAGTCAAATCATAGCATAGCAACCAATAAGCATATAAATGATTTGCATGCTTAAACATTATACAATTACTCAAACATGCAATGTAAGTAAACCCACTGTTTATACTCTCAATGGTAACTAAATGTGACCCACGGCCCTGCAATATCTCAATAGTGTACCAACAAGCATCCCCTTAAAGCATCCCCCTACTGAAAGGTCAAGATACCAGGGTCACGCCAATAGTGTACCAACAAGCATCCCCTTAAAGCATCCCCCTACTGAAAGGGTCAAGATACCAGGGTCACGCCATGTCAAAATCCACCAGAACACATACTCTATATGTGTGATGCCACATCGAACCAAGCAGAACACATCCTCTAGATGTGTAGGTGGCATAAACAAGCAGAACACGTCCTCTAGACGTGTGTGTGGTATGACATGATAAAGGAGAACCGCGGCGACACATAACAGTACCTCACATCACATGCACTCATCATATCAATGACAACTCAATATTGCATAAACAGTGGATTATACCTACTGAACAATTGCATGTAATATATCACATCAATATCATAATAACTGCATCTCTCATGCATAGCATCCACATGAAATCATAGCACATAAACAGACATGTATTCGTAATATTCATCTACTTACAAATTTAGCCAATAACAATTCTTCATGTCACAATTCACAATTTAAACATTCATATAATGAATAATTATTAAATACTGATAACTGGCTTACTTACCTCAGTACGCAATCCAACAGGTATAAATAAGCTAGTCAGATGTCTGAGCACCTACAGGATCATTTACACAATTAATTGATTAGCAAGGAATATTAAAATGACCCTTAGAATTTCTACCCAGACTAGTTCACGGGCCCTACTTTGGGCTCGAATATCTCCCACTACACACACCCAATGGGGAAGTAAAAATACCCCAAGAAACTAGAATTCACCCAAGATTCTAGCCATATAATTATTTTTCTAATCCTAGCCCGTTACAGGGCCCAAAAACCAGCCCAAAATGGCTCACTGCACGGCCCAAAAGGCCTGAACCGGCCGGCCCGGTTCAATCTTATTCCACCCGATCCCCTGTTTCACCGAACAGGGGACGGGACATGGCCGGCGGCCGGGGCCGCCGCCGGCCAAATTGAGGGGGCCCGGCCACCGGTGGCCGGGCCAGAGCCGGCCGCCGCCGCGGCCGGCCGCCAAACCCCCTCCCTCTCCCTCAATTTCTCTCAGCATCATCCACTCACCCGCGCGGCACGGAGCTGTGCCGGCGGCTCGGCCGGCCACCTTGGCCGGCCGGACCTCCACCGGACGCACGCCCGGCGCCGGTGGAGGCGACAGGCCAACGCTCGGGCCCGGCGAGGCGGCGAGCACGCCGCCGGGCCCGAACCAACACCGGCTTCCGCCACCGCGCGAGAGGAGGGCCAATTGGCCCTCTCTCTCCTCTCTCTCTCCACCACCACCCCGCCGGACGCCTCCCCCGGCGCCGGCGGGTCGTCGGCCAAGTATCAGGCCCGGCGAGGCGCGAGCACGCCGCCGGGCCTGAACCAAGGATCGACCGGCACACGATTCTTCCTCTCTCGCGATCTCTCCTCTTTCTCTCTCTCTGGCTCTCTCTCTCTCTCTCTCTCTCTCTCTCTCTCTCTCTCTCTTCTCTCTCTGGTTCTCTCTCTCTCTCTGTCTCCTGTCTCTCTCTCAGCTCTCTCTCTCTCTCTCTATGTGGATCTGGGAATTTACCTGATGGGAAACGGATGCCAGAATGATGGAGGGGCCCCCCCTCCATCACATATTTATTCCTCCGGTGCAACGCTTCGGTTTAAGGATCCGGGCAACGAAACGCTCAATTAAAAATGAAGCGTTGCACTGCACAGTAATAGGCCTGAACCTGGTTCACATGAACCGGAACCGGTATTACATCCTCCCCTCCTTATAAAAATTTCGGCCTCGAAATTGGTATACTATAAATCTCAAAAGTCAACAATCTTAAATAGTTTACCTTCAATTAATTATGGATACTTCGATTTAATTTCATCCTCCAGCTCCCAAGAAGCCTCCCTCTCAGAGTGATTATTCCACTAAACTTTGATATACGGAATGGTATGCCGCCTTAGAATCTGATCATTGCGGTATACGCACAGGATGTTCCTCATATGATAAATCCTTCCTCAATTGAATAGACTCATAAGCTCATGACTGGGGTCTGAAACATTTTTCCTCAGCATAGATACATGGAATACATTGTGAACACCAAATAAGATGCAGTGCTAAGCTGTATGCAACCTCCCCAACTCCATATCCTAAGGAATACTACACCATCTCAGGACTTAATCCTTGCGGTCCACAATGTGCACAAAATGATCTTCATAGGTCAATTCTTTCTTAAACTAAATCGGTTCAAGTTCTAACACATAACAGGGTTTGAAATACACCTCCTCAGTCATAAAGATATGAAACACATTGAACCCCCAAAGAGTAATGAAGATAGTGCTAAGCATAAGCCACCTCCTATTCCTTGATCAACATCTCAAATAGCCCAATAAATTGAGGACTCAAATCACCTCTAAACACAAATCTCATTACATAATTGGTTAGTAAGACTTCCAAATGATTTTCAACCTGAAATTTCAAATCTTTCTGTTTAACATCAACATAACTTTTCTGTTAACTCTGAGCTACATGAAGCTGCTTTGATACTTTCTCATATTTGTTAAACCAGCTCAGTAATCAAAATTTTCTCTCTCACACTTCATCTCAATAAAATTTACACCTTTTATCATAGACAACAAAATGAATCCATTTGAATATTGGCTTAGTAATCATTAAAATAAGTAATTTCACTAAGGGTATGAAGCTATACCAAGCACTTCTAAATCCATCACACAGGCTCGCAGTATATCATCAAAATCTAATTGGTTCATGCAAATTGTCCATCTATTTGAGGGTAGAAGGCTGGACAGAAATTCAGCTTAATCCACAAAGCCTTATGAAAACATCATCAAATTAGAAGAATGAGACAAATGGGTTCAGACTCAATTTACGCAGTTTACCAATAAACAATTATTAACATCTTTATCTCACTAAAATTTCATCCTCGAAATTAAATGTCCATTTTGTATTATTAAAGATACTCACTAGCAAACTTTTATTTCATTTCCAAGTAACCAAATGACATGTCCAACTTTCAAATTAATTTGATTTTTCTACCAAATAAAATTGAATTCCTTAAGAAGTATTTCTTTTGAATTAGATATAAGATAGTTTTCTTCCAATGCTCTCTCAACTCATATATAGTTGAATGTGCCATTAATCATTACAACACCTATTTTAATCATCATAACATACTTGGTTTCACTCTTGAATACTTCAAGCTAACATCAATGAACATTAAGCCAATCATTTAGGATATCTATCATAATTATCATAATCAACAAATTTAATTTCTTTGAATAATAGTACCATCATTAATCATCAGTATGATTAATTTATCTCCTTCATATTTATCAATAATACCACCATAACCAATCAATTTCTCTTGAATAGGTTAGTATATCCTCAATAAATAATGCAATTTAAATGATTCAAATTCTTGAATCGATTATTTCATTACCAATGATTATCAAAATTATCTATAGATTATGCAATGTCCCATGCCATAACATGACCAACTAATTTAAACCCTTCAAATATCTCAAAGTGACTTCACTAATCTAGCTCAGATGGATACAAGACTTATAAGGTCAATCAAGATTGAAAATGCACTTACCATTCGAAAGACATAATTGAAAATTATAGTAATCTCTCTATGACTTGAAAGTGATAATAGATGTACCCTTAACCATAATCAGCAATAGTCAAAATAAAATCATCTCCCTCCTATTTTCTTAACAATAATTATGCCACTTATGGCTGATTGATAATTTATCCACCCTGGAGAAAATATCTACGTAGGAACTATGAAGAAAGGTACAATAAGTATGCACGATAAATTAATGAACAGATATCTTGATTTAGAAATCTATAAAAATGAAAATCCCCATGAAATTCTTTATCAGTGGAGTTTATCTTATTCTCATTCTTGCTAAAATCTTTCACTTCCTATCATCAAAATATTTGGTCATTTATAGCCAAAATCAGTTCTAAAGATTAATAGAGTCTACTGCTCTCAAAAACTTAACAGTAATTGTCTCAGAATTTAAAATTTTATAATCTTCCTAAATGGTCCATCAAGATATAATATGCAGTAAACTATTTCATTAGTATCAATATCAACCATCTCCACATCTAGCAAATTAACAATCAGTTTTGAACATGCAATATCCATAATAAAAATTCTCTTAGTAAAATTCACTATATATACTTATCCATCCATACTCAATTCAAATTCAGAAAGTACTCAATTGCAATTGATCAAAAATATGTAGTTAACTATTTCATTCCCAAAATATCATCAATATTAATCATCCTATAACCAGCAGATTAGCTCATAATCTTAAACTTACAGTATCAACAATGTAAGTTCTACAAATAAAAATTCATTTTATACATCCACATTCAAATTTAGATTTACTAACTCCAAATCCACATATCAACTCAATTGCAATATGAACATAATGATGATCTTAGTCATATTAGTCATCAATTGAAATTTTCCACTACTATGTTTATTCCATATATTCATCTATCTTTTATTGCATATCCAATTAAAATTTCATCTCCCATATTATTTAAAGGTCTGAAACTGCTACGAATCATTTCCAACAAGTTTAATGGAGCTAAAACCTCTAGAAGCCCCTTGACCTCCCCACTGATCAAGGCTACCAGCCAGGGAGCCCACATAATATCATTGGCTTGCGATGGTTCATTCTCAATTCCTATCAAACTTGTAATTCTTGATAAACTTTAAATTTCAAGCTTCCAAAGCATAATTCATGAAATTCCTTGAAAGTCATAATTGTCTCAATGTCATCCAAGTATTTTGCCTAGAGTGTCATTATGCATATGTCCCTAAGATCATAACCTGGGTCCTGTGGGTTATGGGCCACCACGCTTCCGCTGCGCACTCTGATGCTGCATGTCCTGCATAGACTGCGCCATACTCGAGAGAGCTTGAAGCATCTCGGACTGGAATCGCTGGTGCTCAGTCCTACTGGGTTGGCAGGGGCCATACCTCAGTAGTTCCTTAACCCACCGGCTGATCAGCATTACCGGCCAGAGAGTCCTCCTCATACAGTTGGCTCCTAGTACGGCGAGCCATAACTATTCCTGGTAAATTGGATGTGGTTAATATCATCATAAACTAATGTGTCAGGTGTCTCTAAGTATAATGTCATCAAAATATGTTCTCTCCGTGTTATCATGTCAATATGTCCGTGTCCCTAGGGTCATAACTGTATCATGTCAATATGTCCGTGTCCCTAGGGTCATAACCTAAGCTCTGATACCACTAAAGCTGTCACGCCCCAGACCCAAATATCGGGCTAGGGTGACAACCCGCCGCGTGCCGGGCACGCAAGGCGTCACAAAATTTTTCACACATAACACAATTATATATAATCAAGCCAAATCATCACTGAATACTAAAAGTTTTGGGTTACAAACCCTTACACACCACAATAATAAAGTCTGGGCATCAAGCCCTACACATATGTAATACTGGGGTTACAACAAAATAATGGTCTTGTTTTATTTAATAGAAGATCCATCACCCCAATCCATCTTCAACCTCGTGGCTCTGACAAAAACATTGTAAGATTTTTATGAGTTTACACTCAGTAAGTAAGCCACATTATACAGTCAAATCATAGCATAGCAACCAATAAGCATATAAATGATTTGCATGCTTAAACATTATACAATTACTCAAACATGCAATGTAAGTAAACCCACTGTTTATACTCTCAATGGTAACTGTAAATGTGACCCACGGCCCTGCAATATCTCAATAGTGTACCAACAAGCATCCCCTTAAAGCATCCCCCTACTGAAAGGTCAAGATACCAGGGTCACGCCAATAGTGTACCAACAAGCATCCCCTTAAAGCATCCCCCTACTGAAAGGGTCAAGATACCAGGGTCACGCCAATAGTGTACCAACAAGCATCCCCTTAAAGCATCCCCTACTGAAAGGGTCAAGATACCAGGGTCACGCCAATAGTGTACCAACAAGCATCCCCTTAAAGCATCCCCCTACTGAAAGGGTCAAGATACCAGGGTCACGCCATGTCAAAATCCACCAGAACACATACTCTATATGTGTGATGCCACATCGAACCAAGCAGAACACATCCTCTAGATGTGTAGGTGGCATAAACAAGCAGAACACGTCCTCTAGACGTGTGTGTGGTATGACATGATAAAGGAGAACCGCGGCGACACATAACAGTACCTCACATCACATGCACTCATCATATCAATGACAACTCAATATTGCATAAACAGTGGATTATACCTACTGAACAATTGCATGTAATATATCACATCAATATCATAATAACTGCATCTCTCATGCATAGCATCCACACATGAAATCATAGCACATAAACAGACATGTATTCATAATATCTACTTACAATTTAGCCAATAACAATTCTTCATGTCACAATTCACAATTTAAACATTCATATAATGAATAATTTATTAAATACTGATAACTGGCTTACTTATCTCAGTACGCAATCCAACAGGTATAAATAAGCTAGTCAGATGTCTGAGCACCTACAGGATCATTTACACAATTAATTGATTAGCAAGGAATATTAAAATGACCCTTAGAATTTCTACCCAGATTAGTTCACGGGCCCTACTTTGGGCTTGAATATCTCCCACTACACACACCCAAATGGGGAAGTAAAAATACCCCAAGAAACTAGAATTCACCCAGATTCTAGCCATATAATTATTTTTCTAATCCTGGCCCGTTACAGGGCCCAAAAACTAACCTCAAAATGGCTCACTGCACGGCCCAAAAGGCCCGAACCGGCCGGCCCAGCCGGCCCGGTTCAATCTTATTCCACTCGATCCCCTGTTTCACCGAACAGGGGACGGGCACATAGCCGGCGGCCGGGGCCGCCGCCGGCCAAATTGAGGGCGGCCCGGCCGCCGGTGGCCGGGCCAGAGCCGGCCGCCGCGCGGCGGCCGCCAAACCCCTCCCTCTCCCTCAATTTCTCTCAGCATCATCACTCACCCGCGCGGCACGGAGCTGTGCCGGCGGCTCGGCCGGCCACCTTGGCCGGCCGGACCTCCACCGGACGCACGCCCGGCGCCGGTGGAGGCGACAGGCCAACGCTCGGGCCCGGTGAGGCGGCGAGCACGCCGCCGGACCCGAACCAACACCGGCTTCCGCCACCGCGCGAGAGGAGGGCCAATTGGCCCTCTCTCTCTCTCTCTCTCCACCACCACCCCCCGGATGCCTCCCCCGGCGCCGGCGGAGTCGTCGGCCAAAACTCAGGCCCGGCGAGGCGGCGAGCACGCCGCCGGGCCTGAACCAAGGGATCGACCGGCACACGATTCTTCCTCTCTCGCGATCTCTCTGGTTCTCTTCTCTCTCTCTATCTGGCTCTCTCTCTCTCTCTGGTTCTCTTTCTCTCTCTCTCTCCCTGTCTCTTTCTCTCACGCTCTCTCTCTCTCTCTCTACGTGGATCTGGGAATTTACCTGATGGGAAACGGATGCCAGAATGATGGAGGGAGCCCCCCCTCCATCACATATTTATTCCTTCGGTACAACGCTTCGGTTTAAGGATCCGGGCAACGAAATGCTCAATAATGAAGTATTGCACTGCACAGTAATAGGCCTGAACCTGATTCACATGAATTGAAACCGGGTATTACAGTACCAAAACAATCATTTATATCCCTAAGTTTCGCAGATGCGTTTCATCCGCCGCCCTTTCGTCGGCGAGTGCTTTTGGGACAATCGATCCTTCCGCAGCTGGCAGCAGCGTCGTCTCAGGGAAAGCGCTCACACGGCCATAAAACATCTTCTGTCGCATTTGAGAAGCCCATCAAAACCGTACGTTCTATTAATAGGACCGGTGGTTGCTCAATCACCGTCAGACTGTCCCGAATTATTCCACGCGCAACGACTTGCAGGGAACATGGGTATAACATCATTGATAACGGACGGTGGGGGACCGCCAAAAAGTTTGGATGCGTACAAGAAGGTAGGAGGAGATTACAGCGTGAAGAAGGGTTTCGCCTTAACTAAACGTACAGCGAAGGAATCACATCCAAATTGCCTATGATTAGCGTATTTGTAATTTGTAAATGTATTTATTTTATTGATTCATTGTATTTTTGAAGTCTAATCGATTCGAAACATGTGCCACCATACTTAATTTGATAATCAATTTAAGTTGCGTAAGTGGTTATATCCCTTTTGGAGTAAATGGTGGGAATTTCACACCAATAATTGGAGCAGCTTGAGCTTATGTATTAGTAATCAAAATTTAGTAAAAAATAAAAAATAAAATAAAATAAGTAATCCTAATTGAACCCTACACAAATTGATAAAATAGATCATTCCTTAAATATTAATTAAATGACAACCACATGTAAGCTACTACCCGCACAAATTGATGATCTAAAATTGATGATCCGAATTAACTTGGCTGTATCCTTTTCCGGGAGAAGAAGATTTTACGCTGGAACTTGGAGGTGCCACTTGGCTCGTTTACTCCATTTATATATATATATCCCATCTACAATGTAGTAGTAGAGCTCAAATTTTCAGCTCAAGGACCAAGAAAAAGATTTTGTACATCGTATCCGATGCAGTAAAATTCTATGTGGACTGCATCCCTCTTTATTGATTCACATGCATGCATACTGACACTCATTAAAAAATGTTAAGACAACTTTACGACATCCCGAGAGAAAAAATTATGGCATCATAGTTTTAACTTACACCATAGTTATAAAATTAAGACACTCATTCAGAAAGCAAAAAAAAAATTCCCAGTTTAAACTTACTAGCTACGACTATTCAGAAAATATGTCTATATATAAATTTTTTAAAAAAAAGTTACCTTATGTCAAAATTTAAGATGATATCTCATTTTAAACTTATGACACTATAGTTATAAAATTAAGACACTCGTTAAGAAAGTCAAAAAAAATTTATGACATCTTATTTGTAAATTTACGATACCGTAGTTAAAAATTACTATACCTATTAGAAAACGTGTATGTACATAAATTCTCAAAAAAAGTTGAATGGATATTAATGCATGTCAGATAGCTTTTTTTTTTTTTTGGAATTTATGTACAGAATGGGTATTGTAATTTTATAACTACGGTGTCGTAAATTTATAAATATGATGTCGTTTTTTTTTTTTTTTTTTTTTTTCTTTCTGAATGGATATCTTAATTTTATAACTACGGTATCATAAGTTTAAAACTAGGGTATCATAAATATTTTTTTACTTTTGAATGAGTGTCTTAAATTTATAAATACGGTATTGTAAGTTTAAAAATAAAGTATCATAATTTTTTTAGAATATCATAAAATTATTTTAATATTTTTAAATTATATATATATATATATATATATATAAACTTATGGCACCGCGATGTAAAAAGTCTTTTCCCAAGGATCAATCCAGTCCACTCGACGTCCCCACCGTACTCTCGTCTCTATGGCCCGTGACTCGGTCTCCAACCGCCTGCCACAAAACAGCGACGCAAGCGATAAGTAGGGTAACGCTCTTTTGTTTCCAAAATGATCGAAGGCCACTCTTCCATCCTGCCATAATGAGGTAACGACGCGTGCAATAAAATTGAAGTTTTGTTTGCGTGCTAGGCCTTCCAATAAGAGGGACCACCCCGTTTCGGCTATCGTGTCACAGCAAACACAGGAGTTTGACCCACCTCTCCCAATATGGGATGCGATTCTTTAATAATTCCCACCAATTATAACTATTTTGATGAGCTTTCATCCGAACCAAATCAATTTTATTGATTAGGCTCACAATTTTCTAACCATAAAAAAAGTCTTAAAGTAATTTTTATTCCATTTATATGTTTTATTCTGACATCTATTTCTTTTTATTCATATCTTTTGGAGCATTTTCCTTTTCTTCCATTCATTTCTCTAATATTCACATATATTTATAAGAGAACTAGAATTTCTTTTTTTTTTTTCTAGAATATGGTTGGATGCTATCTGATGTGCTGATCCAACGCCGTTAGAGAACCGTGAAGGAAGGAAACCGCCGGAGCCCCCCTTTGGCCTTCAAAGGGCCCTTCGGCCACGGTAGCGTTTATGGCCTCATAAAGCCACGCGCACCCAATTGCTCTAAGCTCCAAGGCCGACAGCTCCAAGGCCGACAGCTCCAAGGCCGATAGCTCCATGGCCGACACCTCCCAGGCCGAACCCCGATGGCCGACAGCTCCAAGGCCGACAGCTCCAAGGCCGACAGCTCCATGACCGACACCTCCAAGGCTGAACCCCGATGCCGACACCTCCATGGCCGACAGCTCCATGGCCGACAGCTCCATGGCCGACAACTCCATGGCCGACAGCTCCAAGGCCGACAGCTCCATTGCCGACACCTCTATGGCTGACAGCTCCATTGCCGACACCTCTATGGCCGACAGCTCCAAGGCCGACAGCTCCATGGCCAACAGCTCCAAAGCCGACAGCTCCATGGCCAACAGCTCCAAGGCCGACAGCTCCATGGCCGACACCTCCAAGGCCGACACCTCCATGGCCGAAACCTCCATGGCCGACAGCTCCAAGGCCGACAGCTCCATGGCCGACACCTCCAAGGCCGAACCTCGATGGCCGATACCTCCAAGGCCGACAGCTCCATGGCCGACAGCTCCATGGCCGACTGCTCCATGGCCGATAGCTCCAAGGCCGATACCTCCATGGCCGACAACTCCAAGGCCGACAGCTCCAAGGCCGACAGCTCCATGGCCGAACCCCGACGGCCGACACCTCCATGGCCGATACCTCCAAGGCCGACACCCCCAAGCTGCCAAACTCCCTCGCCGTTAACAGTGCCATGCAAGTGAACAGAGCCTTGTACGTGAACAGTGTCATGCAAGCTCATCCAAAGTCATGAGTAGGGCTACGCAAGCACTCCATACTCAACACTCTACGAGGGACAGTTGGCTTCAACTCAACATCATCCTTCTCCCCCAATGGCTGTACCTTGGGACCCACACGACTAACTTTGTCATCCATCACTGTCCGCATAGGACAGCCAAATGGTGACGTAGGGGATATGTTTGGCAAGCGCCGTAACGATCGGCCATGCCATACGACTACCTACTCTGACAGTACACGACCTACAGCTTGACACGTCATATGGAGGTAAGCTCCACTGTGTTGCCATCAATTAATGTTCTGATAAGTGATCACACCCCAAGCCCACGGACTCCAGGCATCTATAAAAAGGGTAAGAGGGACCTCGACCAGGTAACACACTCATTACACCCCTAAACGCTCACAGAGAGGGATCTTCTCGGAGCCAACTCTCTCTCTCTTTCTCTTTCGAGCTTCCTCAAGCTCACGGCTGTTGCCCAGACCACTAACTTGAGCATCGGAGGGTCCCCACCGGAATCTCCGGCCCCCGGGACTTGCTTGCAGGCGCGAGGAGCTCGCTGGAGGAGGCGACCGGACGCTCGAGGCCGGTGATTTGGCGTCAACAGATTGGCGCGCCAGAAAGGGGGAGAAGGCAGAGTTCTGTGACACTAAGCTACAAGCTCTCACTCCCTCTACGACAACAATGGTGGATAAAAATATGATGACAAAGACCCATGGAGCTTCCGCCAGTAACGCTGGGGGGGCACCCTCAACGAGCTGACCGACAAGAGGCTGGCTCTCTGCCCCATCGTCACCACTATCTCGGGCCATTCAGGCAGAGCATCATGCCACCCTTACTCTGCAAGTCCAAACATCAATGGCAGCTGCCCAAAAGCTACGAGAGCGATATTTCGTGGCCTCACAGCAACAAACAAGAGCCCATGCTGCTGCTTTAGTTGTCGCTCAAGCCATCCACCATCCATTCGGTGAGAGATCTTCCCAGCGAGAGAATCACCACTGTCATATTTCTCTGAAGCTCATCTACAATTTAAGGCTCAGGCTAGTTAGCCAGCAAGAGCTTGCCCTCGGATTTCAGCACTGGTGCCCCCCGCCTTCAATCAACGTAGTTTCCTGGGGGGCAGGTCGTCAGCTCAGCGGAAGAAGAGAGAGACCGTGGAAGCTAGAGGGCCCCTTGCCTTGGACCAATGTGGAGGCTGACCGAATCCTGTAACTCCCAGCAACATCCTCTCTTCTAGCCATCCATCTTCAGCGGACTCTCCCGGCCGTTCGTCTTCAACGGCCGCTAGCTGCCCGAGCTTCCCTCGGCGACCTCTGGCTCCCGAGTTCGACTCCGACCCTCGTCCGTGGCTCCGCTCCAGCGTCCCCGGCTCTGGATCCCATCTCTCTTTTCACTGCACTTCGAAGATGGGTCCCCAACTTCATTTCGGAGAGGAGCTGGTCATCAACCAACTCCAGGCTCCGTCCCAACATGACTTCCTGGAGGGCAGACCACCAGCGGGCAGAAGTGCTTAAATCCACAAAAGGAAAAATAGGGGGTGCTACAAGAGCTAAGTACGCTGCACCTAAGACAATTTCCATTCATTGATACTTAAAAATGTCAGGCAAGGAAGACCAACCTCGCGTTGGCATCCCAGAAGCCTAATGTACCATTGGCACCGAAGACCGGTGTACCATCGGATCCAAAAAGCCTGACTCTGGTCGGCACTCAAAACCCGATGTACCATCGGCGCTAAAGCCCGAGGCCAGCTCGGTTAAAAAGGCTCCTGACGACTTTCAACTCTCAGGTCACCCTTCGGGGTTAAAAAGGCTCATGATGACTTTCAACTCTCAGGTTGCCCTTCGGGGTTAAAAAGGCTCCTGATGACTCTCAACTCTCAGGTCGCCCTTTGGGGTTAAAAAGGCTCCTGATGACTCTCAACTCTCAGGTCGCCCTTCGGGGTTAAAAAGGCTCCTGACGACTCTCAACTCTCAGGTCGCCCTTCGGGGTTAAAAAGGCTCTGACGACTTTCAACTCTCAGATCGCCCTTCGGGGTTAAAAAGGCTCCTGATGACTTTCAACTCTCAGGTCGCCCTTCGGGGTTAAAAAGGCTCTTGATGACTTTCAACTCTCAGGTTACCCTTCGGGGTTAAAAAGGCTCCTGACGACTCTCAACTCTCAGGTCACCCTTCGGGGTTAAAAGGCTCCTGATGACTCTCAACTTTCAGGTCACCCTTCGGGGTTAAAAAGGCTCCTGACGACTCTCAACTCTCAGGTCATCCTTCGAGGTTCAAAAGGCACTCAACGTCCTCAACTTTGCCTCAGCAACAAAGCTCGGGTCCAGCAGGGACGGCCCCGAGCGCCGGCACAAAAGCCCTGGGTCAGCCAGGCATGAAGCCCAGTGTACCACTGGCAGAGCGGTGCACCACCGACTCTCAGCAACAAAATCCCGGGTCCAGCAGGGATGGCCCCGGCCAGTCCCAAGCGCCGGCACCTAAAGCCCTGCACCAGCCAGACATGAAGCCCGACACCCGTCGGTGGATAAAGCCCTTCCCCAGCTAGGCATGAAGCCCGACACCCGTCGGTGGATAAAGCTCTGCACCAGCCAGGCATGAAGCCCGACACCCGTTGGCACCTAAAGCCCTGCACCAGCCAGGCATGAAGCCCGACACCCGTCGGCGGATAAATCCCTGGGCCAGCCAGGCATGAAGCCCGACACCCGTCGGCGGATAAAGCCCTGCACCAACCAGGCATGAAGCCCGACACCCATCGGCGGATAAAGCCCTGCACCAGCCAAGCATGAAGCCCGACACCGGTCGGCACAAAAAGCCCTGCACCAGCCATGCATGAAGCCCAACACCGGTTGGCACCTAAAGCCCTGCACCAGCTAGGCATGAAGCCCGACACCCGTTGGAAGATAAAGCCCTGGGCCAGCCAGGCATGAAGCCCAACATCCGTCGGTGGATAAAGCCCTGCACCAGCCAGGCATGAAGCCCGACACCCATCGGCGGATAAAGCCCTGCACCAGCCAGGCATGAAGCCGACACCCATCGATGGATAAAGCCCTGCACCAGCCAGGCATGAAGCCCGACACCCGTCGGTGGATAAAGCCCTGCACCAGCCAGGCATGAAGCCCGACCCCGGTCGGCACAAAAATCCTGCAGCAGCCAGGCATGAAGCCCGACACCCGTCAGCACCTAAAGCCCTGCACCAGCCAGGCATGAAGCCCGATACCCGTTGGCACCTAAAGCCCTGCACCATCCAAGCATGAAGCCCGGCACCCGTCGGCGGATAAAGCCCTGCACCAGCCAGGCATGAAGCACGACACCCGTCGGCGGATAAATCCCTGCACCAGCCAGGCATGAAGCCCGGCACCCATCGGCGGATAAAGCCCTGCACCAGCCAGTCATGAAGCCCGGCACCCATCGGCGGATAAAGTCCTGCACCAGCCAGGCATGAAGCCCAACACCCATCGACGGATAAAGCCCTGCACCAGCCAGGCATGAAGCCCTGCATCAGGCGAGGATCAGCCACTTGGGTGGTAACGCCCCTTTCGCCTTGCTGGGGTGGACCCGCTTCGTCTCAGGGGCGAGGGGGAATCTGATGTGGCTGATCCAATGCCGTTAGAGAACCGTGAAGGAAGGAAACCGACGGAGCCCCCCTTTGGCCTCCAAAGGGCCCTTCGGCCATGGTAGCGTTTATGGCCTCATAAAGCCACGCGCATCCAATTGCTCTAAGCTCCAAGGCCAACAGCTCTAAGGCCGACAGCTCCATGGCTGACACCTCCAAGGCCGACACCTCCAAGGCCGATAGCTCCAAGGCCGATAGCTCCATGGCCGACACCTCCAAGGCCGAACCCCGATGGTCGAAACCTCCAAGGCTGATAGCTCCAAGGCCGACAGCTCCATGGCCGACACCTCCAAGGCCGAACCCCGATGGCCAACACCTCCATGGCCGACAGCTCCATGGCCGACAGCTTCATAGCCGACAGCTCCATGGCCGATAGCTCCAAGGTTGACAGCTCCATGGCCGACAGTTCCATGGCCGACAGCTCCAAGGCCGACAGCTCCATGGCCGACACCTCCAAGGCTGACACCTCCATGGCCGACAGCTCCAAGGCCGACAGCTCAATGGCCGACACCTCCAAGGCCAAACCCCGATGGCCGATACCTCCAAGGCCGACAGCTCCATGGCCGACAGCTCCATGGCCGATAGCTCCAAGGCCGACAGCTCCATGGCCGACAGCTCTATGGCTGACAGCTCCATGGCCGACAGCTCCAAGGCCGACACCTCCAAGGCCGACACCTCCAAGGCCGACACCTCCATGGCCGATACCTCCAAGGCCAACATCTCCATGGCCGACAGCTCCAAGGCCAAACCCCGACGTCCGACACCTCCATGGCCGATACCTCCAAGGCCGACACCCCCAAGCTGCCAAGCTCCCTCACCGTTAACAGTGTCATGCAAGTGAACAGAGCCTTGTACGTGAATAGTGCCATGCAAGCTCATCCAAAGGCATGAGCAGGGCCACGCAAGCACTCCATACTCAACACTCTACAAGGGACAGTTGGCTTCAACTCAACATCATCCTTCTCCCCCAATGGCTGTACCTTGGATGATGTAGGGGATATGTTTGGCAAGCACCGTAACGATCGGCCATTCCCTACGACCACCTACTCTGATAGGACACGACCTACAGCTTGACATGTCATATGGAGGTAAGCTCCACTGTGCTGCCATCAATTAATGTTCTGATAAGTGATCACACCCCAAGCCCACAAACTCCAGGCATCTATAAAAAGGGTAAGAGGGACCTCGACCAGGTAACACACTCATTACACCCCTAAACGCTCATAGAGAGGGCTCTTCTCGGAGCCATCTCTCTCTCTTTCTCTTTCGAGCTTCCTCAAGCTCACGACTGTTGCCCAGACCACTGACTTGAGCGTCGAAGGGTCCCCACCAGAATCTCTGGCCCCTGGGACTTGCTTGCAGGCGCAAGGAGCTCGCTGGAGGAGGCGACCGGATGCTTGAGGCTGGTGATTTGGCATCAACACTATCTATCCATTTGAGACTGGCTGGAAGTGAACTGGAAATTATAATCTCTGGCCTGAGACAAGACAACCAAAGCTTGTGCTGCATGAGATTAGATTCAGGAATCCTATTTTTGTAGGGGACATAACTGGGCAAGGAGTTGAGTCTGGTGACCAATAATACCTTTCGATGCCGGAGAGCATGAAGGTCGTACAAAATAAAGAACCCTGCTGGACCTCTGACATGTATAACCTTTTGCCGGCCACTTCTTTCAGAGGCACTGCATTTTTTACCCCGGACCTACCAGACGGTTGCCGATACTTTGCGTCTCCAACTTCTTGATGACATCTAACTTCTCTTGGTGAACGATTTTTTGGATAAATGGATTGCATGTAAACATGGTTTCAAACGGAATATCTCAATGAGATAGTAATGACACCTGATCACTGGTCTTGAACATCGAAAGAAGAGAGCTGCTTAATCCACGGTCCCACGCCTGATCGGATGGCCTGCAAAAAGTTTCAAAACCGAAAGGGTGCTCCGATGGGGACCCTCCGACGCTCAAGTCAGTAACCAAGGTTACAGCTGAGGAAGAGCTCAGACGAGCTCTGGAAAGAAAAATGAGTCCTTAGAAAGAGGGGAGTCTCTTTCTGAGTATCAGGGTAGCAAGCATATGAGTTTGCGTACATTGTTCCTGAGTGGACTTACCCTTTTATAGGGGGTTGACACATGTACAACCACGTAGAGTTCCGTAAGAAAGGAATGTCCGCGGGATTTGTGGGGTTGCATGAATTTGGACTGGTGGTGGGTCCTGTCCTATCGGAGGGGAAAACGGCGATTGGTGAGCTACGTTCCATCAGTCAGTGGGGCTGACAGGTAGTTAGGTCCAGTCCCATCAGCGGCATGACCTTTGGGTAGTTGGGCCTGGGGATGCCAGGCGGCGTGGGTCAGAAGGACGGCGGCGTGAATAGCCAGGACCATTCTAGGGCTGACTTGAGACGGCCTTGACCCTCCGGAGGGCGCCAAGGCTGAGCAGGGTCGACTCGGCTGACTTGAAGATGTCGGGGCAGGGCCGACCAGGGAAGGTCGGGGCCGCTCGGCCGACTTGGAGATGCCGGGGCTGAGCGGGGCCGACCAGGAAAGGTCGGGGCTGACTTGGCCGACTCGAAGATGCCGGGGCCGAGCGGGGCCGACCAGGGAAGGTCGGAGCCGATTTGGCCGACTTGGAGATGCCGGAGCCGAGCGAGGCCAACCAGGTAAGGTCGGGCCCGACTTGGCCGACTTGGAGATGCCAGGGCTGAGCGGGACCGACCAGGGAAGGTCGGGGCCGACTTGGCCAACTCAGAGATGCCGAGGCCGACCAGGGAAGGTTGGGGCCGACTTGGCCGATTGGAGATGCCGGGGCCGAGCGGGGCCGACCAGGGAAGGTCGGGGCCGACTTGGCCAACTTGGAGATGCCGGGGCCGAGCGGGGCCGATCAGGGAAGGTTGGGGCCGACTTGGACTTGGAGATGTCGGGGCCGAGCGGGGCCGATCAGGGAAGGTCGAGGCCGACATGGACTTGGAGATGCCGGGGCCGAGCGGGGCCGATTAGGGAAGGTCGGGGCCGACTTGGACTTGGATGCCGGGGCCGACCGGGAAGGTGGGGCTGACTTGGTCGACTCGGAGATGATGGGGCCGAGCGGGGCCGACCAGGGAAGGTCGGGGCCGACTTGGCCGACTCGGAGATGCCGGGACGGGGCCGCCTTAAGATTTTAATTTTGCAATAATTGCCCTCGTGGCTACGTCAGCCACATCAGATGCCCCCCCACCTCTGAGCGCAAAGGGCCACGCGCCTGCTGCCCTTTGTGCGAGAGGGGCACGAAAATTCAAAAAATGATTGCTCTTTAGTGCGCTTTTAATAGCTTGGTGAGCTGGCGCATCGTCCCGAGGCAGTGTCGCTTCGAAGATCTTCCATAATCATGCGGTCGGTGGGAGCTGATGTTAGCACCGGATGCCTCGAAGAGGAAGCCTATTGGGGGAATGGAAAAAGGTAAAGGTTATCATTGCTTCTCCATTTTCTATGCCCCGTGATTGGTCGGGGGTCACACTCCTTGTGGCGAATCGAGGCGGCACGTCTCGGGCGCAGGCAAGATTTTCAGTGGACAGCTCGTGGGGCAATAGGAGAGGGCCACGTGGCGGGCCTCAATTATCATCGTTCGGAGATGGGGGTATAAAAGTGCCCCAAGGGCTGAGGAAAGCTTTTACATTGCCATTGTTTCTTCCAGCTTTCCTTCTCCTGAGTTCTTCTGCGACATGAGCCCTTTTGTCTTCAAATTCCCTTTGATTTTTAGGTTAGTTTCATCTTTCATTTTCATCCATGGACCGTCGTGCCATTAGGGAGGGTAAGAGGCCTGTAGTTGAATCTTCCCATTCCGATAGTGAAGATCAAACCTCCTTAGCCTGTCAGGTTCTTCATCCAGTGGGCGGAATCGTCATCCGTGATTGACCAACGTTGACCGGGCCTCCGTCCACCCTAGGTTCCCCTGCTACAGCAATTCCTGTGTCCTCCCGCCATCCGGGACAACCTCCGGCAGTGAGTTCTGATCCAGCATGTCCGTCCGGAGTGGCCTCAACCATGACCCCCGAAGACGTAGAGGCCATTAGGGCTAAGTATATGGTCCTAGCTTCATCCGCCTGTCCGCGTCGGTGCCCGAAGATAGAGTGACCTTCGCCTACCCTGGTCGGGTCGCTCTATATGAGGAGTTCTTCTGGTGTGGATGCGCCTTCCTTTCCACCCTTTTTTCTTGAACCTTTTAGATATGTATAGATTAGCGCCGGCGTAGTTGACTCCGAATTCAATTCGGATCATCTGCGCCTTTGTCATTCTTTGCTACTTTCAGAAGGCCCGGCCAGGTTGTCACTATTCCGGGATTTCTACAAGCTCCGCCGCCAAGGTGAGGGGGCCTGGTGGGCTTTCACCGCCAGGCCGGGTAGGGCCTTTCCCTTAGGTCTCCCGTCCAAGATTAGGGGATGGAAACCTCGCTTCCTTTTTGCCCATGTCGAGGGGGAGGACTGATTGGATGGAGCCGGACACCAGCTCCAATGATAATGCCACTGTGGAGGAGAGATAGGGAACTCTTCACCCAACTACCAAATCCCTACAGGAACTTCTATCTGAGGAGAACCTGGTAGAAGCCGAGTTGGCCCCGGCGGTTGGTGAGCACGACGTCCGATTCCTTCTGTTTCGACCGGAAAACTGCTATACGCTGTTGCTAACGCTTCTCATTTTTGAATCCGCCGATGCGTTTGAAGCCGCCTTGAAACAGAAGAGGCGGTGACTGGGGAAGCATCAAGGCCGGCGAAGAAGGCTCAAAGAGGGGAGCGGCCAGGCCGACCCAAGCCGCTGGAGTCCCCACGAAGAGGGGAGCGGGCTGGGCCAACCCAAGCCGCTGGAGTCCCCAAGGCTCCAACGCCCGCGGAGAAGCCAGTCGAGGAAATGCCGGTTGGAGGAGTGGTCCCGAGGCCAGCCGGGACTGGAGTAGAAGGAGAGATTCCAGTCACTACTGAAGCAGCCGTGGTGATCATGGATCTTGAAGAGGAAGCCCCTGCCGCCGCTGATGTGCCCGAGGCGGGGCAGGTTATAGTTGCTGTTAGCCCTTCGGCTGCCACCGAGCCGGAGATGGAGAGGGCTCCCCCAACTGCCGGAGAGAGGGAGCCAGTCGCCAAGAAATCCAATGCTGGGCGGAGGCGACCAGGGAGCAGAGGGATGGGCTGGAGAGCTCATCCCAACGGTTGGTGCGCCACCCGACTCGTCCTCGGATTGAGGGTCCGCAGGAGGGGCCAGCGCCTAGGCTCAACTCAATGACGGACGCTGGGAAGCCGCTCATCTTCTGTCGAGAGTTCGACTGCCAAGTCCGAGGAGGAGACGCGGGGATTCAGCCACTCAGCGCTTCTGGATATGGTGATGGTTGCCGCTGTCTAGGTAATCTTCTGAGTTCTCTTTGTTTCCGGACGTGCCTTTTGATGCTCCAATCTTTTATGGTTAACATGTTTCCCTTGCTGCAGATGGCCAACGGCGCAATCGGCCTTCATGAGGCGATGGTCCACTCTTCACGCGCTTGCAAAGGCTATGGCGCGGGCCGATAGGTACAAGAAGAAGAGCATGGCGCAGTCCCAGAGCTTTGCTCGACTTCATCAGGAGGCCAAGGCCCGGGAGGAGAACCTGGGCGGCCGAATGAGGGAGGCGGAATGCCGGCCCGAAGCCGAGAGTGGCCAGGCATCCGCAGCTGAGGCCAAATTGGAGCTGGTCTCGATCGACTGAAGGCCACCGCGGCACAGAATGAAGAGCTGGTCTGCCAGCTTCAATGCGCCAAGGAGGAGGAGGCCAGGGCGGTGCAAAATGAGGCTCGGGCTGCCACGGAGAGAGCAGCAACCGCGGAGAAGGTGCGGTTGAGGCGGGCCACGAGAAGGCTGGGGCTGTGGCCTACGCAGACGAGGCCAACGCACGAGCCAAAGAAGCCGAGGGCCGAGCCAGGGAGGCCGGGGGCAAGCCCAGGAGGCCAAGGCCAGTCCACAGCGAGCTGAGGCCGAGGTGGGGCAGGCCGTCTGCAACTATAAGGCCTCGCCGGAGTTCAAAAGGAAGTCCTTGAGGCCAGCCTCGATGCTTACGTCAAGGGCTTCGAGATGTGCAAGGTTAAAGTATCACGACCCTCAAGATCGACAGTTCTGAGCTTGAGGAAATCCAGCCCGGGGAGTCCGACGAGGGGCCAGCGAAGGAGGAGGATGAGGAGAAGCCTGGTCCCAGGCGAACCCTTAGGGCATGTCGTCTGTTTTTCTTTTTCCTTCATTTTTGTAATCGGCCTCAGGCCGAATTTTGTACTTCATTTCCATTGTTAATGAAGAAAAGCTTTTTGCAAAAATGCCTTTGTGTTTTGCCTCGTCTATTCCTTCTTTCCTTTGAGAAGAATACTTTATTGTGCGACTAACGATAAGACGGACCCCGTACCTGTTGGTGAGAGGGGACCTTTCTTTTGGGATGTTTCCTAACTCTGAGTGTCACGCATGTTGATAATGTCGTGGCCGAACCGTTGTATTAGGTTGGCCAATGTTGAGATGCATCTTCGAGGTGTAAGCCGGCAGCGTAGGAGGTTACTTAAGATGCCCTGAGCTGTCGTAGGCCGTTTGAAGGGAGATTCGTCTGCGTTCGAATATTCTAAGGACTTAGAATGATCTGAGGGCAACTTAGCACCAAGATCGCTTGAAAATGCCAGAGGCCGAGTGGGGCTTGACCTTGGAGATGTTGAGGCCGAGTGGGGCCGACCAGGGGTGGTTGAGGCTGACTCGGCAGACTTGGAGACCATGAGGGTTGGCGAGCTCTTTTAGAACCGTCTCGGGGTTTTGTGTGGCGCCTGAGGGGTGACTCGGTGAGTACGGAGCCTTTAGGGTCTTAACCTCCTCGGGGGCACCTTCGTGCCAGGGCCGAGTGGTGTCCCATTAGCCGCGATGCCGCGAGCTCCTTTTGAACCACCTCAGGGGTTTGTGTGCCGCCTGAGGGCGACTCGACCGGGTACGGAGCTGTTAGGGTCTTAACCGACTCGGGGCACTCCGTGCCGGGGCCGAGTGGTGTCCCGTTAGCCGCGATGCCGGTGAGCTCCTTTTGAACCCTTCAGGGGTTTGTGTGCCGCCTGAAGGGCGACTCGACCGGGTACGGAGCTGTTAGGGTCTTAACCGACTCGGGGGCACCTGCCGGGGCCGAGTGGTGTCCCGTTAGCCGCGATGCCGTGAGCTCCTTTTGAACCGCTCAGGGGTTTGTGTGCCGCCTGAGGGGACTCGACCGGGTACGGAGCTGTTAGGGTCTTAACCGACTCGGGGGCACCGCCGTGCCGGGCCGAGTGGTGTCCCATTAGCCGCGATGCCGGTGAGCTCCTTTTGAACCACTCAGGGGTTTGTGTGCCCCGAAGGGCGACTCGACCGGGTACGGAGCTGTTAGGGTCTTAACCGACTCGGGGGCACCGCCGTGCCGGGGCCGAGTGGTGTCCCGTTAGCCGCGATGCCGTGAGCTCCTTTTGAACCCTTCAGGGGTTTGTGTGCCGCCTGAAGGGCGACTCGACCGGGTACGGAGCTGTTAGGGTCTTAACCGACTCGGGGGCACCGCCGTGCCGGGGCCGAGTGGTGTCCCGTTAGCCGCGATGCCGGTGAGCTCCTTTTGAGAGACTGGTCCTTGGATGCAAGGGAGAGTAGGCTGTGGCAGAAGGGACCCCTTTATTGCTCGCCTGGGGGAATACATCATTGATAATATTGGCGAAGGTTATCCGCATTCCAGGTACGTGGAATGGGTTGTCCGTCGAGCTCTTCTAGTTTGTATGCCCCCGGTGGAGTGTCTCGGCGATGCGATAAGGACCCTCCCAGTTGGGGGATAGCTTGCCCCCTCCGTAGGCTTTGAAACCTCAGCTTTTCTCAAAACCAAGTCTCCGCGGCGAAAACCTTGGGACGAACTCGAGCATTGTAGTACTTGGCCGCTCGCTGACGGAAAGTCGCCATGCGCAGCCTCGCCCGATCATGCGCCTCGTCGATGAAGTCCAAATTAGCCCGAATCAGCGGAGTTGTTTTCCTCGTTGAAGGACTCCACGCGTGGACTGGGCAGTCCGATCTCGACAGGGAATGACGGCTTCGGATCCGAAGGCGAGACTGAAGGGAGTCTCGCCCGTCGGGGCTCTGGGGGTCGTGTGGTAGGCCCATATCACACTGGGGAGCTCCTCCACCCATCGACCTTTGGACCCATCTAGCCGGGTTCTGAGTCCTCTAAGGATGGTGCGGTTCATGACCTCGGCCTCTCCGTTGGTTTGGGGGTGGCCGACAGAGGTGAATCGGTGATGAATGCCTAGCTCGTCACAGAAAGACTTTGAATGCTTCATTGTTGAATTGGCGGCCGTTGTCCGTGACGAGGTGTGAGGCAGGCCAAACGGCATATGATCGACTTCCAGAAGAAGGCTTTGACTTTGCTTTCAGTGATCTTGGCCAGCGCCTCGACCTCGACCCATTTGGTGAAGTAGTCGATGGCGACTAGCAAGAATCTCCGTGCCCGAAGCTGGGGGGAATGGCCCGAGAATGTCCATTCCCCACTGAGCGAAAGGCCATGGGGCCGAGAGCGGGTTCAGCGGGGTAGATGGTTGATGTTGGATGTGTGCGTGGCGCTGGCAACCATCGCACTTCTGAACTAATTTAGCCGCGTCCTCCCTCATAGTGAGCCAGAAGTATCCCTGACGGAGGGCCTTTTGGGCTAAGGATCTGCCCCCCAGATGATTTCCACAGATGCCTTCGTGGATTTCTCTGAGGATGTAGTCGGCGTCGGCGGGTCCTACACACTTGAGCAGGGGGTAGGAGAATGACCTTCTGTATAGACGCCCATCGAGGAGGATGAATTTGGAGGCCCTCCACTTGAGCAGCCTGGCTTCGTTGCGGTCATCAGGGAGAGTGCCGTCAGTGAGATAACGGACGTAGGCATCCATCCATGTGGGCTCTTGGGTGAGCGGGAGGACTTCCTCGCTATCCTCTATGCTGGGTCTTTCCAAATATTCAATGTAAGCATCCCTTGCCATGCCGTCGGCAGAGGTGGCCAGACGAGAAAGGATGTCGGCCTTGGCATTTTCACTCCGGGGAATGTAACTGATATGAAGTAAGCTAGCGGGAGGTCAGGAGCCGAACCTTGCCCAAGTATTGAGTCATAAGGGGTCACGCGCCTCGTACTCCCCATTGATTTGCCCGGAGATGAGTTGCGAGTCGTGAAAGCTCTGAGACGCCTTATTCCAAACTCCTGGGCTAGCCTTAACCCGGCCAGCAGGGCCTCGTACTCAGCTTGATTGTTGGTGGCTTCGAATAGAAACCGCAGGGCGCATTCTGTTTCTCTCCGCCCGGCCGGCAAGAATGAGGCCGGCGCCGCTTCCCTTGAGAGTTTGATGCGCCGTCCACATGAAGGATCCAAGTTTCTCCATCTCGCTGGCTCGGGCTCGCACTGTCCTTGGTAACCTCTTCATCTCCTCCTCGCCCAAGTGCACTCAACTAGGAAGTCGGCCAAAACTTGGGACTTCAGAGCCGGTCGCCTGGAAGGAGAGGTCGAACTCTCCTAGCTTGATGGCCCACTTGGCGAGTCGGCCTGAGGTATCCGGACGAGCCAGGATGGCTCGAGGGGCTGATCCGTGAGCACCACAATAGGATGGGCTTGAAAATACGGGCGGAGAGCCGAGCGGAGACTATCAGGGCGAAGATAACTTTTTCTGTCTTGGAGTACCTGACTTCTGCGTCATGGAGGACCTTGCTCACATAATAGACGGGTTCTGGGTTCCATCAGCGTCGAGACGCACCAAACTGAGCTAACGGCTTCCGAAGAAGCAGCTAAGTAGAGGAAGAGACTTTCCCATCTCTTGGCTTGGATAGGAGCGGGGAGAGGACAGAAACGCCTTCAACCCGTCGAAGGCTTTCTGGCAGTCGTCCGTCCACTCGAAGCTATTCATTTTCCGCAGGGCCTTGAAGAAGGGCAAGCATCTCTCGGCCGATTTGGAGAGGAAACGACTTAGAGCCGCTATCCTCCCGTTAATCGCTGCACTTCCTTCTTGCTGGATGGTGGCCTCATGTCGAGTATGGCGCTGATCTTCTCTGGGTTCCTCGATCCCCCGCTGGGTCACCATGAAACCCAGGAACTTGCCCGCCGTGACCCCAAAGCACACTTCTTGGGGTTCAGCTTGACTTGGAAGCGACGGAGGTTGTTGAAGGTCTCCTCTAATCGGAGACGTGATCGAGGCGCGGGTGCTCTTTGTCAGCATGTCATCTACATAGACTTCCATATTCCGGCCTAGCTGATCCTGGAACACTCTGTTCATCAACCTTTGGTAAGTTGCCCCGCGTTCTTGAGGCCAAAAGGCATCACTTTGTAGCAATAAATGCCCTTTTCCGTCACAAAGGAGTGTGCTCTTCGTCGCTGGGGTCCATCCTTATCTGATTATATCCTGAGAAGGCATCCATGAAGCTGAGGAGTTCGTGCCCGGAGGTGGAATCCACCAGCTGATCAATCCTTGGCAGGGGAAACTGTCTTTCGGACACGCCTTGTTGAGGTCGGTGAAGTCTATGCAAATCTCCAGCTCCCATTTGCCTTACGCACCATGACCACATTGGCCAGCCAACTAGGGTAGTGTGCCTCCCGGATGTGGCCGGCACTGAGTAGCTTGTTGACTTCCTCGTCAATAGCCTTTTGTCGATCAGGAGCAAGCTTCTCTTCTTGGCGGATTGGACGGTGCCGCGGGTCAATGTTGAGCTTGTGGGTGATCACTTCCGGAGGGATGCCGGGCATATCAGACGCTGACCAAGCGAAAACGTCTGAGTTAGCCCGCAAAAGGCTAAGAGGCTCCCGGTCCTCCGGGGGAAGGAGTCCGCCGACACGGACGGTCTTCGCCGGGTCGTCTCCAAGAGGGAAAGGTTAGAGGTGCTCAGCTGGTCTCCTCCCTTGGAGTCTCTGGGGTCGGATGCTTCTAAAGGTTCAGCTTCCAGGGGACTTGATGCCGCGTGATAACAGGGCAGGACTGGGCTGGTCTCACCGCGCATCTCTCCAACTCCTCCACTAGTGGGGAACTGCACCAGTAGACGCGGGTGGAGATAACTGCATCCAAAAGGTTCAAACCTGGACGCCCGAGAATGGCATTGTACGCCAAGGGACCCTCACAACCAGAATTTCATGATCACTGTGCTTTGGCATGGCGGTGTTCCGGCTGTCACAGGCAAAGGTATTCGCCTTCAACCCTTACGAGTCCCCGGTGAACCGACCAAAGGGGGCCACAGGCTGAAGGGAGTCCAAAGATAATCCCATCCGAACAAAAGCGTCGTAAGTAAGGATGTCAGCTGAGCTGCCACTATCAACTAATATCCTTTTTACAGGGTGCTTGGCGATCGTCATAGAGACGACGATGCCTTCATTGTTTACATTTTCAACAACAGGTCCCCCCCAGGAATTACATTACTCGGCGCCTCCTCCCCTCTCGGCCGCTTAGATGCGGAGCTGATCCCCAGGACACCATTCCGACCGTCCGCTCCGTGGGGGTTGTCGACCGGGCCTGAACAGGCGGAGGCCCCATGAGGGCCGGCAGCGGCTGCGGCCCTTCTGAACATATTTGCCGAGGTAGCCCCGCTGAATGAGCTCCTCGATGGCCCGCTTCAAGCTGTAGCAGCTGTCGGTGTCATGGCCATAATCCCGGTGGAATCGGCAGTAGCGGCTTTTGTCGCGGGGAGGACCTTTCTTCATGGAGGAGGGCGCTGGAGATAAGGCTCGCCCTCGATCTCCATCAGGATGTGAGATCGAGGGGCGAGAAGAGGTGTGAGCTTGCTCTCGTCGGGGACGGGCTTCGACGCCTGTTGTCGGATCGGCGAGGCGGGTCAGCTCGCCGGTGTCGAGGGGGTCCGCTTGGCTCAGGGCGAGCGGCTTGTGGCTGGAGCTCCTTGAAGATTCTCGGCGGGTGAAGTCGGCTTCATCCGCGGGATGTACTTTTGAGCCCGGAGGAGGAGGTCGGAGTAAGAGCTCGGGGGCTTCTTATCCAAGAGAAAGGTGAAGCGGGATGGGAGGAGTCCCCGCTTCAGCGCCAGCGTTGCCACCGCATCGTCGAGATGGTAGACCTCGAGGGCGGCAGCCTTGAACCGGGACACAAAGTCCCGCAGCGACTCTCCCTCCTTCTGGCGGGAGAAGAGGCTGTCCGCTACCCTTGGAATTCGCCGGCAGGCATCGAAATGTGCCAGAAAGGCCTTCTCCAGCTCTCGGAAGGAGTCGATGCTGTGAGGGGGCAGGCGCGAGTGCCACGCGCGAGCGGCCTTCCGTAGAGTGGCGGGAAAGGCTTTGCAGAGAAGGGCGTCTGAAGCGCCTTGGACTTGCATCATTGCTTTATAACTCTCGAGATGGTCGAGAGGATCTGTCGTACCATCGTACGGGTCTACCTGGGGGAACGAATCTGGAGGGGACAGGCTCCTCCAATATCCGGCGGGTGTAAGGAGGACGGGTGTCAAACTCTTCCTCCGGTTGATGATTGATTTTCTGGCGAGCTCGTCCAGCGCCTGTTGTACTCGTCCAGGCGCTCCTCCGCCTGGCGGCTGATTGTCGGGGCCCTCCGAGATGGCTCGAGGAGAAGAAGAAGAAGAAAAAAGAAGGAGAAGGACGGGAGTCGGGACTTCCGCTTTGGTTCCTCCTGATGATGCGGCTCGGAGGAAATTTGCTGGGGCCACAATCAGGGGACCGTGGCCGCTTGGGGGCTCACGGCGAGGCTTCCTAGGGGAAGCCTGACGACCGGCCTCTCGCTGAGGAGAGCCTCCCCTCGCCGACTGCTGACTGGCGGGGGAGCGGTCTGGTGCTGGGTGGCCACGGACTGCTGCTGCTGGAGTCCGTGGACCATAGCGGTGAGAGTTTGGACTTGCTGGGTGAGGGTCGCCAGTGCTCCGCCGTTTGGCAGCGCTCCGGTGGGCAACGGGATCGGGCAGGGGGTTGGCCTCCTGCTGCCTAGGCGGGGAAGCCCCGCTGGATGATGGCGTCCTGAGCTCGTGTCACCACCATGTTGAGAGAGGGAGAGGAGAAGTATACTGTAGGGGGCCTGCTTTCCCCCCTTCCTGGCGCGCCAATCTGATGACGCCCATCACTGGTCCTGAACGTCGGGAAGGAGTGCTTATTCTCCTTGCTTCACGGTTGCCTGCAAAAAGTCCCAGGACCGGAGGGATGCTCCGGTGGGGACCCTCCGATGCTCAAGTCAGTAACCGAGATCACAGCTGAGGAAGAGCTCAGACGAGCTCTGGGGAGAAAAATGAGTCCTCAGAAAGAGGGGAGTCCCTTTCTGAGTATCAGGGTAGCGAGCATATGAGTTTGCGTACTGTTGGAAGATTATTGAAAAACTATATGACCCAATCCTTTTGATTTTGATGATTACTAAATGCCATTGAGTTCATTAAAAGATATAATGAGTTTATTTAAATAAGCAATATATTTATTTTGAACAATCAATGAGAATGTTAAAGTTTGACTTTAATCAATTTTGAAAGTAACTTTAAGCTCAATGTTTAAACTTTCAAAAAGAAATTTTATAATTCATGTTTTATTCAATGAGTTTTTGGAATAGTTCTTGAATCAATTCTTAATGTCAATTTTATTGAATTCAAGTCAAACAATGAATTAAAATGAATCTGGAACGATTTTAATGTCAATCAGAAAAGTTTCTGATTTTTGATACGTTCCGGAGCCGACTCCTGAGTTTCAGAGTCGACTCCGCTCAGTGTACAGAATTGTGCATCTGTCTCGAGTCGACCCACGAAATTTGTCGAGTCGACCCCTGATTCTGTCGAGCCGACTCCTTGACTGTGCGAGTCGACTCCGCTCAGACACCAGAAGAGTGTTTTTCTGAGCACTTCGCGAGTTGACCCCAAGCCTTTCACGAGTCGACTCCCGACTTTCAGGAGTCGACACTTTACTTTTGGTGAGTCGACCCCTAACCTTTATAAACATTTCTATTTTTGGTAAGACGAGCTCGAGCCGACTCGGGAAAAGCATGAGTCGACTACAGCAAATCTGGGCGAAATTTTTACGGATGCCAACTCAGCTCCAACGGTTAGTTTTTTGATTAACGACTATTTTTCTTTGTCTCTAACGGATATATTCTTGCAGAATCTATAAATAGAGGAGCTCTTTTCAAATCGAAAGAATCAAGAGAGTGAAAAAGAAAATCTTTCAAAAAGAGGGAAAAACAGAGCTTCATTTGAAAAATCATTTGAGTCAAGAAAAGAGATTCAAAAGGAGTGAAATCAGAGAGAGAGATTCGTGTGCTCCTGAGCTACAATATACAAAAAGTACAAGAGGAGATCCCAAAGCAACCAAGAGCAAATCAAGATCTTCCGACCTAGAAAGAAAAAAAGCTTCAACCAACATCCAAAAGCCCCAAAGCTAGGAGAATCTGTGCTGAGGCCTGATTCCACACTTCAAAGGAGTTGGAGAAGAGAAGCAAAGAAGCCAAGCCTGCATTCAAGCTTATTTAATCAGGCTTTTCTAAACCTAAGCTTTATTTTGATTATTCTGCTCTAGAGGAGCTGTTTGTATTTAAAATCGAATTTATTTTCTTGTGTACTGATTCAAGTGGATTGAATCAGTGGAGGTAGTTGTACCTCGTGGTAAGCTTGGGATAGCTTACGTTTTGGGTTCGTTGTGACCCCGTTAAAATAACGAGTTGGGTTTTGTGCTGGTAAGCCCGTGTAAAACCGGCTGGGTTCGTTGTGCACCCGGGAAAACAACAAGTTTGAGTTGTGAGCTTGGAAAACAACTCGGCTGTAATCTAGAGAGATTATAGTGTGGACCCAAGTGAATTTTGGGAGTGGACGTAGGTGCTGGTTGCGCCGAACCACTATAAAACCTTGTGTTTGCCGTGCTCATTTGTCTCTTACTCTATCTCTCTTATATTTCTGTTTGTGCGTTGCTTCTTAGTTAATTTCTCTCACTTGCACATCTTGAGTAAATCTGTTTAAAACATTTCAAAAAGTCTTAAATTTTTAAGAACCCAATTCACCCCCCCTCTTGGGTTGCCATCTGGGCCAACAATTGGTATCAGAGCAAGTGCTCATTTAGAATTTGATCTCACGATCAAGGGCTAAAGATCCTTATGGCAACACAAAGTGGTTCATGTTTTGCTGAAGGTCATTCTACGAATAGACCTCCTTTATTTAATGGAACCAACTATTCATATTGGAAAGCTAGAATGAGAATATTCATTCAAGCTTCTGACTATGAATTATGGGGAGTAATAATAAATGGACCTAGTACACCCACACACGTAATAGATGGCACTATTGTTCCTAAGCCCGAAAGGGATTGGAATGATAATGATAGGAGAATGGCACAACTAAATGCTAAAGCCATTAACATTTTATATTGTTCCTTAGACTCTAATGAATTCAACCGAATCTCAACATGTAATTCCGCAAAAGAAATTTGGGATAGGTTGGAATAACACATGAAGGAACAAACCATGTAAAAGAATCAAAGATAAATATTTTGGTTCATAAATATGAATTATTTACTATGGAACAAAATGAAACCATCACATGCATGTTCACTAGATTCACTGATATTGTGAATGGTTTAAAAAGTCTTGGAAAAGTTTATACTAACTCTGAGCTTGTTCGCAAAATTCTTAGGTCACTTCCAAGGACTTGGGAAGCCAAGGTGACCGCCATACAAGAAGCCAAAGATCTGAACATCCTACCATTGGAAGAGCTTCTTGGTTCGCTGATGACTCATGAGCTTCAAGTTAAACAACATGTCAATGAGGATGAGTCAAGAAAGAAGAAGACCATCGTCCTCAAAGCTGCGGAAAAGGAAGTAAGCAGCAGCGATGATGAAGAGGATGATGATGATGAGACAGCTCTCCTTGCAAGGAAATTCAAGAAGTTTATGCAAAGAAGGAGGCCCTTCCACAAAAAGAGATTTGTTTCAAAAATGGAAGGAGAAAAACAAAAGGATAAGAAAAAGGAAAAAGACAAAGAGAAAGAGCCCTTAGTATGTTATGAATGTAAAAAGCCAGGGCATTTTAGATATGACTGTCCTTTACTTAAGAAGGCCTACAAGAAAAAGAAAAAGGCCTACATGGCAACTTGGACTGACAGTGAAGAGTCTTCTTCCGAAGAAGAAGAACAAAAGAAGTTGCTAATGTTTGCTTCATGGCGGACGACAACGAAGAGGTAAGTACCGAAACCCCCGATGATGAATTTACATTTGATGAAATGTTTGAAGCTTTCAATGAATTGATGATTGATTTCAAAGCTTTGAAAAAGAAACACAAATCCTTGAAAACTGAAAACTTAAATTTAATTAAAGAGAAAAATGAATTAAATCTTGTAGTTAAAGATGTAAAAGATAAAATGGAAACACTTCTTAATGAAAAGAATGATTGTGTTCATAAGATTGATTTGGTAAAATCTGAAAATGAAAATCTAATTAAAGAAAAAGAATCAATCTCTAATGAAAATGATTTTATTAAGAAAGATGTTAAAAAATATAAAGATATTGTTGAGAAATTTACTCTAAGCTCAACTAAACTAAATATGATTTTAGATAGTCAAAAAGCAGTTTTTGACAAAGCAGGTTTAGGGTATAACACATTTAAAAAGCAAAAATTATTGAAAAATATTTTTGTAAAAGGTAACCAAAGTAATATTACTTGTTTTAAATGTAATCAAAAAGGACATAAATCTTTTGAGTGCAAAACAATAAGTAATAATAAAAAATTAAACACTAAAGAAAGAAAATTTGGGTTCCGAAAGAAACAATTTTTATTGCTACTAACCATGAAGGACCCAAGAAAGCTTGGGTACCTAAACATAAAGTTTAAATTATGTTGCAGGAATGTCTTGTAGCCAAAAGATCAAAGAAAAGTGGTACCTTGATAGTGGCTGCTCAAGACATATGACGGGTGACAAAGATGAATTCATCATCCTGGAAGAAAAGAAAGGTGGAGTTGTTACGTTTGGCGATAATGGTAAAGGTCAAATTATGGGCCTTGGTAAAGTACGTATAACTCCATCTACATTTATTGATAATGTACTTTATGTTGATGGTTTGAAGCATAATCTAATATAAGCCAATTGTGTGATAAAAACTTTAATGTTTCATTTAATTCTTCTATATGCACTGTAACTAATTCTATTGATAATAGCATTGTATTTACGGGTTATAGACATGGCAATGTTTACTTGGTTGATCTAGAAAAATTATCTTTGAGTGATCATTGCTTAATTGCTGACATGCTAATATAAATGAAATTAGTTGGTTGTGGCATCATAGATTAGGTCATGCAAGCACACACTTATTTAAAAATTAATTAAAATGGATTTAGTTAAAGGATTACCTAAACTAGTTTTTAAAAATAAAAATATGTGATGCATGTCAATTTGGAAAATAAACTAGAAGTTCTTTCAAATCTAAAAATGTTGTTTCAACTTCTAGGGCTTTAGAGCTACTTCACATGGACCTTTTTGGACCAACTAGAACCACAAGTCTAGGAGGAAAGAAATATGGTCTAGTGATTGTAGATGATTATTCTAGATATACTTGGGTAATGTTTTTAGCTCACAAAAATGAGACTTTCTCGATATTCCTGAAATTCTTCAAGAAAGTCACAAATGAGAAAAACACTACCATAGTATCTCTAAGAAGTGATCATGGAACTGAATTTGAAAATCACTTATTTGAAAGTTTCTGCACTGAAAATGGTATTAATCATAATTTTTCAGCCCCTAGGACTCCACAGCAAAATGGTGTAGTTGAAAGGAAAAATAGGACTCTAGAAGACATGGCCCGTACCATGCTATGCGAAAGTAACCTACCAAAGTACTTTTGGGCGGAAGCTATTAACACAGCATGCTACATCTTAAATCGAGCCCTAATAAGACCAATCTTAAAGAAAACACCTTATGAATTATGGAATGAAACAAAACCCAATATAAAATACTTTCATGCATTTGGATGTAAATGTTTTATTCATAATAATGGTAAAAACAATTTAGGCAAATTTGATGCTAAATCTGAAGAAGGAATATTCTTAGGATATTCAACAACTAGTAAAGCTTATAGAGTATTTAACAAGAAAACATTAGTGGTTGAAGAATCCATTCATATAGTTTTCGATGAGTCTTTAACATCTAGTTCTGAAAAGCTTGATGATGAGGAAGATACAAACATAATTGAAAAGATCTTGAAAAACTTAATATTGAAGTATCTTCAGATCATGAGCAAGAAGCTAAAGATGATGATTCACATAAGGACGATGATGTCAATATTGATCATAATGNACATTGTACAATTTAATAAAAGATTAAGGATTTATCAACTGAAATGTATTTTAAATTTCGATAGAGAAGCAAACATGCCAAATTTTCCCCAATAAGGAGAACATGCTATAAATATGCATGGCTTTGCCCAAAATCATCTACTTATTCGCACAAAAACCAAAAAAAAGGAGAAAACAGCAAGACTCCAGTCCTAGGTTTACACACAAATTTGCTTCAATAATGCAAGTCTACATGAAATATGCTAACCCCCAGCCCAAACACATGCACACAGATACATGCAAAAATCACACATAGAAAACAAATATTTGACAGAGAAACTGATACATGAGTAGCATGGTAAGATCCAGATTGCAGTAACACCCCCCCCCCCCCCCCCCAAAAACAAACCAAAACGAAAAGAGAAAAAAACAAAACCCACACAAACACAGCGAAATTTTTTTTAAAAAGAAAAAAAACTGCCTACAACTACAATATGAATATTATTAATTTAAATTATTAAAGCAATTGTAGCTGCAAGATACCCAAATTGGAAGAAAACTCAATTTCACGGTGCACTACCAAATGTGGCATCATTAGTTTCGCGGTTTTTCCACCATAACAGCAAGTAAAAATAATATATCAAAACAAATTAACAATACATAACATTAAGAAGGGAAAAAAAATTCATCTTAAATTTTTTGTCCACTAGAAAACATGCCACAAAGAAAATTTACCTTAACATCCATGCATTATATTAAGCACATCCAAAGAATTAGCACCATTATTTACCCAAAACAAGAAAGAAATAAATGTCCCACAAAGTTACTTTCAAGTTGAGTCTGTCAGTCTTACCCAGTATCATCAACAAAGATAGTCCATACTCTTTCCAGGTCTACTGGGAAGGAGATGTGGAAGAGAGGTACAAGACATAATGTTGGTGCATCTAAATGGAAAATACCTACACAGCATTTTTTTTTGTGCCCGTGCGCATGTGTGTTTTTGTTGTATCTTTCATACACCAATGAGACTTGATTGTGAGACAATGACAGATAGGTGCTCAACAAAGATCAACTATAGGTTTAAAATGTTAGCTGTGGTGGGGGCAGTCATAGTTCTAAGCGAAGTTCACAAGGGGAAAAAAAAAATGAACCCTGGATCAAAGTGGATGCAACAACATACCATCTCATGTTTTGATATCCTTTTGAATTGACAAAAAACTATAAACACGTCTTATGTAGGGGGCTAGACTTTTAATGAGCAAGAGGAAAAATTTCCTTGTAGAGCTGCATATTTATCAAAGAATGGCCATTTTTGCCTTTCTATAATGGAATTTAATTGCTTTATGATTCTTCAATGGCATTAAAGCACCTCCTACAAAGACGAGGGGTGAAACTAATTTACGTGCAGCACGTTTATGAGCATACATTAACGTCATAAAGCTTCTCGGTTCATTGAAGGCAATGTTCCTATTGATTCAGTTTCTTTTCTTTATTTACTTTGCTATCTAAAACCAGTAAACAAATAAATCATAATGAGAAGAATAAGAAGATGGTGAATGGCAATGGTGGTGACAATTGCAAGATGCACAGACTGACCATTTAAATTTATTAAGTGAAGATCTCCCATATGAAGATCGCCATATTCAAAAGCCCGATGATAAGCATCTGGTATGCACCCTGAAAGCTTGGCTAGAGCATCAAACATTCCTCCATGTCCCCAGTTTCCAGAAGTATCTACACAACTGCAAACAAAACTTCGGATAAACCATTAGAAAAAGAAAAGGTAGTTTCTGTTTGGAGTGGATATAGATATATGACAACTGGAAGGATTTATATAGTTCCACTGAAGAACATAATTGCTTCTAAAATTCTAATCGGACGTTGGAAAATTTGCTTCCAAAATTTGCATATGATCATCCAGATAATATGATATTTGATATTTTAATTTAGGAGACATCTTAGGGGAGGAAAACACTCTTGGCCCTCCGCAAGGAATTATGTTAAACTCTCACCGATATTCCAATGAAGGACTCTTTAGTTGGCCATCCTTAAGATACAGGGAAGCGAAAGGACATGGATAGAAAAACAAAGAAATAAATAGAACTGGATAGAAATTTTGCAAGTTACAAAAAGGTAAAAATATTACCTAAATATTATAGTAGGCTCTGCAGGGAAAATTTTTGATGGGTCAGTGCAATCTCCATACACAAATTGGACAGACCCTAGATCTGACATCATACTATTATCCACAATGAAATCAGGATCTTTGACCGTCAATGATTCATAACCAAGAGCTTCCCACTTGACCAATATCTTCTCCTCTGCCTTTTTCTTATCAGCTACACGTTTTAATTTCTTTTCTTCTGACACACATCTTCTCTTTCCCAGTTCTGGAGTGAAACTCTCAATAGATTGTGAAACCTCTTTAAACTTTTCAACCCAAGATAGATATGAAGCCTCGTCAAGTTCAGGGTCAAACCTGGTGGAAGCAGAACCAGTTCTCGTATACACAACATTACTATTCAACAAATCCGTTGGATTAATTTCAAACCTGCAGTCATTCTCATCTGATGGCTCATTACTACGCATTTTTAGCACCCTTTCAGTCATTGCATTTAATTGCACCATATGTTCTCCATTTGTGGTATCTTTATTGATATCCGTCGATCAAATATATGTAATCCAAAAATGAGAGATTGCATGTCAGCAGCATCGGTCCCAGCATCTCTCCCTGCTCCTTGTACTTCATCCTCTTGTCCAACCACATTATTGCTGAGGTGACACTTTCTCTCTGCTCTTCGCATAATTACCTAAAATGTATGCCATTACACTTGATCAGCAATATAGGAGCACCAAAATAAAACATTATTTCAGATTTCATGTACAACTTTAATTTACCTCGTCTATGGTATGCTCCGTCACTAGATTTATCGATAAGACATGATTCATTTGACCAATGCGGTGAGCGCGCTGCAAAGCCTGCTTGTCTACTTGGGGATTCCAGTCTTGGTCATAAAATATATAACCTAAAACCACTTCTTTCCATTAGTGACAAATTGCATCGAACAAATGATGCACATCAAACATAGAATGCCATCATAATGGAAAATAGGATATGTATGGTTCTAGGATTAATTCCATTTAGGTACAAAAACATGTGCAGACATATTTTTCTGTAGTTAAAATATTCATCATGCATAGACATAGCAACCAATGCCACTCTGAAATTTTAGTGATATTGTGACTACAGGCCTCCAGATATATTCAGGTCTGCATTCTTCACCATTGTCTAGCAAGTGATCAGGGATGCATTTCCATGTTTACCCGCAAAATATATCATTCCATAATCTGTTTGCACTATATTGGACGGATGGAGTGTACAAATTTGGATAAAATTATGGTAAAAAATAGTCTTTAAAGAGTGTTTTCCTAAATCTTCAAGCGTAGAGTTACAGTCTTGCACTCTGGTCCTACATTAGGAGGACAAGCTGAGAAAGGGGATCGAAAACCAAGCAGCAAGGCAAGCAAGTAGAACCGGCAGGAGACCATTATGGCAAGGCACCAATATATGCCGTGTTGTATTGAATTGTACTAGCATACACCTTTTTTTCAAGGTTTTTAAATTTTCTTTGTTTAGTTTGGAGTGAAAAATATGATAATAGAGTTTGTTTATGTTTAAATGAAAATATAATTTAATTTTTTCATATTGCATGCCTAAAGATTGGTAAGAGTAATAGCACATGTTAAATTAAGTCTAATATTGAAACTGAAAGATACTTACATTAAAAATTGGAAATGTAACATATAGGCATCTATTCAATTCCAACATACATGCATGCCTCCTCTCTTTCTCCTCTCTAGCTTGAAATAGAGGGAGAAAAAGACATCAGGCCCTTTTTCACTCAATAATTGAGGCCCTGAACCAGCACAAAGCCCTTGCCAAGCCGAACTGCTTGGTTCTAGGTGCCAAAAGCCCAGTAAAAAGCAGTTCACACCAGTTCAAACACAAACTTGAGCCAAGCTTATGAACTGTTATCGTTTGTGGTCACTGTGATACAGCACCCGACTGAATCAGACAATTTGACCTAGTATTATCTAGCTTGGGAACAAGGAACTCTAACCAATTATTGTTATCTTTTGTAAATTGATGTTCTATGACCCTTACCGGTTAGATTAGTTCGATGCTGATGTGGTACTGGTGCACCATTATTCAACCAATCTCTCATGAATTGTACCAAAGCCCATTAATTGCACCAATCCCCTCATGCCATGTTGGAGCAAGGAAGTGACCAGCAAACTGTCAATGCAGTAATATTATATTATTTCCTCACACTCACAATCACTGAATTGGATCCATATGACTTCTGTTTATGAGGCTATCTTATTCAATGATGGGATTCAACCTCTCATATTTACAAAAAGCCAGAACTCTTTAATCAGAATACAGATACACTGGACGTAAAAATTCCTGATGTCTTTAGGCTGTCAAAAATGTCTCTGAATTTTAAGTTCAACATATTAAAATTTCTGATCGTTTTTACCACTGTATGCTTGGTGCCAAGAAGGTTTTTCTATCCTGAGAAGGTCTAGTCCTCATCTAGCTTTGACGATGGACAATAAAGAAAAATGTGACAGGAGACGGATCAAAGCAACCTTTAGAAAGGTTAGGTTGAATCTCAGTTAGCGAAGAATGGTAAAGAACAACACCCATGACCTTTTGATGCTCAATGCATTCATTTTAAAGATAAAGTCTTATATCATGAGTCATTATATTACACAAGCCCAAATGCAACCCATTGGACATTTAGCTTAACATTCATGCTACCCCTAGATGAATACATGAGATCAGTGGCTGAACAGACCTGAAGTAACTTGCTTATGATCCAAGGCATAGAGTATTGATACCAGCACTTTACCAATATGGTATAGTACCACATCAAGTTACCAACGCATGGAACAGATGCTGGTGTTGGCACATTAGAACTGAGATGTTGTATTATGTGGCTAATCCCATGTTAGAACAATGACAAAGAACCAGCCATTTACATGGAATGAGCAGCGCAAAGATAAATTGCCCAAAAAAGAAAGTTCAAGGGTATTTTATTATGTTCTGGAATTAAAACTATTCTACATGTGGGTTTCAATAAGGGGTTCAAATCTTGGAACTAGTCCCTGTCTCAGTTCGCTCCTGCGATGGTATGGTCAGGATGGAACAAAACAACCAGCAGCAGCAAGAATAAAAAGGAAAATTTTAAAAACGAAGTCTTTTGCATCACAACTGTCAGGGTGTGTCCCGACACTCAGGACAAAATTGGGACAATCAGGACAACAGTTCAAGAGAAAACCAGTGTCCTGCAAGTCTCTCCTAGGCCTGCTTTCCTATGGGAATGGTACAGTACCGACGGCAATATTCTGTTCTGATGGGACTCTCCATGGTTTCAACTTTCAAGTGTGCCATTGATAATAAATGTTAAATCATCATGTAAGACAGCAGGTACCACATTGTCTGGTACATATTATAAAAACAAACTCATTTTCTTTACTATTTCAAAGCAGATGCTTGGCATGCGTAAGTAAAATCATGCGATACCTGTGAAAAAAAGAAAATTTGAAGAGAACATTATTAAACACACAACAAAATCATGAGTACTAGGATAGAAATACCACCAAAGTGAGGAAACTAGTGCAAAGCAAATACAATCAATAAATTAGGTAGTTGTGGTTTTTTTCGTTCCAAGAACAAGGGAAAAGAAAAAGAATTTGCCATGGCTATCAATATTTCTGAAAACTCACTGTATCTGCGGCCACAAGATTAAGACCGACTCCTCCTGCTCTCGTTGAGATCAGAAAAACAAAAGCCCCAACTTGATTATCATGATGTTCTGCAGTAGCTTTAACAGTTTGCTGACTAAAGCTTCTTATTGCAGCAAAACGCTCCTCAGCACGTACAGATGCATCAAGGCGTTCATAGGTGTACTTTCGCAATTCTAAGAAGTCCTATAATTGTGTTGGATGTCAGAAAACATCATACCAGAATGACCAGGGTAGCATAGCATAACAAGACCTCGCCAATTTGTTTCTGTTTACAATCTAAGATGAGTAACCTGAAGAATGTCGAGTGTATGCGTCATCTGAGCAAATAGCAGAATGCGGTGTCCTCTTGCATGGAGTTTCTGAAGTAGTTGGTCTAAGATAATAAGTTCACCACTAGCCTGACAGATATTGAATTCCAGTAAAAAAAAAAGAAAGAAAAAAACTAAACAGTCAAAAAGTGAAGCAAAATTAGCAATTTTGTTTTTGTAACAAAATTAACAGTCTTGATGGACTAAAAATAAATGTATACAAATAACAAAATGCAATCCCAATATTTCCTTTCTTTTTCCATTTATTGTACAAGAACCGAGTGGCACATCCCGGAATGGTTTGGTTGTATGAGATTTTCTGATACCTAAACCAGATGCTCGCCTTCCTCATATGGTTCAGATTCGATGCCACTAAACAGATAAGGGTGACTGCATGCTTTCCGGAGTTGTATTACCTGACAACAAATGAAAATCAGCAGGAAATCCAAAGCAATTTCTCTAGGAATTGCTAAAATAAATGGCTTCAGATAAGAGAAGTATAGTAAATTTTGAGAACCGGCTTCCTTTAAATCTTATCCAGAACACTATGCACAATGCCTAAGAAAGTCAGAAAGTCATTGACTTAATGTTCTTAGGCTTCAAAGAGAAGAATTATGAAGATGAAATACAAATATTATTTCTTTCAGATAACATAACAAAATTTCCTCTAAGAACTAACAATCGGTTAACTAGACACTTTTTGCACAGGTTACAAGTGTCCTAGTGTTTCACACTGTTAACCCTAACAAATCCCTACATAGGAACCACTTCAACAAGTTACAATTTATAAATAAAAATAAAAAACGTAAATACAATGAAATATATTCAAGTTTACTATCCATTAACACTTTCAAGCAGAATTACATTTATGCCATGCATAGAAGAAAAAGAAGATATAGATGTGAAGTTCTGCTAGAAGACTATGAACAGTTTTCACCATTATTGTTTAATAGTAAAATGGTAAAAATTTAAGCATTAGCAATTGCAATGACATGTATGGTGATCATAAAAAGAAGTGCCAAGTGCCAAATATTGTGGCTAATGTGAGAATGGCATTCCATTTTCAGAATGCCAACGAACCCTATCCAGAAGTGTGAATATACTAGGTTTCTCTAAAACTGAAATGTCCATGTAACACAGCTGCTATGACAAGGAAACAAAACGAACAAAGTAGCTAAGGTGAGGAAACATAACAAATTCATTTTTTTCCATACAAAGTAATGACTCATGGAGTATATATATCCTTAGTATTGGCACAGTACATTAATAGCATCTTCAATGGATCCTCATGCAACTGAAAGCATGATTTGTGTTATGGTATATCACTAGCTGCAAAACTCCATTTGGATTATGGGATGGCTAGTTAGATATGAGCTAAATGATTTGCTAAATAATATCATTCGATGATGCCTCTTCTTTTATAAATCATTTCATCAAGTTATGAATTTAGAAGTAAAAAATTTAACATTTATGTGAGTTTGTCTGGGATTGCCGAAAGGATTGCCAGGGCTTGTCAGGTATTGTTGTTGATTATGTCTTTCTTTTGCTTCAAATTAGTGAAATACAATGTGGATATAGACTTCAGATATAGCATATGCACCAAACTCCTGCCATTGCTTTCTTTAATTTTCATTTTTTTCTCAAAGCAATAACTCTTTGCTGCAAAAAGTTCTTGATAATTTACAAAAATGGTAAAATGGTTTCATCATATATAGTTTTCTATATAGTTCAATTTTCTTCTTGGATCTGCGAAAACAAGAACAGAAAGCAGAACCAATACCAAACGGGTCCTAAATTTATCATCACTTGAACAATTTCTTGTGGACTTCTATATCTAGTATAGCAGTACTTTGTTGTTTTTACATCACTTATCAGGGCTGATTACCCAAAATGTTGGTTTGAATCAGCAAATATTCTGCGTAACCCCTATCTAGGGCCACTTATGTTTCCTTATCTACTTTAGCATAGCCTGAAAAAACACTTGTAGGATATAAATATTAACCCAAAGTCTAATTTTATATAGATAGATCTAAATTAACATGGACAAAAATAATTAAAAAAGATATAACTATTTTGTGTAAGTGACTTAGTCCTGAACAGAGCAGAATGGAGGAAGCAGATTCATATAGCCGACCCCATGCAGCTTGGAAAAGGCTTAGTTCAGTTGAGTTGAGTGTGTGTGTGTCCATATATAGCGTTTGAAACTCATCCTTTTCATACATTACATCTACAAGGCCACACCTTTAAGAACAAAAGGAACAGCATTAAGGAAATATTATCTCAATTCTATCTGAACTATGGAGTAAGAAACCAGCTGCCAGACTGTTTGTCCAGGCTGGTGGATGCCAGTAACTACCAGCCAAAAATTGCAATGGTTTAACACATGACCAAGTGATGCCCAGTTTGAGGGAAGAATCCACCAGTAATGCTGAAAAACAGCCAAGCTGAACATTGAAGCATGCGCAACCTGTTTCAGACCTTAAAAATGGTTGATGGTCTAAGAGGGAATGCATTTTGTATTTCTCCTTTTACACCTAAAGAATTGAAAGGAGAAGGATCCGTTGAGCTCATTCATTTTAGTGAAACCACTAAGAAAAATGCATATAAGATGTTGAATAAGATAAAATCAATTTTTGAACCTGCAATTTTTTATAATAATGTTTACACATAATGGAACTACCATAGGGCTTTGAGTTAAAACATAAATTACAAGATGTTTGTGCAATGGATCTGATAGTTTCAGATATATGAACATACGAATATATGAATATATATAGATAAGCTTATTTTTAAGATTTTGACTGAAATTCATTTTTAATAAATTATTTGACAAAGTGAAGAACTTTTACATATATTAAGAACATGAATGATACAGGTGATGCCCATGAAAAAAATCGCAAGAAAGGTTCTTGCTTTCGCAAATTTTGTAATTTCCCTGAATTCAACAAATAAAATTTCCAAAGATATTTAAAAGAAATTTTTGCATACATATCCCAACAAATATGGCTATTACATATTCACCTCTCAAAAATCACTATTTGCACATGTACTCTTCAATTCACTCAGTTCCCCCCTTCCATTACATTTTTGACTAATAACATTAATAAGTAGCTGTTTAAAGTATAAAATGACAATATTAAACTTTTATGTCAAAACCACTATTTTTTTAACATTTAGTTTATCTTTCCATAAGTTTTATAGGGTAGCCATGAGATCAGCAATGCTTTACCGCATAAAATGTTGGATAGTTAAAAAAATATGCATACATAAGATGAATATGGTAGATATGAGAATGTTAAAATGAATATATAAAAATACAAGAAAAGATAGAATAAGAAATGAAACTATTCGTAGAACGGTAGAAGTAGCTATAGAATAAGAAATGAAACCATTCGTAAAATGTTAGAAGTAGCTCCAATTGAGTATAAATTAAGGGAGGAGCTATTTAAATGGTTTGGATATGTGCAACGTAAACCTAAATATGCACTTGTACGGAGGAGTGACTTGATATATGTAGAGAAAAAAAAGATAGAGGTAGACCGAAAATCATACGGGAGGAAGTGATAAAGAAAACTTAATTTTTGCATCTTACCAAAAATATGACTCAAAATAGAGCTAAATGAAAAAAAAGATTCAACCCCAAATAGTTTGGAATTAAGGCTTTGTTTTTATTATTTTATTTAGTTTATCTTTTCATAAGTTTTTCGTAAGTCTCAATGTAAAAATATAATTGAATTGTTTTGCATTCAAAATATATATACATTATCACCGTCAACTAAAAATCTAACAAAAAGGGCATCATTGCGAAAGTAGGATGAATTAAGAGGTCTATATGAAAATAGTGATTTTTGAAAGTAAACATACAATAATCCATATATATGTGTGCATGCGTGCAAAGAAACCTAATCTAAAAATTTAAATTCAATTGGTCCAATCAAATTCATTACACAAGTTACTATCTAGCCATATCAAACAATACCATAAAATTATCATCTCTCTAGCATTCAATAAGATATGTTTCTAGCACACCCCCCACCAAAAAAAAAAAAACTCGTCCCGCAAAACTCCTGCAAGGAATAGAAAGAACACTAGAAAAAGGTCAATCGTTAATTTCTTGCTCTTAACCAAACGTTAAGTAAATTACAAAAATAGAAAGGGGAATTTAATTTTGGAATGTAAAAACTAGTCAAAAGGAAAGGAAAAAAGATAAAAGAAAATTCAGAAGACAAGGTGGTAGGGTAGGTGTAAAGGGGTGGAGGTTAAGAGGAAGGATGGAAGAGAGGGGAGAGAGAGAGAGAGAGCAAGAAAGAGTGAGCTAGTAAGTGTGTGTGTGTGTGTGAGAGAGAGAGAGAGAGAGTAAAGGAGTAACAATAAAAGGAGAAAGATACAGAAAGGAATGCCACCTAGTTCAATCCAAATCTATGCAATAGCTTTTAGATTTTGCAATAGTGATCTTAGTAAGAGAGATACATTTTAGTTTAACTCACCGATCCTTTTGTCCAAATGACAACAATTAGATGAGCACTTCATCCAAGTTTGAGTCATTTTGCATAAGTTATGAGCAGAATTTTAAAATTTAAGCATGAAAGATTGCTAGTAAAGACATAAGTTTCATAACTAAGAGTAGACTTCATAATAATCATAATCATCTACCTTTTACCAACCATTTAGGGTTGGCTTTATGGATCCTTATGCACCAGGTACTCCTAACTAGGGCCTAGTCTGATGTTATTCGAAGTCTCTATCATTTCTCACAACCTCCATCCATATTAATTTAGGTCTTCCTCTTCCTTTCTTACAAATTCAACACAAATTAAAGTGCTCTCTCTTTGTAGGAGCCTGCTTAGATCATTGTACTCAATCAATTTTCATTCACTTTATCTTTAATTTGTGCAACTTCTATAACTCCTCCAATAATACTCGTTTCTTAATCTACCACACAATCATTTTAAACTCTTAGAAATAGACTTGAGAGTTGAGTATGTACAAAGCTACTTTACAGATATTTCTTGGTTTTGGTTTTTTGCTACCTCTACAACTACACAATTTAAGTTCTAAAAAGACAAACAAATAAGATGTAAAACACAATTATGTCATATATCATTTCAATTGATAAAGAATGCAGTCAACATCGATTCATCTCAGTTGTCAAGGAAGCACAAAATGATCTTATGAAATATTCCAAAAAGAAAAAAGAAAACTATCGATTGTAGTGTATCATGTAGGTGAACAAGACAACTACAAGCAGACAAGAAATGAATGTGTGCAAGATAGCACAGATTTAACAGATTTGCAATATGATACATAGTCAACCATATAATAGATATGAAAGAAGACTTGAGTACAATGTTCTGCAAGGATTGGTGTCTAGAAGTTCCTGATGAGAATGCTAGAAGTGTTGGAAGTTCCCTCCTGAGTACTGACATGTAGACCTTCTTCTGTAGAGATACCAAAGGAACCAACCTATTCATTTAACATCACAGATATTCTTCTCATCAATGACTAGGGGGGGGGGGGGGGGGGGGGGGGGGGGGGGAATCTGTCGTAGATCAATTGAAGCTTGAAATCACTTGCAGAGGACACCTAGTATTGATACCAAAACAAAAAGAAATCTGAATCAATGGTGGAGAGTCTAACACAGTAATCTCAGTAAGTGGAGGCAGCACCAAACTCCTGCTCTCAACAAGCAACATTTTTGTTCTCCGAAGCATAAATGCTCGCAATATATATTTAAGTATTTTGAATTGCCTTTTTGCTTTAGCTGGCACACCACCTGCCCCATAAAGAACAGTTATATAAGACAAAGTTTCATTACCACATTTCCCTCTAACATAAATCAAATGGTGTATAAATATCACATAGATAAGTGCTACCACACATCCCAGAGATAAGAAATTAAGAATGCAAAGAACATTAAGTCACGGACGTTGACTGTTGAACTTTCTATTGCAGCAACATTTGTAACAGCAAAACAGACATCCCTTATAAAAACCAAATGATAAATGATATAGGATGTATAAATCAAGTAATTTATGATCTAAATCAGAAAAGAAAGAATAAAAAGAAAATAAGAGGTTTGTGGAGTTCCCTAGGAAGTGTGGAGAATAATTTTTTTAAAAAAATGAAATAATTGAAAATATGTTGAAGAGAAACAGCGAAAATAATACAGAAATTCCCCCACACTTGAACGTTTGCACGTCCTCGGGCAAACATAACAATGAACCATCCAAAAATTGATTAATTTCCATCATATCAAATCAAACCAAAGTCAAAACTAGAATTCAACTAGAACTGCTTAATTCCATAACTTTTCATGAATCTACCTTTCACAAAATTGAAGAACAAAGTAATTTAGAACTTAATATGAAAAGAAACAAATAAGATTGATAAATTCTCACCGGATGTATGTGTCTCTCTATACCCTCGATAATTAAGGTAAAGTGTTTCTCTCAAATGCATCCATAATCACAACTTACCATATGCTTGCAATTATTCTAATCTCCACTACTTTGAATATAAACTATACACAAATCATAAGGACTTTAGGTAGGGATGTAACAAGGATTGGGGTAAGGAGTAAGTTAAGGTAGGAAAATTTTTTGGATAAGGTAATTTGAGTACAAAATAAATAAACCTTCATCCTTCAATCAACCAACCCAAGATATGATAAGAAGTGCAATCATAAAACCTTCCACTTTCTTATTTCCCAAGTACTTGAATAATATTAAACTATGGGAATTTCTCTTCTTCTTCTTCTTCTTTTTTTTTTTTTTTTTTTAATATACATGCATTTTTTTTTCTTTTCTTTTTTTTTCTTTTTTTTTTTAAATGAAAATGAAAATTTAAACAAATTCCCAATTCTTCATAATTCACAATAATATTCAAGTACTCAATGTTATATGACTAGCAAACAACTACCACAAATCCTCATTCTCTTAAGATTAGTAGATGAAAATGTGTAAATGTTTTGTACTCAAGTATGGACAAAGGATAAGTCAAGGCTCAACTTGTTTAACAATGGAAATAGAAAGGGTTAAAAGGGTTAAGCATTTTGGTAGGGTTAGGTGTTTTGGTCCATAGGTTTGGGTAATCACAAATTGGGTTCAACAAATTGCCTTAATCTTCTTTATGCAAGTTCATATTAATGTAGTCTTGAAAAGAATTCATGCAAGTTCTAGAAGTTCATGAAAATGGAATGCAATATCACACAGCAAAGAAAATGAGATTGAATTTAGTGTTCAATCTAAAGGCTCAAAATCTCACAGGGTAATCATATTTATCAATCAAACGTGTAAAATTTCATAATCAGAAACCAAATCAATTTACTCAACAAACTTGTAAAAATGTATAAATTCAATCAAGTTATGAAACTCACAATTTTTCATTGATTCTAATGAATGACTTTAATTTAATTATCAATTAAGGGAAATAAAAAAAATTAAAAGATGATTCAATGCATGTTTTGTACTCATATACGACTACCCCCCCACACTTGAACTAAACATTGTCCTCAATTTTCAAAATAAAATAATTTGAGACAAATCCATAATCAACATAAATGGAAGAGAGTAGAAAAATACTGCCCCGATTGTGGTATATTTGTTCAATTTCCATGGATCCTTTCCTTGAAGTGCGTGCCTCATACATAACCAAGCAAAAGCAAATTGAACTAAAATAGTTAAAGTACGGTGAAAATAAACATAACTAAAACAACTGAAATAAAAGCAACAAACTAGTGTTTGCAAGGTAAAAACATAAAGGAAAGTAAGAAATCAAGAGCTCGAGCTCCCATCCGTAGCAGAAGTGGAAGATGAGGATGATGAAGGATAAGGTATGTTCTGAGCCTGGAAGAATTGTCTCAAAGCCCTCTCCATCCTCCTCTGTCTACGATTCATAATCTCCAAAGTACCACTTATCTGTTGAACATTGCCTTCCAATCTTTGGAGATGCATAGACAGCTGCTGAGAAACAACTTGGGGTGGTCGAGATGCTCTGGAAGCTGTAGGAATCTCCTCTTGAGGGGCTGGTGGGGCATTCTCCTCTGGGATCACAGGCTCGGCCTCTCCTGTAAAAGCCTCCTCATCCACAAACTGGATCCGACCATTTGGATCACGAAAAATAATCCCCATCCGGATGAGGGTATTGGTGGTCAAAGGCTGCATATCTAGCCTGACTGCATTCCTCGGAATTGGGTCAAGTGTACCGAGGTTCCTTGCCAATCTTGTAATGTAAGACCCACCACAAAGCCTTCCTGTATCCCTTTTGCTCTTATGATGGAGATAGTTCGCCAGGCGATATCCCATATGACATTTCCTTGTAGTGACCATACACCAAAGATAGAATAAATCGTCCCCAGTCATCGACCCATTACAGTAATGCCAATCAGTGCTAGTTGGCATGTACTCTGCTGGACCAATACCAGAACCCAGCATGGCACCCATTTAACTTTTTTTTATGTTTTTTAATTGGAAAACAGAGTTTTAGATTTTTGGCAGTGTAACACATGTGCCAGCATGGCATGTACCTTGCCAGTGGATGACTGGCAAGCCCACCAACATCAATACTTAAAACCTTGAGACAAATATAATGAAGCTAATGCAGCAAAACTTAAAGTCTATTAACTTTATCAGAATGAAATCAAAACAGTTTGAGGCAGGAGTTAGACAACAAAAGCAAAGAGACTACATCGGAGGATGAAGACTGCCTTTGCAGATGCTCATACAACATCCTTCGAAGACCACGACGATGTCCCTTCTCACCAACATAGCACAAAACCCTTAAAGTTGGGCAAAATTTGGAAAATTCAGATTCCCAACAGTTTGTGACGCTTAGAGGGCACAATATTACTGCAGAAATAAAACAAATAAAGTAAAAACTGCAAATAAAGTGGATGGTGAAGTTCAGCTTTTTAGATAAGCAGGGGAAAAACGCAAATTTTATGCACAGAAAGGTCCAGGTGACATGTACCGAATCTTCAGATAGCTCAAGAAAGAAATAGCTTGCAGAGTCTTCCCAAGACCCATCTGACCAAATTCATAAAGCTTTAACAAGACAATGAAGAATTAAATTACAAAAACAGACTAGAATTCTAAACTGAAAGCTTCTACCAAATGCCAGCCATGAATTTACCTTTGAAGAATGGTATGTTGTACCAATGCATACCAATCCATACCAGGCATACCAATACCAAACTGAGACTCGATACTAATGCATACCAAGTCTCAATACACTGAATCAACCCATATACCGGGCATGCTAACACTGTACCAATGTGGCACTGGTGCTAGGTCCAGTACCAAGATGACAAATCTTGCTTAGAAGTATCTTATGAAAGTACAAGCAGAAAACTAAGAGTTCATATATAAAATTGAAAGTAAGCTGTACCTACATATCATGATTTCTTGCAAGCATCACTCTTAGCTTTCACTATGTGCAAGGGCAGCATAATAAAAAGCCAGAGGTCTAGAATATACCACCACAGTGAATATTCGCAACCATTTGCATTTTATCATAATGTTATTATACAGTATCATACACAATGAGTCCATCTTTTCAAGCTCAAGAGATGGTTAATTTGTAGACAACACAGCAATTAGACTCCCTAGACACATCACTGCTGGTACCCAGATTGTATCATACAAGAGCATGGAGAGATATGCAACAGTGTCTCAACTATAGTTAAAGCACAGGGATCACATTAAAAAGATACAAGTTAGAAGCAGTACTATTAATATATTATGACTGAAGATCTAAAATGTCTATAATTATTCAGTGCACCCCACATAAAAAGTGTATTATGGTCAATTACTTGTTAAAAAAGGAATTTAGTTTTACACAAAATGAATAAAGGCAAAATGGAGCTTCATAAAGTTAGGGATAATCACCTCTTTCAGTTGAACCATTAGTATTGCTTAATTTTTTGGTACATTTAAATTGAAATCTGCAACATGTCTTGGAACATGGTGAAAGCTAAAATGCTCATAATAATATATTAAGAATCTTAATACTCTTACAGCTAAGAGCTACAAGACTGACAAAAAGTTACTTCCAGTGATATAAATATATTGCATATTGGGTGACCTCATTGATCTGAAATTGGCAGATCCCATCTGAAACTAAAATTAACTAATCCCCTAAAACTCAAAACAGTCAAATCAAACAGACCAACACAAGAATGAGTAAAATTCCTGACAAGGAAACCTTGGTTGAAGAAGCTTATTCTAAATCACATTGCGGGGAAAATTCACTTATTTTAATGATTCATCTATTACATATCGTTTGAAATCCATTTTTCGCCCGAAATCTAACTAATCAGCCTGTCTTTCTTTTGTCAAATTGACCAGAAGGCGACGCAATTCCTAAAGTACTCCCCTTACCAGTTATTATGCCTCTCAAGATAAGCAAGTAAATCAGATGTTTAACAGAATTCCTTCTATAAAAAGATATATTGATTGGAAAATGTTAAAACAGTGGCAAGAAAATATTTGGATAAAAATAGAAGAAAAAAATCATAGAAATCATTCACTTCTAGCTGTTTCTTGAGGGACGAAGCAACCCAACCTCATCTCCTGCAAATAAACCAATCGATGCATGAATAAGAGTTTGGAAAGATTAGGAATCAAGATTGGCGAGTGGATCTTGCAATGCCTACCAAGGATGACGTTGACTCCGAGTTCGTACCTCCGGACGAGCCAGGCGACGCCTTCGAGCTGGTGGGGTTTGAGTGTTGCCAAGACCCCAACCTCGGAAGGGTCGAGAGGAGGGCCGACTTCGTCTCGGCGATCGCTCAAGAGCACAAGCTCCGCCGCCTCAAGGAGCCGTCGCTCGTACTCCATCACCGAGGGCCAAGAAAGAGAGCAATCGAGGGCGATTCCTTGCGGGGGTTTTGGGGAAGAGGAGGGAGAGGTTTGAATAAGAAGTCGGCAACTGCAAGCAGAGGTGAAGCGCCCCCAGCGAACCGCCTCAATCCCTCCTCCAAAGGTTCGCCCCTCTCTCTCTCTCTCTCTTTTTCTCGGTTATCGTGCCTCTTTTATTACCGTTGGGACATGCCGTTTCACCAACACGTTTATGCCCTGAACCCACACGTGGCAGTCCAATTTTCCTCCACAACCGTGTTATTTTTCTTAGCTGTTTTTTAAATCAATGCCATTTAACAAAAATAGCATAAAAGAAAAAATTATAAAAATAATGTTAAAATTTCAAATAGTGTTTCCATTTTCATCTTGCCTCCCCAGCTTTATCACATCAGCGAAAATGCTTTTACTGGCATGGTGCAGAGGGCATGCAGAAGCACCACTGGAAGTGGTGCTTTCTAACTGGAATCGCCACTTGAAGTGGCGTATAGTAATTTTGATCGACTTTTAATCCATTGGGCATTGGACTTACAGTCCACTCTTGAATGCTCAGCCACCAAGTTTCTCCTCCCCAAGCCACCGAGCGATCTTCCCACGATGCCTTCTGCCCGGACGATTGTGTTTCTCTTTCCCAAGCCACCGAGTTTTGCTAATCAAAGCCAGCATCCTCTACCATCGATCTTCACCGTCATCAACCGAACGGGTTCGATAAGATGATCTTGGAATGCCTTACCCTGTTTTATGAAATATTTAGGCCTTAAACATTAGATCGGGTGGTTTATCTAGTAGAGGATGGATGGCATGCTAGTGGGTTTGGATTCTAAACAATATCCTCCGTCCATGGATATTAGTTCACTGCCTTTAAACCTTATATTTGTATCTACAACTCTATGTTCTCCCAATGTGTAGCCAAGATGCAACTATCAATCTTTTAGAAAATGTCTAAAGAAAAATTAAAAATCAAGATAACTTTGTAAGGATCAAAGCTAACAGGGCATGCTTTATATGCTATCTTTTTCTATCAGGGCACATGATATCTGTCAAATAATAAGTCACTATCTTTTGCTAATAGGATTTGTTATTTATATGCTAAATGCTACTAAAAGATATGCATATTTAATTTTTTTTGTTCGTTTGTAGCTTATCTGAGATAAATTTTGATCACCTTTTTTTAGATGGAAACTGTAAGAGTTTTGTTTTATTTGATAGATCAATTGAACATGGCCAAGATGGGATACATTATAATCAACCTCCACGTAAATGTTTAAAATTGGAACATGTTTTGCTGAGTTGGTTGACCAGGTACATACTGTTCTAAAAATTTTATTGCAAAGATATATTGTGAGATTGATGTGGAGATCTCTAACATTGCATCAAAAATACGTGCTTCATCCAATCGAGGACGAAGAAGATGCGGAGGAAATGTTGACATTTCCTTTAAAATTTTTAGATTATTGGTATATTGAACTATATGTTTTCAAGTATGATGTTCCAGAGCCATACAGTGTTGGTCATACAGAGGATGTTCAGGACAGTTCTCCTATAGCCTAGCAGCAGGAACAGGTTAGGACTCCAATGGATTTTTCAATGATTGAAGGAGTTATGCCAACAGTGCAGAGTGATGATGTGGTAAACAATCAGTTCAACACTGATAGTCGAGGAATTGAGTCAGATGAGAGTACATATGATGATTATTGGCCTGAACATAATGACTCAAATAAAGAGCCAAATAAAGATGAAGAGTCATATGAAGATGATATAGTTCATGACACTAGCTTTAGTTCCATTCCTATATACAGTCATCCAGAATCTATTCCAACTTAGGTACATGATCATCAAGCCTTTGCATATGAACAAGTACCAGAATTTAATAATGAGTTGAATTTGTATGATGGCAAATGTGTTAGTACTCCGAGAGAGTTACCCTTCAATTCTCAATTTTAGGATCCATCAATGACTAAGTTTGCTAAAGGATTATTGTTTACTACTAAAGATGAATTGAAGAGAGCATGTGCATTTATCACATCAAGAAGTATTGCACATATAATATGGTGGAGTCAAAGAATTATTCTGGTCTGTGAAATGTACCTCTTCAAGTACTGTCCAAAGTTATCAATGGAGGTTGCGTACTATAAAGTTGAAAAAGTATGAATTTTTTGAGATCACAAGATATGAGGGGCAACACTCTTATTTATTCAATAATTTAACTTGGGATAGCAAACATATTAGTTCTTGAGTTATTAGCTATGTTGTTCGACACATTGTGGAGAAAGATCCAAGTGTGAATATTAAAGCTATCATAGCAAGTGTTGCAGAACAATTTCACTATACGGTGTCATATTTCAAAGCAAGGTGTGGAAAGCAGAAAGCATTGATTGATATATTTGGTTAATGGGAACCGTCATATGCTAAGATTCCTAAATACATATTTGCACTGCAGAATGCAAACCCTGAAACAGTAGTATGTTGGGATTTCTACAGTGAAGCGAGTTCTTCTGTACGTGTCCTAAATTATGTATTCTGGGCATTTCATTCATCCATTGAGGGGTTTTGGTATTGTCGCCCAATGATTTCTATTAATAGAATACATTTTTATAGAAAGTACAGGGGAAAGATGCTCATTGCGACAAGCACTGATGCTGATAATAGGATATTTTCACTGGCCTATGCAATTATAGATGGAGAGTATACTACTAACTGGAGCTAGTTTTTGTTGAGGCTTCAGAGGCATATTGTGAAAGATAGAAATCGCATTTGTCTTATTTCTAATCGACATCCAAGTATACTAAGTACCATAGCTGATAATGAAATTGGATGGGCTCCACTAAGAGCTTATCATCGGTATTGTTTGAGACATGTTCCAGTAATTTTAACTCAAGATTCTCAAATATTCGGTTGAAAAGAGCAATATGGAAAGCAGGGAGCGAACATCAGCTTCAAAAGTTTAACTTTCTGATGGAAAGGATTAAAAGAGTCAATGCAGAAGCTTGGACTTGGCGATCGGAGTTGGAGCTGGAGAAGTAGACATTGGTACATGATGGGGGCTTTTACTATGGTATTTTGACAACAAATCTCTCAGAGGTATTTAATAGTATGTTAAGGAGAGCTAGAAATGTGCCAATTACAGTGTGTGTTCAGCTGACATTTCGTTGTCTCGTTAAGTATTTCAATATGAGACGCGCGAAATCCTTCAGGTATGTGCAGGAGAACCATAATAACTTCTTTACTCCTCGTGTTTCAATTAAGCTTGTTGAAGGTTAGGCCAAAGTTAATGAGCATAGAGTAACCAGATACAACATTCAAAATGCCACTTATGAAGTTGTGACAAGGAGGTACAATGAAGCTCTCAGGGATGGAAGCAACGTTCAGAATGTATCACTTAGTGACCAAATTTGTTCATGTGGAAAGTGAATAATATATAAATATCCGTGTACACATGTCCTAGCAGTTTGCCAAGAGATTGGCATGGACTCAACGCCTCTTGTTGACGAACTATATAGTATTGGCTCCTACATTAATGCCTAGGGTGGGGAGTTTAACCCGGTACCACACGAAGACTACTGGATGGAGATGCCATTCACTGGATTCTCGATCGGGATTGTATCAAGCCAAAGAAAAAAGGAAAGCCAAAGTCAATCCAGATCCCTAATGAAATGGATGAGGTTCAGCCTAGAAGTAGAAGTCGATGTACTATTTGTAGGCAAACAGGTCATTCTAGATGCCGTTGTCCTAATATAAATGTTGGACCTTCAGGATCATAAATTTATGTACTTTTCAGTTAATGTATATATGATGAATGAAACTAGTGTTGAAACCATTGTAACCGGCATATTAAATCGAACGGTTTATATAGACACTTAATGCAAAATTTGTGCTAAAATACCTAGCTCATGTTCAGTATATTATATGTTGCTATTTATCATGACTTCTTGTGCTAGGAAAATACATTCATTTTCTGATTTCATCTTTGTACGCTTCTATTGTGCATCAGATACTTCACCTTGTTAGGTGATGGGTGCCTTCTGCTCAAAGACATTGTGCTGTCCCACTGTCAGCAAATAACAGATGTTGGTTTAGGCCACCTTGTCAGGAGACGCGCTAAGCTTGAGACTTGCCATATGGTTTACTGCCCACTTGTAACAGCTGCTGGAGTAGCTACTATTTGTTGGTGGGTATAGTGTGGCAGATGGTGGCTACCTACTTGAATCAGACTGAGGCTAGAGTTATACTCTATGTCCTTAAGACAATTTCGTCCCGCAATGGTGCTCACGGTCAGTATGACGATTGTCTCCCAGGATACAACAGTCTCCTTTTGATGAAAGCAGCACTACAATTCACCAAAATAATCGAACCAAGAATGCAACTCTCTTTTCAATGCACTATTGCTATACTATCCTTAGGAAAGTATGCAAATGCCTAAGAGAGAGGAAGAACTGAATTGAATTTGATTCAATTCGGAATGGATAATTGGATGATTGGAATGAGAGGGTCTCTAGTCCTATTTATAGTTTTTTAGATGCCCTTTGGAAGCAACCTTATGCCCTTTGGAAGCAACCTTATGCCCCTTGGAAGCAACCTTATTAATTCGAATTCTTTTGATCAAAAGGATGTTTGATAAGCCCATTCACTTCGTGATTTTCAGATCATGTTATCAGATAAGCCTTTTCAAGGCTGTGATCTGAAGATCTGAAGATCAGATAAGCCCTTTCATAATTGTGATCTGATGATCACGTTATCAGATAAGTCTTTTCACAATTGTGATCTGATAATCACGTTATCAGATAAGTCTTTTGACATGACTTATCTACAACCGTTTGATTGAAGGGACGCCTTATCATCAACGGTTCGATTGACTTATCATTTGATCGAAGGGACACCTTATCAATGGTCCTGATGGTCAACCGTTGGTCAACCGGTCAACCGGTCAAACCAGTTGACTGGTCAACCTTCCAACGGTCAAATCATCAACGGTCATGATCAATCCTGATCAGCGATCACCAATGGTTGTGATCAATCCAAGTCATCGTTTGATCTCAGCCCCTCATCTCAATCCTGATCAGTTTCTACCGTCTGATCTTCATCATCAAAAAGATTAAAGCCCCTCAAGCTCCTCGCGACGATACTGCAAAGTGCAAAGTGCAAAGTGCGCCTACAAAGCGCCCATTGCGCCCTTCGCACGTGCGCGTGCGCGCGCGTGCGCGAGGGTGATGCAAGCTCTCCTCCTATGGTGAGCCGAAGGAACACAAGCTTAAGGAGGAGGTTTCCATATAAGTGAACCTTCCTTCCTTGTTCTTTTCGATGTGGGACTAAATGTCCCCGCAATTTCTCATTCACATACATAAGGGGTTAATGGGCTTTCAAGGCCCATTAGGGTTTTCATGACCTATTTTGGCCCATTACCCAACACTATTGTCTCAAGCTGCCAACCAAAGGCCACATATCTGCCAATGCCTCTGGGTCTACCAGCATTATGTCCTGTTTGAGAAGTGGAAAATCAGCTGACCTGATTGGGACCTGGGTCTCAGTCCAACTGGAGGTGCCTAAAGGCTGATTGGCATTGGATAAAGCCAATTTGGAGAAATGGTCCATGAACACAAGAAATGCTGGTGCAGATGACACAGTTTCCATTGAATAGCATTCCTGCAGAGGAACCACTTTGTTACCTGAATTGGCTGGTTTATAGAATTAGACATTGTGGGAAGTTTTTAAAAAGATCAAAGTTTATAAAATACGATACAGCTGATATGTTATAACTTTCATTACAGTTTTAGTTTGAGACTGGGCAAGTATGCAGCATTCGAACCCAGGTCACAGTATTAAATACTAGCGCCCATTGCGCCCTTCGCACGTGCACGTGCGCGTGCGCGTGCGCGTGCGCGTGCGCGCGTGCGCGTGCGCGAGGGTGATGCTTCGCATCACCCTCAAGCTCTCCTCCTATGGTGAGCCGAAGGAACACAAGCTTAAGGAGGAGGTTTCCATATAAGTGAACCTTCCTTCCTTGTTCTTTTCGATGTGGGACTAAATGTCCCCGCAATTTCTCATTCACATACATAAGGGGTTAATGGGCTTTCAAGGCCCATTAGGGTTTTCATGACCTATTTTGGCCCATTACCCAACAATCCCCCACATGAATGGAAATTGGACTTAGATCAAAGATTAGCAAAGATTGGCAAGGCAAACCCCCACATAAAAGGATTTTAATGCAAATGAATATGCAGACACACTAAAGAGAGTATAATGGGATGAAGTTGTATCGGGATAGGTAGCTTGTGGCTTTGAACCTTCCTTAGTGAGTTGTTATCGAGTTTACTTGCTAAAAGGTGAACGCGATGTCTTGAACCTTTCAGCGTTTTGTGTAAACTAAGACAATAACAATCACACAACTTCTTCCCGAGCATTCTTGTGGTTCTCATGGTTGTGTTCATTTTGGCCCCGAACAACTCCTGGTCTCATGAGTGCTTCAGAGAATTAAACCTTAAAATTCTCATAGAATTGGCCCAGTTCACACTCACATAGGTGATTCTTATTAAGAGTATCCTGCTATACCCCACATGATGTTCATGTCATAAGAATCATTAAAAGCAATGCTTATCCTAGTACCTTTAGCAGGTAGCACCAATTATCATAGGAATGAGTAGGATTGTACATCCTTAGTGCTATCAAGTCTCTTCATAATTTAGTTGTCCCTTTTGAACCTAGATCTTGGGATCTCCAGTCAGCTAGGTTGGGTATCCACTATAAAGATTTTTCAGTTATAGGTTTTAAACCCATTCCCCTCGATAAACAGTTTACTTGATCTCTTGGTAACCCCTTTGTTAATGGATCCGCTAGGTTTTTCTTTGACTGAACATAGTCAATAGAAATTACACCAATTTCAAGTAACTGCTTAATGGTATTATGTCTGCGACGTATATGTCTAGACTTACCATTATATATCTTATTCTGTGCTCTGCATATTGCCGATTGACTATCACAATGTATGCATATTGCAGACACAGGCTTTGGCCAACATGGAATATCTTCTAAAAGGTTTCGAAGCCATTCTGCTTCTTCAGCTGCCTTTTCTAAGGCAATAAACTCAGATTCCATAGTGGATCGAGCTATACATGTTTGCTTAGAAGATTTCCATGACACAGCACCTCCTCCTAAGGTGAATACATATCCACTTGTGGATTTTGTATCTTCTGTGTTAGATATCCAATTAGCATCACTGTATCCTTCTAATACAGCTGGATATCTTGAATAATGTAATCCATAACTTAGGGTATATCGCAGATATCTTAATACCCTTATTAGAGCTGTCCAATGATTTGGACCTGGATTACTTGTAAATCTACTCAACTTATTGACAGCATATGCTATGTCAGGACGAGTACAATTCATGACATACATTAAACTGCCAATTATACGTGAGTATTCCAATTGAGATATGGGTTCTCCAGTATACTTAGCCAAATGTAGATTAACATCTACAGGTGTTTTCACCGGGCTAGTATCATACTTTTTATACTTATTTAATATTTTCTCAATATAATGAGATTGAGATAATATTATTTCCTCAGATGTTCTAGTGATTCGAATCCCTAGTATAACATCTGCAACACCCATATTTTTCATATCAAAATGTTTGATCAACATTTTCTTTGTCTGTTTAATCATTTCAGTATTACTACCAATGATTAACAGGTCATCTACATATAAGCAGATTATCACATACCCTTCAGGTAGGGATTTGGCATATATACATTTGTCACATTCATTTATTTTGAATCCATTTGATAACATTACATTATCAAATTTTATATGCCATTGCTTAGGTGCTTGCTTTAATCCATATAAGGATTTAACAAGTCTACACACCTTCTTTTCTTTTCCTGGAACAATAAATCCCTCAGGTTGTTCCATATATATTTCTTCATCTAATTCACCATTCAAAAAGGCAGTTTTAACATCCATTTGATGAATTTCAAGATTGTTAATGGCTGCAAAAGCGATTAACATTCTTATAGATGTTATTCTACTTACTGGTGAATAGGTATCAAAGAAGTCTATACCTTCTTTTTGTTTGAAGCCCTTAGCCACTAATCTGGCTTTATACTTGTCAATTGATCCATCAGCTTTTAGCTTTTTCTTAAATATCCACTTGCACCCTAAAGGTTTCATACCAGATGGTAGGTCTACCAACTCCCAGGTATGATTATGCATGATGGACTCAATTTCATTATTGACAGCTTCTTTCCAAAATGGTGCTTCTGGATTAGACATTGCCTCTTTAAATGTCTGAGGTTCATCTTGTAACATATAAGTTACATAATCAGGACCAAAAGACTTTGCTATTCTTGGTCTCTTACTGCGTCTAGGTTCATCTTCAGGATATTCATCCTGATGACTACTACTAGCAGTATTATCATAAGTTCTTTTATTTGAACTTATTTCTAATTTCCTTTTGCTTGGAAATATATCTTCAAAGAATGTTGCATTCCTTGATTCCATGATTGTATTTTTCTGTATATCAGTTATATCTGATTTATATACTAGAAAGCGATATGCACTACTATTATGTGCATAGCCGATAAATATACAATCAACAGTTTTAGGTCCTATTTTGACCTTTTTGGGGTCCGGAATAGCTACTTTAGCTAGACACCCCCACACTCTTAAGTAATTATAAGAAGGCTTCTTTCCTTTCCATAACTCATATGGTGTAACATCCTTCTTCTTAAGAGGTATCTTGTTTAGAATATGATTTGCTGAGAGAATTGCTTCTCCCCATAAATTCTGCGGTGTACCAGAATTTATTAACATAGCATTCATCATTTCTTTTAATGTGCGGTTTTTACGTTCCGCAATTCCATTAGATTGAGGTGAGTAAGGAGCAGTAGTTTGATGAATAATGCCATGCTCTTGACAGAATTTGTCAAAAGGTGCATCGTATTCACCACCTCTATCACTCCTTATGGCCTTAATCCTTTTTCCAAGTTGATTTTCAACTTCATTCTTATAACATTTAAACACTTCTAAAGCCTCATCCTTAGACTTTAGTAGATACACATAGCAGTATCTTGTTGAATCATCTATAAATGTTATAAAATACTTTTTACCTCCTCTAGTTTGAATTGACTTTAAATCACATAGATCACTGTGAATTAAGTCAAGAGGTTCAGTATTTCTTTCAACTGATGGAAATGGTGTTTTTGCTAACTTAGCTTCAACACACACTTCACACTTGTAATGTGGATCGATTTCATGATTAGGTAATAATTCTAATTTCATTAATTTTCGTAATGAATTAAAATTTACATGTCCTAATCTATCATGCCATAGACAAGAAGAGTCAACCATATAAGCAGAAGAAGATGCTTTATTCATTTCAAGGTTTCTGTGTACAGTCATTACATTGACCTTGAATAAACCATTATTCAAGTAACCCCTTCCTATAAATATACCCCCCTTAGTGAGTACAAATTTATCAGACTCAAAAACCATCCTAAAGCCATGTTTGCTTAGGAGGGAGCCTGATATAAGATTCTTCCGGATGTCTGGGACATGTAGTACATCATTTAGTAGAAGCTCCTTGCCAGATGTCATTTTCATAACAATGCGGCCAATTCCTTCTATCTTGGATGTCGCGGAGTTACCCATGAACAGATTTCTGCCATTGATAGGAGTATATGATGAGAACATACTCTTATCAGAGCAGACATGTCTGGTAGCTCCAGTGTCTATGTACCACTCATTTGCTTTGTCAACCATGTTTGCTTCAAATACAACAGCTGACAGCATCATCTCGGATATCTCTTTGGATAGGGATTCAGTCATGTTGACCTCTTTCTTTTCTTTATCCTTGAAACGGCAGTCTTTGGATTTGTGTCCTTGCTTACCACAAACAAAGCACTTTCCCTTGAATTTATATTTCTTTGGATTGCCCTTCTTCTGTTTAAAGCCTTCGCCTGGAAACTTGCGTTTCTTCTTCCCTTCTATGAGGTTGGCCCTTGGCTCAGCAGGTTGTCCTCCTGCCTTCTTTTCTTGGCTCTTATTGTCCTCCTCGATCCTTAGGCGGACAATTAGGTCTTCAAGTCCCATCTCCTTTCGCTTGTGCTTCAGGTAGTTCTTGAAGTCCTTCCATAATGGTGGTAGCTTCTCTATGATAGCTGCTACCTGAAATGACTCGCTAAGAGACATTCTCTCTGCATGTATCTCATGCAGGATGATCTGGAGCTCTTGGACTTGCTCCATAACTGTTTTGTGGTCGACCATTTTGTAGTCTAGGAACCTTCCAACCACAAATTTCTTGTGTCCAGCATCCTCTATTTTGTACTTTTTATCTAGGGATGCCCATAACTCCTTGGCAGTAGCAATACTACTGTACACATTGTACAGGGTATTGTCCAGACCATTGAGTATATAATTCTTGCAAAGGAAGTCTGAGTGCTTCCATGCCTCCACCGCAGCAATGACTTGCTTGTCGGTCTCCCCTTCCTTCAGGACAGGCGGATCTTCATTCAATACTCTGACTAGATTCAGAGTTGTGAGGTAGAACAGCATCTTCTGTTGCCACCTCTTGAAGTCAGTGCCGGTAAACTTCTCCGGCTTCTCGGCTTGAATGGATGTATGCATGGTAGCCATCTGCAGCAGCACTTCTGGGGGACGGAGATTGTCTTAAGATTGTTGGTGGGTATAGTGTGGCAGATGGTGGCTACCTACTTGAATCAGACTGAGGCTAGAGTTATACTCTATGTCCTTAAGACAATTTCGTCCCGCAATGGTGCTCACGGTCAGTATGACGATTGTCTCCCAGGATACAACAGTCTCCTTTTGATGAAAGCAGCACTACAATTCACCAAAATAATCGAACCAAGAATGCAACTCTCTTTTCAATGCACTATTGCTATACTATCCTTAGGAAAGTATGCAAATGCCTAAGAGAGAGGAAGAACTGAATTGAATTTGATTCAATTCGGAATGGATAATTGGATGATTGGAATGAGAGGGTCTCTAGTCCTATTTATAGTTTTTTAGATGCCCTTTGGAAGCAACCTTATGCCCTTTGGAAGCAACCTTATGCCCCTTGGAAGCAACCTTATTAATTCGAATTCTTTTGATCAAAAGGATGTTTGATAAGCCCATTCACTTCGTGATTTTCAGATCATGTTATCAGATAAGCCTTTTCAAGGCTGTGATCTGAAGATCTGAAGATCAGATAAGCCCTTTCATAATTGTGATCTGATGATCACGTTATCAGATAAGTCTTTTCACAATTGTGATCTGATAATCACGTTATCAGATAAGTCTTTTGACATGACTTATCTACAACCGTTTGATTGAAGGGACGCCTTATCATCAACGGTTCGATTGACTTATCATTTGATCGAAGGGACACCTAAGTGCAAAGTGCGCCTACAAAGCGCCCATTGCGCCCTTCGCACGTGCGCGTGCGCGTGCGCGTGCGCGAGCGCGTGCGCGAGGGTGATGCTTCGCATCACCCTCAAGCTCTCCTCCTATGGTGAGCCGAAGGAACACAAGCTTAAGGAGGAGGTTTCCATATAAGTGAACCTTCCTTCCTTGTTCTTTTCGATGTGGGACTAAATGTCCCCGCAATTTCTCATTCACATACATAAGGGGTTAATGGGCTTTCAAGGCCCATTAGGGTTTTCATGACCTATTTTGGCCCATTACCCAACACTATTGTCTCAAGCTGCCAACCAAAGGCCACATATCTGCCAATGCCTCTGGGTCTACCAGCATTATGTCCTGTTTGAGAAGTGGAAAATCAGCTGACCTGATTGGGACCTGGGTCTCAGTCCAACTGGAGGTGCCTAAAGGCTGATTGGCATTGGATAAAGCCAATTTGGAGAAATGGTCCATGAACACAAGAAATGCTGGTGCAGATGACACAGTTTCCATTGAATAGCATTCCTGCAGAGGAACCACTTTGTTACCTGAATTGGCTGGTTTATAGAATTAGACATTGTGGGAAGTTTTTAAAAAGATCAAAGTTTATAAAATACGATACAGCTGATATGTTATAACTTTCATTACAGTTTTAGTTTGAGACTGGGCAAGTATGCAGCATTCGAACCCAGGTCACAGTATTAAATACTAGCGACTTTACCAATTGAGTCAGCTAGCACCGCTTTTCAGTTTTTCTACATTGATTCCTTTTATTTTTAGAATAAAAGCCCTAGTGCATATGTGTTGACATTTTTGAGTAGATGCTAATGAAAAGGCCCACAATCTTATGAACCTAATGGTTAATACATATTGCCTGCATGGGCTCATAGCACCCATGTGTATTGTATCAGGAATTGATACATAACCCCTTTTGTGATGGTTCAGCAGGCAAGCTGCCCTCGGATTCATTCTGCACCTTTCTTTCCTATCCATTTGAACTGCCTGCACTGCCCCCTTACTACAACAGGATCTGCATTGGCCTGTGACCACCATGGGTCTGTACCCCAAATTTTAAATCCTTGGACTTTCTGATCACATGAACTAGTAAGAGGAAAAAATTGGCATGTGACTATGGAGACACTAAATTGATGAGTTGAATATCATGATTCTAAATTTTCTACAAATAACAGTAACAGTACACATGTTGTTGAACATTCCATGATTGTCACTCAACCATATTAAGCAAGCAGCAAAGGTGTACGAAGTACAGTTGAATGGAGTTGAAAAATGGTTCAAACCATGAAAACGCCACTTCGAGTAATTTTCACTCAACCATATTAAGCAGGCAGCAAAGGTGTAAGAAGTACAGTTGAATGGAGTTGAAAATGGTTCAGACCAATTGGCACTTTCTAAACTGAGAGCGCCACTCCAATTGGCACTTTCAGAAAGCGCCACTCCAATTGGTGCTTTTAGGTCTGCTACTGCACCAGCCGATTTCTGACTTTCAGAAAATTCCAGAGGCGCTTTCAGTTTGCCTTCTAGAAGGATCATGTCTCAAACTGCAGGGTTCTGTACCGAAACTGAATCGAAACTGTACCAAAACTCAACTGAAACTCCATCCTACTCCCTTACTAGAGCTCCTTTGTTCATATATGATCACTTGGTGCTCTTGCTATGCTTTATTAAGATGCTTCTAGAAATGGAACACACAACAAAAAGACATGATACTTGAAACTCCAAGTACAATTAAATAAAGGGTAATAGTCATGAATAGAGTTACTACCTGAGCTGACGAAAGCCCAAAGCAAGCAGCTAATGATGCTCTTGATTGAGGGGAAACAGAAACAATAACATCCTTCTTTGAATTGACTTGAGACAAAAACTCATAGAAACTTCGTTTCTTGAGCATAATGGTTTCGGCTAAAGTTCTGCAACCACTGCAAAATAATAAATGGCTTATTCTAATCCACTAACCATACAAACTGCAGGTCTATGTTCCTACACAGAAGAAATTTTCAATTACACAGGAATTCATGTATCAATTTCTTATTGTATGCTATCAAAATTAGACAATCCTAAATATCAAAGCCAACATCTAACAGCTGTAATTGTTATCAAAATTAGACAATCCTAAATATCAAAGCCAACATCAAACAGCTGTAATTTACACATCATATCATAGATATGAGAGGGACAGCTGCTTTGTGCTTATCAAAAATTAGAGGAAGCTTTATTTTGAGTTTCCTCAGTTGAAGGAATGAAGGTGAAGTTTCCAAAAGGTGTAGCTATGCAAACCTAAGTCAAAACTTTACCGAAACTCAACTAAAACTATCCCAAAACTCTCGTATTATTGTTTTTGTTTCGAGGTTCATATTATACTTGGTGATTTCATTAATGTACTCATGTCATTCATGTACTCACATCATTCAGAATTATATCATCTCACAGGCATCAAATATCATCGCATCAATTGAATAACGAACACCTCATAAAGATTTAATATACGTGATACATTAAACAAAATAATGTATACAACATTTAGTTTCAGTACAACAACCTAGGCTCCACAACCGCATCTAGGAGGTCAGTGAATTTGTTTAGTTTGCCGCCTATAGGTCATCATTGATGGAGGACCCTCATCATTCACTTGAGATATCCCTTCTTGCGTGGGGATTGTGGTAGGATGGAAAACATCAGGCATATCAGCATTCCCATGCGACTGGATCCGGATGACATCCGCATCAGCAAAGTCTTCAATGGGATATGTAGTGCGATCTCGACTGGCAGATGTACCCTCCCCGGCATCCCTTCTATGCGAATACTCATATGCAAATGGGGACTGCATGCAAGAAGGCGATGGTGTATCAATAAAATATCTCCATCGTCATATCAATATCAGCTCGTGTAGTCTCTAGTTCCTTATAGGCTTGTGCCGCTGTAGGTGTGCTCCGAATGTATTGATGCTCGATGACAAACAATGTACCATCATACATCACCTTTATGCTCCTCAAAATATGTAGCCGCTCATCCTCCGCTAGGGTAAGTATAGCCCGCTCGACCTCAAAAGTCAAATGTTGAAACCTCTCATGCTGCATATAAAATGATAACAAAAAATTCAAATGAAAAGATATTAAGTTGAAAGAAAAAGATATTAATTTTTCTTTTCAGAATAATACCAGAAACTGAAATGAAGTTCCTTCCCCTTCATAGCCCCCAGTACGATACTCGGAACAGCTTAAGCATATTTGGGTGATACTCCTAAACTAGACCATGTAATCGGGTAAAAGCAAGACTTCCGCTACTACAGGCTCTCTAATAATAATATGTTGACATCATGCATTTCATGTAGCAATATGAGTCCTATGCATGACATCCCATGCAACATTTGTCCTCCCTCATCGATCAATCTAATAAAGCTGTTTCAACATATCACATGGACATGGTATCGACTGACGATATTCAAACTGATGAAGCACTCGGATCGAAAAATGTCACTCGACTACATCAAAATATATAAGCAGGGTCTGCGCCATCCAAATATCTGAACTGAACAAGCAACTCAGAGGTAAAATAGAGATAACCACCGACGAATAAGGACACCATATGAACTGCATAGAAAAAATCCATTAATCCATAATCAACATAAATTTGATAAATAACCTAAGAATTGAATTCCATATTGCATGATGACAACATATCCGTTGGGCACTATCATCCAACACGTCCAACTGACCCCTATAAGCATGTAATGTATGGATTAAAACATTTTTCAAGTTAAATTTTATATGTCATCTATACCCACATGGTGTACTTAAGTACCAATCATCATCGGCATCGGAAGGTCTAGCCTCTAGAGTCTCGACTCCCGTGGGATGAAAAATGAAAAATTATTCCTATGCCCATATCTGCATGTTTGGATAATTCAAAATGTTAATTAATAATAAAAAAAGCTCGATCTCAAACATAAGAATATAGTGTTTACCTGTATAGCAAGGGAAGGTATCCTTCGATGTCTGACTGGGTAGGGCTCGTTGCATGACATAATACCCTATATAAATCAGCAAGTGTAGCCGATCCCCAAGAAAGAGCAGCAAATGCCTTTAGATCTTTCAGAAATGGCATGTACATCAACTTGACTAAATAATCGAAGGTGTCTGGAAGGATCACTCCACCAATGATTCGAAGAAGTTGCTCCTCACGAACTGCTGGATAACATCATCATCCGCATCTTCGTCCAAGTGAAGGTCGCAATAGAATTGATTGAAGAATCCTAAACAAAAATGGCCTTTCAAAAATGCCTCGATAGGAGGTTCAACACCAAATAACCTCCCAAATATAGCCTGCCACTACTGGATAGTATAGCACAGATCTAGCCCAGTAACCACGGATCCATCAATTTAGAGGCCACTCAAAATACTGACAACTTGTAGTATAATGGTCGCCTCGCCAAAAGAAAGATAAAATGTGTGGGTCTCTTACCGTCATCTCTCAACAAGCGAAGAAATAAGACCAACATCTAGTCGAATCTGGCCTATCCAATATATGGCATACATGCTAACATGATCCAAGTAATATTGCACTCGTGAGTGTGGCATGCCCAGTATCTCTTTCCATATATATGTGCCATGCCGACGACATCTAAGCACCAATAACTCCTGCAACAAATTCTTTGCAATGATACATCAATATTCACATATACACATGCGAACTAATTAAGGACCATCGATCAATAATACACACATCACCTTAAAATATGTTGGTTGATCTATGTAAGGCTTGCAAAGTGAGAACACAAGGATCATAAGGCTCTGGATCTAAAACATTATGAGCCATGTCTTGATAATCTGACAAAACAAGTTAAAAAAATTATTTGAGGCCTTGTAGGATATTGGAATGCACCTATCAGGGAAAAGGCCATTGCACGATAATTTTAAAGGGTGACGAAACAATGTATAATGATTATTTGAGAAGCTATTATGACTTTTACTCCTTACTCTACATAAAATTATTTGATCAATCCATCACAAACAAACCAGAGTACCAGACTTTACAACAACTAACCCAATTCATTTGGTCATATCTAATTACTATTTTTCCAAAAATTAGTCTTATCCTTGACTCAAAGTTCTAAATGGTTGAATACAAGCTATGTTTCTGATGGAATAGAGACAACAGCCCATATTCCATTACCAATTTAGTGCTTAATGTATTCATGAAGCAGTAACAACTGCAGCAGGAATGATCTCCTATTTCTCCCTTCACAAATGATTGTTTAAATCATTGCTCAAAAGGAGACAGCTAACGGTTAAAAGGCAATCCCTCCTATGCATGGTTTGGAGTACTGGTTAAGTACCACTATAGTCTGACACTCAACATTGGGGACATAGTGGGTTGTTTCCCTATGTACATACAATATGGATTGGTATAGACTAGTACTCAAATTATTATTTTTTTCTGAGGATACGAGGTGCAAGGGGCAGCCAGATTCAGGAGAAACTAACCAGGGAAGGACAATGAAATTGGGAAACTGATCAATTTTCAATAATTGAATTCTGACTTCCTAGTATTACATTCATTTTTGCCTAGATTTTACTTGAAATGACTAGAGAAGAAAAAAAAATTACCTAGAAGGAAACGAACTTTCGGTGGCTAGGCTTGCAGAGATGGACTGAGGGCGGAGTCCACGCAACAATGGCTGGGGTGACTCATTAAGGGTAGAGAATGGCTGGGCTCTTGATGGCTTGGGGAGGAGAAACGCAATCATCCGAGCGAAGGGCATCACGGGCAACACGGGCCAAGGATGGATCACGGAGATTGGCTGATAGGTTTTAAGAGCGGTCAGAAAGCGCCACTTCAAGTGACGCTTTCTAACCACTAAAAGCGTCGTGCCAGCGGAACTGCTTCCGCTGATGCGACGAATCAGGGGAGCCAGGTCGAAGTAAAAAATGTCATTTGAAATGGCGTTTTCTACTTTAACACCATTTCTGCAAAACCTTTGCCTCCCACCCTTTTCTTGTTAAACCAGTGCCAAATGATACCGGTTTAAAAAACAACTCGAAAAGTCCTCCTATACTGCGCGCCATAATCGTGCGCACTGTGCAATAATTAATTATACACATATGATGCATAAAAAATATTTTTATTTTTGAGCATGCATGATCGTACGCATGCACAATCAATCATCGCACGCGATATAGGTATCTTGCACTGCGTGCAATATATAAAGAACAATCCTTCCTTCGAATATAAAGGAATAAATGTGCTTTGACCCATGTTGTTATCTTTCATATATATATATATATATATATATATATATATATATATATATATAATCAACCAAAAATGTCACCAAAAAAAGCCTTTGTGGTGTAATATTTCTACTTCTTATTTGACAATCCACATCAAAAATAATTTAAAAGGATCGAATTCATATAACCCACAAATTTGAATAAAAATTAATGGATAGTCGGTGAACTTGAGTTATAAGTACATAATATTATAACACTTTCTTTTATATCCATTAAAAGTATGAACGATATATAAGTATAAAAAACCATTATTTCAGTCCTGCTCATGCAAGGTTGACAATACAAAACATAAGCTGTTTCAAGCAATGTCTACATATAAAGTGTAATAGCTTTTTATTTTCAAGAGCATATGGCCAATCATGGATTAATGCCAAAATAGTTTTAGGATTTAGCTTCACATTTTCTCACCATGATACTGTGATACATGTTAGGTATGATTTGCGCGTTGTAATAGAAAGAATTCAAAGAGATCAAATGTTAGATAAAGTTGCATAATATATTACGAAGCGCATATAATTTATTCATTATCATGCATTACAACGTATTTACAGAAGTATATTTGGTTGTGGGCATCTCAAAAGAAATGATAGTCATCCCAAATTACATTCACCGCATGTTGAGTTAATGTCCATCATGTTGAAATATTCTAAAATTTTCAAACTTCATTTTTAAGTGTGTACAAATATTATCCCTTGTACATGTCCTAGACGGATATGAAGTCATATGAACCTACTATCAAAATATCTTTCAGAAATTATGGTATCAAATTAAGAGAAATGAAGAAAGGATTTTTGATAGTAAACTCTAATTACATTGGAATCACAGCTTAATTAAATTAAGTTGGTGGATTGTACTAGCTGATAGAGATGTGCCTTTATTAAGCCTAGATTACTTTTTAAGATGAAGATATTGATCAATTATTTTAAAATAGGCTATATATATATATATATATATATATATATATTCTTTTTCAAACCAAATGTAATGAGGAGAATGATGGGGAACTATTGAGCATTGGTTTGTGATATTTGCATTTTTTAAAGGGGCAAAGAGACTAGCTCTATCCACTCAATTGAGTAATTAATGAAGATGATGAGCTTACTAGACTTAGTTGAGAATTAGGATGATTGGTTATGACTCATACTTGAATAAGACTTTCTCCTTCGCGGTCTTTTCACTACCGATATACATATACACACTATAGAGAGAGAGAGAGCCGATCACCTTTTTTTCTCCTTGAATCGATACGGATCTCAGAGTCATTCTTTTTTTTCATATTTTTTATTTTTATAATTTATAAATTATATAAATTTAAGAATAAGAAAAGTGATCGGATTTAAACTTTGCTATAGTCAAATATAGTCAGGTTTATTCTTTTTCTCTCTATATATATGTGTGTGCTAGATTAGAACCCAATCTTCTTTTTCTTTCTATAGTTAAATCACGAATAGAGATAGGAACAATAATGCATTAAAAAAAAAAAAGAATATGTGACATTATAAGAAGAATGTTGTTTTTAAGAACCACCTTTCAACCTTCTAAAATGTTGAGAAAAATTTTGTTATTACACTTGCCCCATAGAGTCCAATAACCCGTCAAAATAAAGAAGCCCTAAATGCCATTGAAGGTAGAGTGGGAATAATAACCAATGGAACCCCTCAAAAAAAATTGGGCATCTATATTAAGGAAATATTCCATAGAATCTAGTAGTTTCTAAGCATGCAGATGGAATGATAGACAAATTTGAAAACAAAAAAGAGAAATAATATATGGTTCAAGAATTTTGTTGAATTAAAACAACAATATGTTAAGATCACCTCTTTCTTCACCATCTACTCGGTTAGAAGTATCAAATTTGCATATGTAGCTGCTGAATTTCGTTCTTCAATTTGAGGGCGGTGCACGTCAGGATCCGAGTAGCATTCTTCCGTCTGGGTAGACCTGCAAGGCAGCCTGTACGCAGGAAGCACAGGGGATGGTCCCTGCGTAAGACTCTCCAACGATCAAGTCAATAAAAACTCTTGGCAAACAGATGAGAGGAGATAGCGCCCAAACCAAGGGCCTCAAAGCCTGGGGATTCTCGCCAGCGATATCTTGCCCTTCTGTCGAGTCAGTTTAAAAGGAGTCGGGCCGCACCTTCTTTGCTACGCCTTCTCCCTGTTTTCTCTCTTATAAGTCTTATACTCCTTGTCAAAAACTTTATGGTTAAAAACCTCTTTCGCTCACCATAGAGACATGGAGCGCCCAGGCGATTTCACTTTGATGATGACCTCGGAGGATTTGGAGAAGATTCATCGCCGATATTGGCATCCCCAAGACATACGGCTATAGGTAACAGAGCCTGAGCAGAAGGTTGCAAAGCAATTGAAGTTCGAAGCCTTCTTTTATGAAGAATGTCTACGGGCGGGTCTTCGGTTTCCCCTTAATCCATTGGTGAAGGAGATAATGAAGTTCTACGGCATTTGTTTGACGATGGTGGCTCCGAACAACTGACACCATATCATTGGGTTTATCTCCATGTGCTCTCTTGTAGGGGTGATGGTGACAATTTCCTTGTTCCGATATGCTATAGCCATGTCTTCCTGAAGAACTCTGAGTGGCCCTTTATCAGACCTCGGAGGTCTTTCAAGATGAACTTAGTCCATATTCTTCTTTGCTAAATGGGATGATGGGTTTGACTTTCCTCGGATATGGGCGAACTATCTTGCGAATCCGAACGAGCGCCCAACGCTGACGACATGGAAGGAAGAAGACCTCAAGGTTCTTCACGGTAACAAAGTGTGTCGATTGACGTTCTCCTGGCTGATGATGCCCTCTACAACGTCAGGCTCAGCCTCGTCGACCAATGATGTAGGTTTCATAAAAATCTTATGCTAAACAAATTGTGGTAGTCTCTGATTGATCAAATTCTTATCCATTGTGTTCACAGCCGAGAGGTCGAGGTTTGGAACTATGCTACGGGAGAGGTTGGGCAAGCATGTTAGGAAGCACAGTTCTGAGGAAGGGCATAAGCCTTAGAAGAAATCCCACCTTCCGAAATCGAGTTCAAGGGCGATGAAGAAAGAAAAGATTGGTCGGCAATCTCCTAACAGAGAGGGAGGGGGAAAGGTCAGCCCCACTAAAGGGGAAGCCGGCGGTTGAAGAGAGTTTGGGAGAGGAAGTTGACAAAGCTCCCAGCTTGAGAATAATGGTGACACTGAATGATTCCGATGGGACGCCACCAACCAATCATGCGATCCTTCCTTCCGGCGATAAAGAGCCTCCCCTTGAAGGGGCTGAAGGTCTGGAGATTCCTCAGTTCAAGAGTCTCTTGTTGAAGAGACAAGGGAGGTTGAGGAAGTTGCTGAGGTGCGGGAGGAGCCTCCTTTTGAAGAATTTCCCCCTGAAGAACCGTGAGAGGCTGAACAAACAGCCGTGGATCGAAGAGAGTCCTCGACCGAGGAAGCCGATTAATCCGAGGTTCCTTAGGCCGAAGTTCCTCAGGTTGAAGTCCCTTTGGCTGAAGCTCTTAGTTCACTTCTTCCTGACCCTAAGACTGAGGAGGTGTTGGCTACTTTAATTCGATCTGCCCTGAGCGAAGGAGAGGATTCTTCGACGGTGGAACCTATTGAAGATCCGGTCTCTATAGCACTTGGGCTATTGGGCTTACCGAGGGACATGGAGCTTTTATCGAAGCTCTGTCATTTCACCCTTACAAAGACCGTGATTGCCTACGTGTTGACTCAATTATTAATTTTGATGATTAACAAAAGACATGAGTATATTCATTATATTTCTGACAAATTTGAGAAGTGTTTTAGGTATTAAGAATGGTTAATCAGTCAAAAGGAATAAGGAAATAAGTTTTGAATCGAGTTTTAAATGGAAAATATTTAAGTTCAGAACTTAGAGTCGACACTTCAACAGTTTGGAGCAGATCCCAGGGCGTATCAGAACATTTCTAAGTTTTCAGCACGGTTTGGAGTCGACACCTGAAACTCTGGAGCCGACTCTAACCTGAGATACAGAGAAGTGCTTTCTGCGTCATTTTTTGGAGCCGACACCTTGAGTTCGGGAGCTGACACATAGAGTTTGGGAGCCGACACCTATGATTTCTGGAGCCGACTCTAACCTGAGAACAGAGAGTGTATTTTTGGACATCGGCGGAGTCGACACCCTCAGTTTCGGGAGCTAACACCTATATAAGGCGAGCCGACACATCACTTTCTCAGAGCCGACTCCCCAACTAACTTCTTATTTACTATTTTTGGAAACTCAAGTTGGAGCCAACACCTGCAAAGTTGGAGCCGACTCCAACCTGTCAGGAACGTATTTTCAAATGTCAGAACGGACTCCAACGGTAACTTTTTTTCACCTAATCTCTAACGGCTATTTTTTTTGTGTGTAGAAGCAATCCAACTACTCTATAACGGCTATTTTTTTCACCTAATCTTGGATTAAGAGATCTATAAAAAGAAAAAACCGTCCGTTTGAAAAATAGAATAGAAAAAATCAAAAAAAATCAAGAGAAAAAGAAAGAGATGTTTTCAAAGAGAAATCTCCAAATCCACGTCCATCTTCAAGAGAGAGATTCAAAAGAAATCCAAAGCCTTCAAAAGCCATTTTCGGAGGATTTACAAAGAAAGAAAGAAGAAGCTCAAACCCCCTCTTTCCTCAACTTCTCTACAACAACCTTCTGTGAAGAATCAGAGCTGAAGCTTGATTCAACCATTCAAGAGAGAAGAGAAAAAGAAGAAAAGAAGAAAAGCTTGCATTCAAATTGCTTCAAACAGGCCTTTCTACCCTTGTTTATTTAAATTGAATATTTGCTCATTTGAGGAGTTGTTTGTATTGTAAACTCTATTTTTAAATTGTTATGTGTTGATTCAATCAGGGGATTGAATTAGTAGAGGTAGTATATCTCGGGATAAGCTAAGGATAGCTTGTGGTTAGGGTTTTGCGCTGGTGAGCTCAAAAAAATCAGCTGGGTTCATTGTGATCCCGAGTAAAACAATAAGTTGGAGTTGTGAGCTTGTAAAACAACTCAACTGTAATCGGTGGGATTATAGTGTGGACCCAAGTGTTGCTTGGGAGTGGACGTAGGTGTTGGATACACCGAGCCACTATAAAATCTTTGTGTTTGCCGTGCATATTATCTCTCTCTCTTAATCTCATTTGTGCTTAGCTTTAATTAATTTAGTTCTCTTAAGCACCTCCATATCAACCTAAATATTTTCAAAGAGTTAAAATTTTTAAAAGAACCCAATTCACCCCCCCCCCCCCTCATGGGTTGTTATTTGGGCCAATAATTGGTATCAGAGCTGGTGCTCATTTTCAGTTTGATCTAACGATCAAAAGTCAAAGATCCAAATGGCAGCTCAGGCTGGATCTTCATTTGCTGAAGGTCAATCCACAAACAGAACCTCTTTATTTAATGGCACAAATTATGGATATTGGAAAGCTAGAATGAAAATTTTTATTCAAGCACTTGACTATGAACTATGGGGCATCATAGTAAATGGTCCTCACACACCCACAATAAGAGTAGATAACATGGTGATTCCTAAGCCGGAAACGGAATGGAATGAACATGATAGGAAATTGGCTCAGCTCAATGCTAAAGCCATGAATGTTTTGTACTGTTCTTTAGATGCTAATGAGTTTAATCGCATCTCTACTTGTATTTCCGCAAAAAAAAAATTAGGATAGATTAGAAGTTACCCATGAGGGTACTAATCAAGTTAAAGAGTCTAAAATTAATATCTTAGTGCATAGATATGAATTGTTTAGCATGGAACAAAATGAAACTATCACATGCATGTACACTAGATTCACTGATATTGTGAATGGTTTAAAAAGTTTAGGAAAAACTTATACTAATTCAGAATTGGTGCGCAAAATTCTTAGGTCTCTTCCAAGATCATGGGAAGCCAAGGTGACCGCAATCCAAGAAGCTAAAGACTTAAATGCTCTACCTTTGGAGGAGCTACTTGGATCATTGATGACCCATGAACTGACCATGAAACAACATCAAGAGGAAAAGGTCAAAAAGAAGAGAACCATAGCTCTGAAGGCTGCAGAAATTAAGGAAAGCAGCAGTGAGAATGATGATGATGATGAAGAAACAACTCTCCTTGCTAGAAAATTTAAGAAATTTATGCAAAGGAGACCCTTCTATAAGAAAAAGTATGGAACAAAAATGGAAGGAGAAAAGGAGAAGGACAAGGACAAAGAAAAATAAAAAGAACCCTTAACATGTTATGAGTGTAAGAAGTCGGGATATTTCAGATATGAGTGTCCTCAATTAAAGAAGAGTTACAAAAAGAAGAAGAAGGCATATGTGGCAACATGGAGTGGGGTCGACTCATGAAAAGCAAGGGGTCGACTCGAGAAGTGCTCAGAAAAATAATTCTCTAGTGTCTGAGTGGAGTCGACTCACACAGTCATGGAGTCGACTCGACAAAATCGGGGGTCGACTCGAGAAATCACATGGGTCAACTCGAGACAAACAGACATCTCTGTATACTGAGTGGAGTCGACTCTGAAACTCTAGAGTCGGCTCCGGAACGTATCAAAAATCAGAGAATTTTTTGATTGACTTTAAAATTCGTTCCAGATTAAATTTAAATCGATTTTTGACTTGAATACAATAAAATTGTCATTAGAAATCAATTCAAGAAATGTTCCAAAAACTCATTGATTGAGATATGAAGTATAAAAATTTCTTTTTTGAAAGCTTAAACATGGAGCTTGAAGTTACTTTCAAATTGATTAATGTCATACTTAACATACTCATTGATTATTCTAAATAAATTCATTGCTCATGTAAATAAATTCATTGCATCTTTTAATATACTCATGGCTTTTGGTAATCATCAAAATCAATAAGATTGGGGCAACAATTTCTCAACAAACTCCCCAACAATCTCCCCTTTTTTATGATGACAAAAACATTGAGTATATGCATGATTAATTAAAGAATTTATTTTATTTTCATAGTTAGGCTCCCCCTGAATGAGGTAGCTCCCCCTATGAAACTCAAATAAATATTCCATTCATTCCATTTAAGCTTATACATAGTTTAATGTTAAAATTCAGCCTTTTTATCTGAATTGCTTTTTCATTCATTCACTGTATGTGTAATGTTTAATTATTACTTCCTTTTATCTCATTCATTCAATTATTTATTATATGCAAATATAATAACATTCGTTTAATTTCTCCCATGCATATACAGTTATGTATATAAAACTCTCCCCCTTTTTTGTTATCAACCGAAAATCGGTCATCAATCCGATCCGATTTTATTATTAAAGTTAACTTTTATATGACCCGATGAAAACCGAAAAAACCCCATTAAATCGATTGGTTTTTGAAAAGGTTTAATCCGATTTTTATATTTTTTTAATTTTTTATTTAAATTATATTTATATTTTATTATTTTATATTATTAAATTAAAAATTAATTATAATATTACCTGATCTGATCAAATCGATTTATTCAATCGAACTGATTAATTCACGACCTAAATGTTAAGCTGATTCATTGTCTGATCCCGTTTTTAAAACATTGTGAGCAAGAAGATCTCCTTGGCACAATAACGGAGCTTATTTATAAGGTTCGAGTAGCGGATGGTGGGTCTTGGGATCCGTGTATTGCCAGCTGGCAAAGAGCAACGTTATATCAGACGTGCGTCTTGCAGGGATTAGCGGCTATGAGCTCTTTTTTTTTTTAACGTGTGCATGGCAAGTGAGCGAAGCCTATCGTGGCAAACTTCTAAATAACGAACAGTAGAAAACAATTCTCGGATAGCCGATGAACAACGAATGGTAGGCGATCAAGAGATTCTGAAGCTGTAGAGCAAGGAGAAAGCTGAATACCTGAATCCACCCTTTCCTATTCTATTTGGTATCTCTCATGTGTCTAATCTGTTTCTGAGCCCATGAATATCTTCACTTCAATTAGATTGCACTTCTAAAAAGTAGTCATCATGAATTTGTAGAAGGAATTGGCACATAACATTTGTTTGCTGCTTCAATTCCACATGGTTTTCTTTTGTTGGCGAAGGTCTGATCAGGTTATGAATACAAGCAATCTCATCGAGCTCCCACTAGGCCAGTGGTGATAATGGAAGGTTGATCGATGTGGACCAAGGCTTAGATACCCGGTTCCAATACGATGCCAGTCGGAGGGGCCATAAAAAGATTGAGAAATGGAGAACAGAAAGGGGAGGTTGCCAATCCAAGTGACTTTAATTTCCCCTTTTCCCAAAGTACATGAATTGGGATATAGGCATTTACAGATGTTCATGTTTGTGATTCTGTAGAATATTAAATTGCTCACTGCTTGCTTATTGATATTACTTGAAATGAATTGGCATATGCCACAGCCATTTCACTAGTCCTTTAATGTTCTGTTTAGATGAAAAGAAAAGTAGGAAGGAAAGAAAATGAAGAAAGAGAAAATAAAGAAAAAAAGAAAAGTGAAAAGTGAAAAGAAAATATTTTCTCTTCTTCTATTTAGATGAGTGGAAGAAAAATATAGAGGAAAGAAAAGTTGATATTTTACAATGACAATAATACCCTCATTATAAATAATTAAAAAATACATCAGTTTTTTTCTTGAAAGGATCAATATCGAAATGAAAAAAAATAAAAGAGCACCCTTGAGTTTTCTCTCCGAAATCGTAGAGATTTCGAAGAGAAAACTTTTAAATGGGGCCCATCACTTTTTCCTCCCTATTTTTCTCTCTAGTTTTCTTTTTTTCCTACTTTTCTCTCCATCCAAACAAGATAAATTTCATTTAGCATGAGTACTTTGGGTTTTTTTTATCGCTATTTATTTATTTATTTGTTGTACCATAAATTTGGTTGCCTATAGGGGCACTTTTGCTTTGCAATCCCCATTTACAAGCTGTTGGCAGTCAAAAAAAAGGTAAAGGATCGGTAATTTTTGGAAAAGGTGATGGTGAACTTCCAAAATTAGTATCAAGATACATTACTAATAAATTGATATAATTTACATCTCATGCTAAGATAAAATGTTCATTTTTCTTTTAAGTACTCTTTAGATGATATAAGGAGGTTCATCTTGATTCGAACCAATTTGATCCGTATGGAATTAAAATTGTGTACTACAATATAATCTTTAAACCATTCACAATAATATACTGAGCTATATGGGTTGATATTAGATGATATAAGGGGGTTCATCTTGATTCAAAGATGGTAAACGGTAAGGCTCTGACTGTTGTGACATCTTTAAACCATTAACAAGACACGTTGGAAGATCGATGAGTACGAGCTCATCTAGTTTAGTTTTATCCATTTTACCTAAAATCCACTGGAAGAGATGAATAATATAGGGAAATCTAGAGTTGCTTGCTACATGAGCTTGATGGAACCTTCTCTTAGCTAAATCTACTTTCACATTAGTAGATGATGCAAAGAGAATTCGGTATCTAGGCTTGACGTAGACCTAAAAGGCTAAAACGCTGGACCTTTTTATAATCCAGAGAAAGGAAATTTGTATTCCTTAAATGCAATTGCTTTGTTGTCACTCATTTCAAAACACTGATTTCTTTAAAGTGCTAACGTCAATTGCCATGCACGAAATAAAACATAAATTTCAATGGCCAAGCACGAATAAAACCAAATCTGTCTTTCTAAAACCAATTTCTTTAGAGTTCCAGCCAGCCCCACCAAAAAAAAAAAAATTTAAAAAACTAGCTGGTTTAATTTACGGTCCGCCAATGACCGGTTCTGTTCTGCGTAAGTGACTCTTTTACATTTACCCCAAGGTTTGCCATAACCATATCAATCCACAACGATCCACCAAGTTTTGATTTGATTTTTTTTTTTTTTTTTGAAAATATTTTTGTTTCCTAGATTATTAGCTAGGATTCCCGTAGTTAAAAAAAAAAAGAATAAAGAAATCTTTGAATGATGGACTCTCTCTATCTCTGCCTTACGTCTTCAAAGAAAGCACAACATAATCGTGAAGAGTCCAATTAAAATGATTTAAAGAATATAAGATTTTTCTTTAGCAATTAATTCAAACACTAAATCTGAAACATAAGCAGTACCAACTTCAAACAAAAGGCACCAAAGGCAGGATTTCAACAGTTGCAACATATATATATATATATATATATATATATATATATATAGTTCAACAAGAAAGCTACCAAACATAGACCTTAACATAGAAAGTCACTTGCTGCCTGGCTAACTTCTTTCAGATTTTTATTATGGCTCTTGGACAACATCCACATAATTCACACCCAAGAACCTGCTGCTGTGAGAAGTTATTCAGGAAGGCACCGTGCGTCCAGTAATTTTAATGTCGGCAAATAATTATCAAGCTTTTTGGATACGAGTCACAACAACGATGATAAAGACCACAACTGAAAGCAGAAAGGAAGATCTCAATGCACCATTGAAGGCATCTGGTTCCTCCTCATTCTTCTCCTGTGAACGAAAGGGGCCACTCACCAACTTCATGATCTTGTCAATAAATTCCAGTACTCTAGACTTGGTGCCGTCCAAGATGCACCTCAGGGTTCCAGTGACAACATTAGGGTGTTCATCTGATTTATAGTTTCCAACTATAACCAGCAGCAGATAATATCAGTAAGGAAAACAATTTTCTTGGAAAAATAATGGAAGCAAAAGGACGCTGAAAATTTTTTACACACATGGAATTGCAGTTTGTTATCATACTAAAACCGTTTCAATTTCAACCATAGTTTAGTACTGAAGCAGTTAGATAAGCTAATAATTTATAATAACTTACTAAGAGCATTTCCAAAAGTACTTTCTGGGCCAAGATTTTGTTGTAATATAAGCTTGGAAGCACGATGCTACAGGTGACTCACTAGACCAATACTTGAACTATTTTATGCTCCTAGAAAAGATCACAAATGCTTGATTAAAATTTCTGAAAACAACAAACGTGCAGATATCAGCAATCCAGCATCATGTTAAACCAATCAGAGGTCATCTTTGCCACCACCCCTTTCATTCATCCATTTTTTCTGAAGTCTGAGGCTTCCATTTGGGAGTACAAGACCTAGGTAAGCTAGAAGGGATCTGTTACTTCTGCAGTTACTTATCGGTGGAAATAGAAAAGGCCTAGAGGAAAATCAGACATCTTTTTATACATTTATCTATTTCATTTTTTATACATTAATCTATTTCACCGAATACTAGTTTGGATGGTAGGAAATCTCACCGTCCAAGCAAGTGACATGGGTATACAAATTGGCTGGGCATCGAGCCTTGGCTGGGCGAGATGACTATGATGATAGGGCGGTGACATCAGTAATCACACAATACCTAATTGTCAGAACCAAATCAAACAAGCCTCAACACTCCAATGATCAAATTCTGCTAACCAGAGCATTCTATCTTGAGGTTTGCAAGTTATGAAATAACTTCACTAGACCAAACAAACTACATGAAGAAAGAACAAACTGAAGGAAAGATGGCAAAACATTCACAAAAGGAAAGAAGATTCAAACCAAAAAATCAAAAATTAATGACAGCATGATGTCAACTTCCACTTCCACTCACCTGCAAAGAATTTGGTTGCAGACTTGGATGTGACTGGGGCAAAAGGTCAGAAATTGCTAATTGTTGTTGCTGCCATACTGAGTTTTTATAGTGAGGGAGGATAAGCATGCACAAGATTTCAGATGAAGTAGGCTTGGATGGATGGAAGGACTGGGAACACTATAGATCACACTGTTGCTTTCACAAATTGGACAGGTGAACAAGAGATCACTAATCTGGAAACAGGACGGAGAACACTATTGCTTTGGTAAGTTGGCAGGTGAACAAGTTAGCACCTATCAATAGATGGATTTTGAGGTCCTGATTTATCAATTCTCAATTCATGGAAAATAAGTTCTTGCAAGGCATTGAAAGTCATCCATAGCCAAAGCTCCCATGCATTATCAAAATAAAATCAAAACCATGTTTTTTCCCTTTCCTTAAGAAGGATAGCTTACTTGGACAATAATTGAACCCACCCAATCAATCACTGAAAAACAAAAAAGATGGTAACTATTTGAAATAAAACAAAGAAATATTACAATTAAAGGGGTTCAGCGAGCTCATTAGCTAAACAAACCTCAACTGAAACAATAGCCCAAATTAATGAATTTAAAACTGAGCAACAAAAATATGAACTAATTCAGTAAGGTAGTGAATTAGGATAGGAAATACAGTGATGTGATCGATGAAATCATTATGATACAGTTCTTGATCAAGAGTGACATTAAGTCGATTTAGCTTCGACAAATTAGACCACACACCTGTTCTTCAGATTATTTGGATCATGCCACATCATCTACTATAGAGGATATTTACTGGAAAGCAGTCTGATACCATGCCCTTTTACCATGCCCTTTAAAAACGAAAGGTACTGGAACATGAGGAATTTATTGACTTTTTTCAAAGATATTAGGCCATCTTTGAAAAATGATTAATTGTGAGTCATAAGGAGTCAAGTTGCATAAGTTTGCTGTCACTAATGCAAACTCTAACAATCCTGCTAAATAGAATGGTGTGAAGGTGAAAAAGATCGGTTTGTTAGCTTCATAATTTGTAAATGCTCTCCTTTTGAATTAAGGCCTCATTTGACAAATAGCAAAGTGGTTGCTGGGAAGTGACTGCCTAAGAAGTGACTGCCTGAAATGTTGAAAGAATTTTTCTGTATGCATATTTGTTTGCCTAGCATTCTTATTTCTGGGGAAATGGATGGCTATTTCCAAAGTTATCATTTATTATACTATTAATCAAGATTGCTAAAGGATAAAAATGGAAGGGTCACTCTTTTTCGATTACCAAGCAATGGAAAAGGCTCTCTACTGAGATTACTGTATGGCCACAGGAAAAAAAAAATCTTCAAAAAAGGTATTTCCTGTTAACTGACGTTGAAAGCTTCAACCAAATAAGAAGGGGTGGCTATTGTTTTCTAGGAAAGGCACTTTCTAATGAAAATCAAGTTTTAACCAAATGGCTCCTAAAGGAGATTCGCTTGTCCTCTATTGTGCTAATTGATACACATCTTTATGCTTCTAGTAACATAAAAGACGATAAATATGTGATTAGATGTCTGCTGTTACATGGGATGATTCTTTTATGTTGGCTTTTGACCGAGCTTAGTTGAATTCCTAGATAAATTAGAGTTAGTGATGAGTTTAAGTGTGTCAGGCTTGTTATGAGATACCCAACATCAGTAAGGGCATGATATCATATCAGGACTACTTTAGGAATTCCTTGATATGCCTAACATGCTTACCAATACCTCCGTGGATGAACAGGACTTTATTTTCCAGTATGTTTTATTAAATGTTAACCATTAAATGATGAATTACTTGTTTTAAAATTTATGATGCTACATAATATGGAGAATATACCATGGTCTATTAATTTAAATAATAACTAAATAATGGAGTTCATGGATGTAAACACTATCATATATGGTCTATATAATATCGACAGCATAATTTCAATAATCCACTATGCTTAATAGATATATTTTACATATACAACTCAACTCAACTCATCTAAGCCTTTTCCCAACTATATGTATAGGGTTAGCTACATGAATCTGCTTCCTCCACTCTGCTCTATTTAGGACTAAGTCGACATTCAAATTATAAATAGTTATATCTTTTTTAATTATTTCTGTCCATGTTAGTTTAGGTCTACCTCTATCTCTATCCTTACTATGAATTGTTAAAAGATTGCTTTTTCTAACGAAAGCATCTAAAGGTCTTTGTTGTATATGTCCAAACCATCGTAATCGATTTTCTCTCATTTTATCTTCAATTGGGGCTACTCCTATTATTTTTCTTATATATTTATTTTTAATTCTATCTTTTAAAGTTTTACCACATATCCATCTTAACAGACACATTTCTATTACATTTAATTTATTTACATGTTGTTTCAGTATTGCCCAATACTCTATTTCATATAGCATAGTTGGCTTAATAGCGGTTTTATAGAATTTTTTTTTATTTTAATGGGATGCATCGACCATACAATACTCCCGAAGCACTCCTCCACTTAATCCATCCTACTTTAATTCTATGATTCACATCTTCACTTATTTCACCTTCTTGCTAGATAATTGACCTAAATACCTAAATTTTTTGCTCTTTGATATCTCTTAGCTTGCAATCTTCACTGTTTCTTCATTTGTATTTCTACTCCCACTAAAATTATATTTCATATAAGTAGAAAATATATTTATTAATTTTTCATATCCTAGCTATATTGTATTCTATAACTATTTGTATTTGAGTGTCGACTTAATCTTGCATAGAGCAGAGTAGAGGAAGCAGATTCCTGTAGCCGACCCCATGTAGTTGGGCCAAGGCTTGATGAGTTGAGTTGTAGCTATATTGTATTCTACCTTTTTCAAGATATGCTATATCAATGTTATTCCCATTATGATATCAGTATTCTATATTTGTACTTCATATGTAGCTAGATTAGTATCAATTTAGAAGGCATGATAGATTTTTACGTATTTGTTTAGGTGGAAAGGAACATACACATTATATAATTGGGCCAATCAAGGCTTCAAGTTCCACAGAGGTGTCCTAATCATTCCATCCCACAAGATGGGGTCATTGAAACCTATGCAAAGAAAAAAAGGAAGAAAGAGGAAAGAAAGAAAGTAAGAGAGAAGGAAATGAAATAAAGGAAAGAAATAAGTTAAAAAAGGGAGAGAAAGGAAGTTAAAAGAAATTAAGAAAAGGAAAGCAAGAAAGGAAAGAAGTAAAAAAAGTAAAAAAGAAACATACATAAATAAGAAAGAAACATACATAGGAAATAAAGGAAAGAGGGAAGAGAAAAAAAAAAAGCAAAGTAAGAAAGAAATAAAAGGAAAAAGGAAGAAAAGGGAAGAGATGGATCTACCCATTGGAATGCTTTACTTGGATAGCCATTAGGATAAGCCAGATAGTAAGACATTTCATTCCATGAAAAAATCAAAATACCTTGATTACAAATGCAGGAATAGGGTCTGGTACTAAGACAACAAACCTTAAAAATACATATAATGATTTTGACACATGGCTAAGAAATCATTTGATTGTTTTACCCAAATTTGATAATCAACAAAAACAATTCCTTCTTAACTCCACTACTATCCATCATGTTGACACTGCCATCCAAGGCTCACAAAACAAATACCAAGATTACATTATCGGCCAAAAACCAATACTAAGATTACATTACCAGGTTGGTACGGTATGGTATGCACCTCGTAACGAGACAAGGTATTAATATTTTTTGACTATTAACCACTTAGAATCAGATGGTTTGGATCGAGCAATATGGGTTGATTTGAACCAAATATCGATCAAAACTCAATACTGTACTAATACTTTAATGGAATGGTTGATATGGGTCAGTATAACAAACTTTGCTGCCATCCTTCTATGGGCCAATGTGCCTAGCTAACTATAGGAGTCAAAATCTGTAGTCATTCTTACACTTTAAGAAGGTGATATGTTGGTAAGCTTCTTTAAGGAGTGAGCGAAGAGAGGAGATGATAGCTTGGTGTGGGACGATGATCATCTTAAGAAAGGTTGAAGTAACAAAATTAGTATCTATACCAGTACCTAACCACTACAAAATATTTTTTGTACTAATACTCAATATGAGGGACATATTGTGCACTAATTCTCTATTGCCATAGTAATAATAATGTTCAATATCAACCAATGTAGACCAGTTTTCGAAACAATGGTCATATGATCACATAAATCTCACGTCACCAAACCTCCTTCCATTCTTAAATCTTATATCAATCACCAAACATCCTTCCACTCTTAAATCTTATATCAAACACCAAACATCCTTCCACTCTTAAATCTTATATCAAACCACCTCTGTTAGCGATGGACTAAGTGGTGATGACAGTAGCTAAACTAAGAATGCCATCACTCTAGTAGAAGAATTGTGTGAAACAGAATAAGGAGATATCATCGTCATCAACTCAAAAATCTATCACGACTTCTTGCAAGTGCTACTATTTATTGCACTTTGCTATTCGCACAACACTTTGAGCACCAAAACAACCATTGGGAAAAAAAGATCTACCAAGTCTAAGATATCTTTTTTGGCAATGGTCACCAAAACTACTATTCGGAAAAAAAGATCTACCCAAGTCTAAGTCTTTTTGGCAATGGTTAACATCATAAAGAAAGGAGGATGTGTAATAGAAGGGTGATAATAGGAAAGTAGAATAGTGGGAATGGAGTAGCCCATCTTCAAGAAACCATTAACGCTAGTAAGAAATCCAACTCATGTGCATAAGTTCCATCTAAAAGAGTGTTTTTGAGCTTCAACATTTCTTGTTTCATGAAAATCAATTCCTAAAAGAAACAAGATAGATAATATGCCAGAAATTATTTGAATTTGATTTGGCAACCACATCTGGATAGAATTATAATTGAATTTTGAGAAGCTATTACACTGTGAAAAACTAGGCTTTCTCCCAAAATGCACTATACGCTAGAACTTTGAAACTTTTTTCCTATTTTTGGAGGGTTTTTTTTAGGGGGGGTTTGTTGGAAGGGGGTTCCACCCTATTCTAAATCTATAAATCTATAGATATATCTATCCTTATTTTTTCATTCTTCTTTGTGATAGATCAAACATGATGGAAGTGATCACATAATGAGATCCTTTGGCTATTCATTTTAATGACCTTGTCCATATTTCTACTACCACTAGAATTACATGTTGCATGCTCCATTCTAATTCGATAATGAAGAGACACTTATCCCACAAAACTTTCAAGATTAGTTCCATTGTAGCATTCATGATTAACCCATCACATCAAATAACATTACATCCTACAAATATAGCATCATGCAACCTTTTCCTAAATATCAACATATGATGATGCGACATAAGTATAAAGAGATATGAGCATAGAGATCAAGGTCTATTGTACCAACCCGCATCGACCATACAGGTAAGGTGCTAGTACAATATCAAGTTTTGATTTGGTATTAATTGAGCTGAGTTGAATCGATCTATACTACTTGATACCAAGTTATATTACAGTTAAGAGTAAAAATATGAGCATCTATCTCAGTATAGGGTGCCTACCGTGTCATACCGAGCCGAACCATACCAAATCAGTAATATATCAATATGAATCTTCATACCGGTTTTGCTACCTTGATACAAACTATGTTCAATATAGCCCATGGCAATCAAATGACACTAAACCTACATGAACTACTATTATAGCTATCGTTGTTCCATCCTATATTTCCATCACAATTTTAATAAATTACACAGCCTTCTTCCATTATTTTCACCAACCTAACTCTTTTAGTATAAAATTATATGCTTCCTCCAATTCATGAGGGCATTCAATCCTACCACTTCACCCTACCAAGACAAAAGTAGGTCCACTACTAAGGTTCCTAGTTCTTTATTATTTTGTTATCTCCTTAATTTTTATTCCATCACTCTCTCACATCTTCACTATCTAGTTTATCAGTTCGATAATTATTTTTCCTTTGCAATGGTTCGTAAGTTTTGTTTTATGATAACTGCCTTCTTCTTGGAAAAAAGGCACCACGATGCTCTCATAAGAATCATTTGGCATTTTCCTAGCTTTCCTCATGATTTTCAGAACACAAACTTTTTAGTCTTTTACGAATTATTTCACATACTGAGTAGTGGATTTAAAGTATGTTAATTAATTTTGTACCAAATAAATTATTTGCATATAGTTCCTATATGTATTCACAATATGGATGCATACATACATATACAAAAGCATGGCCAATGCAATGCACATATTTTTAAATGGAAAATAAGACACATCTAAATAAATAATAAACGATGAATGGAGTTGAACCTTCAAAGTTAAAGTAAATAACCATGAATTCTAGGCTACTTAGCAACCTGGCACTAATAGGATGGGCAAAACATGGGGGTGAGAAAAATGGATGGAAGGCAAGATGGGAAAATGGGTAGGAAACCCAGATGGCTATATGCACCTTACAGACGGGCTCACTAGGTGAGTTGGCATTATAAAGTAGTGTACCTAGGGGAGTTGGTGCGCATGCATACATACAAACTCTCATGAATGAAGAGAAGACTAAAGATGTATTACCTATTTACACAACAGTACAACTCAAAAGTCTAAATATTGGGTTTACTCTAGGCATACAATTTCTTTGACACAGATTTTGAACAAACTGAGAAGAATAAGGCATGAATGTTGATCAAACTGAGAAAAAAGGTCATGTGTCCAATGACTAGTGTCACGACTCGAGTTATAATCCATAAGATTAAAGAAAAAGACAGGATCACAACTTTTAATATCAATTCTAATCTGACTAAAAGCAAATCAGTATGCTGATTTAGTAGAAAGCTATTTGCACAAACCTTCATGGAAAGATTTCTTGAGTTCTTGCACTACTTCATTCTTCATGACTGCTTCCCAGACAGCATTATCTGATGACAGTGAAACAACCATCCCTGCATAGAGGAAGGAAAAAAATGTGATCGTATAATTAAAAAAACTATTTAAAATCATATATGCCAGCAATAATTCCTAAATTAATTGTGCATTTCAGTTAGGAGGAATGCTTGCTCTTCAATTCATGTTGTTCAAAGGACCACATGCCACACAACCTTGATTTAATTTCTTCCTAAATAACATAATATACAAGAAACAACATCATAAGACAGCATTACTAAAATTCATAACTATTTAGCAGGGATAATTCAATATGCTATAAGACATGATGATTCCCACGTTCATCTTCATTTAAACACGTTCATCTTCATTTAAACTCAGCAACCAGAACACATAAATGACTTTAATCTTCATTTAAAATCAGCAATGAGAACACAAATATGACACCAACGAAGTCCTTCCCCTCAAGTAATTTCTCAGAGAGCGTGTGATCTTAGCAAACAATCTAATCCAGTTAATTCTTCCAATTGCCCAGGAAGTTGTAAAAAAACAAGAATTAGAGAAAAGTGTCAAAAATACAGAAAAGACAAAAAACAACAGCAAGCATCTGAGATTTGCAATATCCCTATTAGCATGGGCAAAGACTTATATTTACCAGTAAGTCAGAGCATCCCAGGCTTACAGGACACTGTGATAATAAGATTAACACAAACAAAGCCTCCTACTACCAGCCCTCAACTCATCAAAAGGTAAGATCAGTCCTGATTCATGAAAATGATAAGCTGCTTCCCACATTAATAAGTTTCATGCAACAAAAACCACAATCTTAAATCCAGTCATGGCACAGCTTCTAAAATTGTAAAATCTATGTTTGAAGATCCAAATTTCATGACATAAAATAAAGAAGGCTTTGCAATTAGACAACCCCTCCTCTTACACAGTATTATGTCCAGAGGGAACCAAAAACAGTTCAATAACATTCTTTTCTAATTTAACTAAACATTTAACTAAACAGTCACCAGGGCCACCCCTTGATAAATACTATTAATGAAGAGATGAAAGGGCATTCAGGAAGAAACCAAAAAGAGTCAGGTTTGATTGCAGTAGTTATTCAATTTAAAAAAAAAATACAAAGAGTTAGGTTCGATTGCAGTAGTTATTCAATTTAAAAAAATATATACAAAGTGGGAACACTTAGTACAAACAGGAAAAGAGATGGTTCCATGACAAACATTGACTAGAAACACAACAAACAAACAAAAAAAAAGAAAAGAAATTCATCAGACATCAAAAAAGAAATTGAACCATAATAGTAAAAGTAAATGATGGAAATTAGGTATCCACTGTCACCTGAATATATGGATTTATCTGCAATAAATGAAATGCATCCATAACTGTCTCACGTTCTTTAGATTGAAAAGTATCTGAGCTATAAAGGTGCCAAGAAGGTTCCATCCAATCAGATTCTGAATCTGAGGTAGATTTCTGTGTTGCTGCTGCAGAAATTATCTCTTTATCAACAGCACCCTGATTCAGAAAGGAAGGATGCCTATCTTCCGTCTGACAAAATGTGACAGGCACGATTATCCTGTAGGTTTAAAGGAAATTAAAAATCTTCAAGGAATTTTAAATGATGCAAAAAATAGTTTGATCAAATAATGCAAGTGTTGAAAACCAAAAACTGCATCAGCAAACCTCCAATTGAGTTGGTAAGCCTATTAGTTAAGTAATATAATCACTTGATGAAATGGTGTGGAAGTGGTCATTCACAATCACTAAAAGACAATTAGATTATCAGGAAAAAAAAACAAAAGCTACAAAACTCAAAGAATACTGCCTAAGGAATTCCCATTTTCTTCCTCCTTTCACTCAAGCTAGTCATGCATTTCACTCAAGCTAGTCATGCATGTAACAGTACAGCTATCATGAACTGCATGCAGTAAACCGTTACATTCCCCACATTAATATCATGGACATTTTAATTGGAGAGTACTTAGAGAACGCGAAAGAAGAAAGAGCCTTGTCGAACTGATTATAAAGGGAGAAACCAGTCAAGTACCACAGATATTGGATCTAAAATGCAACATAACTTGAAATTCTGCAAAATAATTCTTTTTGAGAACATATATCCAGTCCTCACGGGATAATTTTTTTTTTTTTTTTGAATGTTTGGATGCATATTAACTATTAATGATAAGCCATTGATGCTACTGCATAAACGTGCACAGCATGTGCGCATTACTAGTAATAATAAGAATAATTATCTTCCACAAAAAATGTACAAAAAAGAAAAGATACAAAGCCACTAAATATTGAACTCCAAAGAAATTGCATTACTGCATAAAATCCCACGCTAAATGTGCTTACATAAATACCCATATAGTTAGAATGGTTGGGCTTAACAAGCTTTAGAATAAGCTCAAACCCAATCATACCAATACCAAATCAAAAGATACTGCATTGTAAAAATCCAGGCCAACCAAATATTTATGATTTGTAATGATATTCAGCCACAAGGTCAAGTCATCAGCCCCATTTCTATACCTCCCCATCGCCAGCGTGAAGAATAGTGGTTCTCACCACATTTATTCCCACAAACAGAATAGCACCTGGTTAGGACCCTCACAAGAGCCATTTGATCCTGTTGTGATTAAGCCTAAATCTGAAGTGCGCCCAAATGCAAGGGAGGCTCCCACCTCAATTCCGTTACCATACAGACCCTGCATGACTTTGTGGTGGAAAATGGTGCAAACTCCTCCACATCTAAAAAAAATTCCTCCAAAATTTCATGCATGCAGATCATTAATCATTGTCCAAAGCCTTCTGTTCTGCCCATCAAAATGGAGTCCACTATAGATTATACCCGAGACCAGGGGACTCCATAGGAGGATCAGCAGATTTCCGTTGACTAGTAGCTGTCAAATCGACAACTGTCTTGGCTACAAATTCACCCAGTCCAAGTCAGCGCCAGCCTATCAGTAGGCCAGGGGCCTAATTATATGATGGCGGGATGCTATCAACAACCCTCCCAAAGTTAGCCATCGAAGGAACTAAGAAGTTTCCACCATGCAAGACCCGTGATCTCATCTCATGAAACATAATTGTCAACATATCCTAGTCCTTCAGCTGGTCAAATAATGAATATAATAATGACCATGGAGAGCAGAATCCATTAAAAACAAGTACAATTAACCGAACAAAACATGAAAATGAAATAAAACACATCCAATAAGTAATCAAAACACGAACACCGCGACTACGGTCAATCGCATGGCACGTGATACAGGCAGCAAAACGTTGCGTATTGGCAGGATTCAAGAGCAATCATCGATCCTATAAGATATAAGAAATGAAGAAAGAAATAGAAATAAAAAGAAGGGTATTAAAGTACAACAGGAAAAGCTTACTGCCGGAGGTTGGAGACGACGTCCTCGACCTCATCCTTGGACGGGGGCCTCCCGAAGAGGTACCGCTCCGACAACCCCAACAGACCCAACTCCCCCTCTTCCTCCAACTCCTCTAACACCTCTATGATTCCTACTAACGGCACTCCAATATTCAAAGGCTCCCTTCTGCTTATTTGATGCCGATCTTATCCGCTTGGCCCTTCGCCAAATGGGGGATGGACATCCTCGGCCCCTTTCCATCCGCTACTGGGCAAAGAAAATTCTTATTTGTGGCGATTGATTACTTCACCAAGTGGGTCGAAGCTGAGGCGGTTGCCCAGATAATTGAAGCCCGAGCCAAAGATTTCGTGTGGAGATCAATCTATCGGTTCGGTCTTCCACATACCATAATCACCGACAATGGCCGACAATTTGACAACCTGAGGTTCCGAAAGTTTTGTGAAGAACATGGCATCAACCATCAGCTCACCTCAATCGGCCACCCTTAAGCCAACGGTGAAGCAGAGGTTACAAACCAAACCTTACTACAAGGCATTAAAGCTCGGCTCAATAGGACGCAAGGCAGATGGGCAAACAAACTCCACCATGTCTTATGGGCCTACCGGACCATATAAAGGATTCTCACTGAAGAAACTCCATTTAGGATGGCCTTCGGCACTGAAGTCGTCATCCCTGTAGAGGTGGGGTTACCTTCGTCATGGGTCGAGAACTACTCAGAGGAACTGAATGACGAGCAACTCCGAGACAAACTCGACTTAATAGAAGAAGTCAGGGAAAAGGCTCTGATCCAAATGGTTGTCTATCATCAATGAGTAGCCCAGTATCATTCCTTCTGAGTTAAAGGAAAGCTGTTCCTTCTCGGTGACCTGGTGCTCCGCAAAATGTCAGTTTCCAAACCGTTGGAACAAGAAAAGCTATTCCCAAATTGGGAAGGCCCTTGCCAAGTTGCAGAAGTCATCAGATCGGGTACCTACAAGCTCCAAGATCTAGATGGAAGAGCTATCCCATGGACGTGGAATGCAGATAACCTCCGAATATACCACCAGTAAAGTACATCTAAATCGAGCCATTTCGCTCGTTGTAATGAAACTTTACCCTTGAGCATAAATATCTCCTCTTTGATCATTTCCTCTAAGTTGTTATTAAAAAACAGGTCTCTCCCAATTATCAACCTATGGGTCCCTCTCTCCGTATCTCAGCATGGCCGAGCAATTTCTCCGTACCTTGGCACGGCCAAGCAATTTCTTCGTACCTTGGCAGGACAAGTAAAATTTTCTCCGTACCTTGGCATAGCCGAGCAATTTCTCTGTACCTTAGCACGGCCAAGTAAAACTCTCTCCGAACCTCAGCACGACCGAGCAATTTCTCCGTACCTTAGCACGGCCAAGTAAAACTCTCTCCGAACCTCGGCACGACCAAACAATTTCTTCATACCTTGACAGGGCCAAGTAAAATCCTTTTCGTACCTCGGCACGATCGAGCAATTTCTTCGTACTTTGATAGGGCCAAGTAAAATCCTTTTCGTACTTCAGCACGGTCGAGCAATTTCTTCGTACCTTGGCAGAGCCAAGTAAAATCCTTTCCGTACCTCGACATGGCCGAGCAATTTCTCCGTACCTTGGCAAGGCCAAGTAAAACTCTCTCAGTACCTTGGTTCGGCCGAAGCAATTTCTTTGTACCTTGGCAGAGCCAAGTAAAACTCTCTTCGAACCTCAGCACGGCCGACCAATTTCTCTGTACCTTGGTAGGGCCAAGTAAAACTCTCTCCAAACCTTGGCACAGCCAAGCAATTTCTCCGTACCTTGGCAAGGCCAAGTAAAACTCTCTCCGTACCTCGGCACGATCGAGCAATTTCCTCGTACCTTGGTTGGGCCAAGTAAAAATCCTTCAGACCTCGGTATGACCAAGTGTTCTACGAATGTCGACAAGGCCAGCCAAGCTTTCTTACAACTTGAAAAGGGTTAAGCGTTCCTTTGTCCAAAATCCGGCATGATCGAGAGTCTTTCGAACACTGGCAAGGCCGGATGAGGCTGCCTAAAACTTGGCAAAAACTAAGTCTTACGAGCTCCGGCAGATTGATAATATTTATCCAAAGCCGGAAAAAGCCAAGCGTTTGTTCTTCTAAGATTAAGCACAGCTAGTTGGATATTTTTGAATCTCGGCAGGCCTGAGTCTTTCTATACCTCGGTCAAACCAAAAAATTCAACCTCAGCATGATCGAGCCTAGTTTATGCCTCGAAAGGGGCCAAAAAATTGACACGACATGATAGATACAAGCATTCGAAAAAAGAACCCAACAATTAAAGAGAAAACAATTAAAGAGCAAAATTTTTATTTATTTCAAAATATTATGTTACCAGGAATTATAGTTTATTATAAGACATTATAAGTGCTTCACAGCACAGGAAATACAAAAGTTTTCAATTACATGAAGAAAGCCCGCTTATAGTTATTGCAGCAGCAATGCCTCCTCGATCACGGGGAAGATCGCCTTCAAACTCTGTTGGGTGACAAGTTTCGGAACTTCGAGCAAAGATATGGAAAGAAGCTAAGGCCGAAGAAATTTACCTTAAGCTTCACATCCTTTAAGAAGATAATTGTTGGATCTTCAAGCATCTCTTTCTATCGAACCAGCAGCAACCGCTGCTATCGATGGAAAGCATGAGAAAGTATGAGGTCAAGCAAGAACGCTTCTTTTTGCATTTCCCGTATGACCTCTATAGTTCCTCCCTTCTTCTTCTTCTCCTTACTTTTCATATTTGCATACCAAGAAGATTTTTGGGCCGTCTCCAGTGGCGCCTTACTCGTGGCTTTATAAGATTCGACGGGTTTGCTCTCTAGCACCTTAAGAGTGGCTTGCCTTTCAACAATTCTTCATCTGAACCATCAAGCCCAAGCCGAATCTCAAAGAGAAAGCCCAACTCCTCAGCCTCCGATTTCGACATGGATTAAGCTCTCACAAGCCTTTTCTCTCTCATACTTAGCAGAAAGAGGCTCTTCATTTACACTCATCGCCTCCTATTTCCCATTTTTATAACCGTCAAACGGGGAGCCGTCGCCATTAATAAGGAGAGAGCCCCAAGAGTCAAAGCGTGTCGATCACCGTGTTCCAATCCCCAATGAGGCCACGTGTCGCTCATCTGCTCTTTTCCGAGTGAAAGTCAAGAAGTTTCTCATTGCCTAATGAGACGAGCGCTTCCCGGGCCAAAAGATTGGCCATGTGTCATCCGCTCAACTACCCCAGCCGGATGCACGAAGAGTCTCCCCTCACATCGCGTGACTAAGTAAAGGATCCTCCCTTGATCTCTGCCCTAGTGGTATTAATACAAAAGTCATTTTCGGTTCCCAAAGTATGAATACAAGCCAAATGTCTGCCATGGAGGGGCATGTCACGCGATCCAATTGATTACTTGACGCACGCGTACGGTGAGCTCGTCTCAAGAACAGTGCCTAGTAATGCCGAGCAAAAGCCTCGAAAAAATCGAGATATCAACAAAGCTTGGAAAAACCAAGCTGTTGGCGAGCCCCGGCAAAGCCGAGCAATCTCTCTTACCTTGGTAAAACCGAGCGATTTCTTTACCTCGGCACAGCCGAACAATTTCTCTTATCTCGTAAGAGCCAACTAACCCCTATCTCTGCGAAGCTGAGTCACCTGACTTGTTTCGTCGAGGGCAAGTTGCTTCTATGCCTCGGTAAAAGTGATTAAAGTCCTAGCTCCGGCAAAGCCAAATTATCTATGCAATTAAGTATGCGACATTCAAACGATGAAGAACATGGATAATTGAAGAGGAACGAAACTCCATTCATGGAAATTGACATCACAAGGAAGATATAAATATTCACAATGTTTTTCTAATTACAAAAAAGAAAAGTACAAAAAAATCTCCTAAGTTTCAGGCTCGGCCATGGGAGCAACTTCGGGAACGTCCAAAGGAGGCTGGCTTAACTAGCCCACTTCAGAGGTAGCTCCACTGGCTTGACTACCTGGCAGTGGAGATTCGGTTCCTTCAGCAATCGGCTACAAAGCTTCTCCCTCTTAAATAGCTGTTGATGGACCCTCAACTACAATAACGACCGAAGTCACTTCGAAGTTGATATCCCAAGTCTCTTCATATTCAACTTCAGCGGATGATTGAATTGCTGACGATTCGGCCACCGGCGTGCGAGCGCAATATTCTCAGCTTCCAAAAAGGAGAGGTCCAATTCTAGATATTCCCAAGATACTCTTGATCGTGCTTCCTCCCCTCCGATCAGATATGCCTCGGCACAAGCTGACATTTGCTCCTTAATGAACTTGGCAGAATTTTTGTACCCCTCCATTGCCAAGGTGGCCTGCTTGTTAGCTTCAACCACTTGGTCGCAGAGCTCAAAACATTTTCGGCGACTTGAAGCCAGCTCCCCACTCAAAGTTTTTATCTTGTCGTTAGCATCGATCTTGATCTTGTTTATCTGAAAAAACAAGGTCGACCGAACTAACGACATTAGAAGAGAAGTAAAAAGAAAGTAAAGCGGAAGAACTCACTAAGTTATACCTCCTCGTCTCACCGAGCCATCTCCGCTTTCATTTGCTTGATCTGATCATAAGCTTTTGCTCTATCCCTCTTATACCGATACACCCTTTTCATGGTGGCATCAATCTTCAACTCTATCCTCGACCTCCTTCTAAGCCTGAGCCAAGTCAACAGTAAGCCTAGTTATCTGCTCTTGATGGCGTCTCGACCTACCGCTTTCCTCGGCAAGTCGCTTATTTAAATTGTCCCTTTCTTCAGTGAAATGCTTATTCAAAGTTTTTATTTCTTTGGAAAAATCGGCTCGGCACTGCGATAATTCCGACCGAGCCATTAGCTAACTCGCGAGCTTTCTTAAGCTCGATAACTTCAGCCTGAAGTTTTAATACCTTTTCTTGGGCAATCTTTCCAGTCTTAGCTACCCGTTCAAGCATGTTTTGGGTCGCAACCAGAGTCCTAAAAGTTTTATCAGCTGATGCTACTTTCTCCCGAATGTCAGCAACTTCCTTCTTGTCTCGAGCTTAGGCTTTCAGAACTAAATTCAGGCGATTACACAATGCCCTCAATAAAATTACATTCTGCAACAAAGATCTACCAATGAATTTCGGTTAGACAAATTAAAAAGTAAAGGATGCCTTGACATTTTAACTTCCCCGGGAGGAGTAGGCAGTTATGGTCTTCATGAGGGCGAAATGACTGAACTCCGATAAAAGCTCCATGTCCCTCAGTAAGCTCGATAGCCCAAGTGCTATAGAGACAAGATCTTCAATAGGTTTCGCTGTCGAAGAATTCCTTCGCTCAGGGCAGATCGGATTAAAGTAGCGAACACCTCCTCAGCCTCAGGGTCAGGGAGCAATGAACTAATAGCTTCGACCGAAGGGACTTCGACCTGAGGAACTTCGGCCTAAGGAACCTTGGCCTAGTCGGTTTCCTTGGCCGAGGACTCTCTTCGATCCGCGGCTGTTTGTTCAGCCTCTCCCGGTTCTTTAGGGGGGAATTCTTTAACAGGAGGCTCCTCTCGCACTTCAACAACTCCCTTAACCTCCCTTGTCTCTTCAACAAGAGACTCTTGAACTGAAGGAATCTCCAGACCTTCAGCCCCTTAAAGGGGAAGCTCTCTATCATTAGGAGGAAGAATCGCGTGACTGGTTGGTGGCATTCCGTTGGAATCATCTAGCACCACCATTATTTTCGAGCTAGGAGCTTTGTCAATTTCCTCTCCCAAATTCTCTTCAACCGTCGGCTTCCCCTCCAGTAGGGCTGACCTTTCCCCCTCCCTCTCGGTCAGCAGCTCCTTTTCTCCTTCCGATGGTGTAGGAGATTGCCGACCAATCCTCAGCCTCAGGGTCAGGGAGCAATGAACTAATAGCTTCGACTGAAGGAACTTCGACCTGAGGAACTTCGGCCTAAGGAACCTTGGCCTAGTCGGTTTCCTTGGCCGAGGACTCTCTTCGATCCGCGGCTGTTTGTTCAGCCTCTCCCGGTTCTTTAGGGGGGAATTCTTTAACAGGAGGCTCCTCTCGCACTTCAACAACTCCCTTAACCTCCCTTGTCTCTTCAACAAGAGACTCTTGAACTGAAGGAATCTCCAGACCTTCAGCCCCTTAAAGGGGAAGCTCTCTATCATTAGGAGGAAGAATCGCGTGACTGGTTGGTGGCATTCCGTTGGAATCATCTAGCACCACCATTATTTTCGAGCTAGGAGCTTTGTCAATTTCCTCTCCCAAACTCTCTTCAACCGCCGGCTTCCCCTCCAGTAGGGCCGACCTTTCCCCCTCCCTCTCGGTCAGCAGCTCCTTTTCTCCTTTCGATGGTGTAGGAGATTGCCGACCAATCTTATCTTTCTTCATCGCCCTTGAACTCGATTCAGGGAGGCGGGGTTTCTTCTTAGGCTTACGCCCTTCCTCGGAATCGTGCTTCCTAACACTCTTGCCCAACCTCTCCCATAGCTAAGCTCCAAACCTCAACCTCTTGGCTGTGAACACAATGGATAAAAACTTGGTCAATCAAAGACCGCCACAATCCATTCAGTAGAAGATAAAAATGAAACTTACATCATGGGTCAACGAGGCTGAGTCCAGCGATGTAGAGGGCGCCATCAGCCAGGAGAACGTCAATCGGCAGCACTTTATGCCGTGAAGAACCTTGAGGTCTTCTTCCTCCCACGTCGTCAGGCGTTGGGCGCTCGTTCAAATTCGCAAGATAGTTCGTCCATACTCGGGAAAGTCGAACCCGTCATCCCATACAGCAAAGAAGAATCTGGACTTCCATCCCTTTATGGAAGATGGAAAATCTAACATCCTCTTGAAAGACCTCCGAGGTCCGATGAAGGGCCATTCAGAGTTCTTTGGGAAGAAAAGGCTAAAGCATACCCGAAACAAGGGAACTATCGTCGTCACCTCTACAAGAGAGCACATGGAGATAAATCCAATGATATGGCGCCAGCTGTTCGAGGCCACCATCGTCGAACAAATGCCGTAGAACTTCATTATCTCCTTCACCAATGGATGAAGGGGAAACCGAAGACCTGCCCGCAGACATTCTTCATAAAAGAAGGCTTCGACCTCTAACTGCTGCGTAACCCTCTGCTCGGGCTCCGATACCCGTAGCCGAATGTCTTGGGGAAGCTAATACCGGTGACGAATCTTCTCCAAATCCTCCAAGATCATCGTCGAAGTGAAATCGCCTGGGCGCTCCATGTCTCTAGGATCAGCAGCAACAGGTTCTAACCACAGTTTCTGACCAGGAGTATAAGACTTATGAGAGAGAAAACAAGGTGTAACAAAGGTGAGGCCCGGCTCCTTTTTAACTGACCCGACAGAAGGGCGAGATATCGCCGGCGAGAATCCCCAGGCTTCGAGTCCCTTGGTTCGGGCGCTATAAGCGTAGGAGTCTGCCACGTGTCATTTTGCCAATCGTCATTCACAAAGAACGAAGGGTTCCTCCACGTATGCCTAAAAGAAATGATGAAGCGATGGCCTAGCATTTATGAGACCATCATGACGCGCTTCTATGGGGTTCAAATCTCTCCAATCAAATCGAGCCATCTGGACCTTTACTCCCTATGCCTGAATCTACACTTAGGACTAGGGAGTGAGGGGCATATGGTGCGGGATAAAATTATCACCGCATCGACATTAGCGCACATGGAGAAAAGGCAAGGGTCATTTTTTATTTCTAACCCACTAACCGCCACATCTGAAAAAAGACAAATTGCGTCCCCATACTTCGGCAAGATCGAGCCATCCTCGTGCCTCAGCAAGACCGAGGACCCCTTTTTTGGCTCAAGCACCTTTATTGCCTCGCGCTACGCCGAGGGTTCCAGAGGATGAACCGCCCTATTCACACGAATCTCAGAGCAATCTTCCTAGAATGGGAACGAAGAGCCAAACATGACCCTCTGACCACAATCAACGAAATTTCAAATCCCTGATGAGGCTGATCAGCTGACGGGATTCTAATCGCATCGGCTCCCCACATCCCCAAAATGAAAGTAGAAACTAAATATATGGCCTAACGCCCATGAATAACTGAATCTTGAAAGGCATATATCAGCCTCTCTAATCGTAGATCCCCGTAACTAACGAGATTCGAATCAAACCGGCCACCGTTGATGCCCGCAACTGACCAAATTCGAATCATACCAGCTCTTGACTTCCTAAAATGCGCCTAAGAAATCAGATAACAACCTACCATCATCCTAGCGGTCTATAATACCCAGTCTCAGGACTGCCCCAGGTATGCGCTACCTAAGCTCAAAAAGAAAACTCTAGTAGAGATCATCGCTCTCAGAAGGTCGTCTTTGAGAAATCCTTCTACTAGAACCACCCCTGTGTTTCCTACATAAAGACTGCCTTGCAGGTCCACCTGAATGGAAGAACACCATCCGAATCCCGACGTGCGCCGTCCTCAAGTCAGAGAACAGAATTCAGCAGCAACACTAGTTAAATGGATTTCTTGTGATAAACTAGAACTGGATGAATCTATTAATTACTAGTCAAGTGCCAGTTGCTGCACAAAATAATAGCTGCAAGCTATTAATTATATTCTGTTTCTGAGTTCTGCATTGAAACTATTTCAATGTTGAGTTAACACATATAAGGTACCATTTGTTTGTAGTATTAGTTCCTAATAAATGGTATATGATAGCTGGAATAGATTAAAAACGCAAAAGTCAAAACTCATCTTCAATTGTTCTTCTAGTGACTCATAACATGCAGAGAGTATGTCAGGTAAATCTACTGCATTGGTCTTTGATTTCCTGCCCCTATTCCTACTCTACATCCACTTTCTAAAGCTCCAACCATCATAGAAAAGTATTATTATTATTATTATTATCAGTGTCTAATTATTGTCTATTCAATTTTAATATGCTACAGCAAGATGAGTAAATTTCAATTTGTTTAAGATTACTAATTTTTCTGGATGCTTCCTAGACATTTGGCACCTAAAATCATCTAGAAGTGCCAGTTCCCTGCTCTTTGTACCCTAATACACGTCCAAATTAGGTGACTAATGAACCTTAACCAAGCTTTAAAATTGACAGCAAATTAAAAAATTGAAAAAATTAACTAAAATTGTATGCATATATGTATTACAAAATCAAATCGAGCCACTCAAGTACACACAATAGTTGGTTGAGATTTTCAGTTGGGATAATCAAACTAAGCTTCACGCCCACTCATTGGCATTTTGGGTCAATTGTCAAAACAACACAAATCAAAGCAAATAGTTAAACTTACCAAGTTTTGCTTGTAAACTTGATACTCTTCTAGTTACTGATTATGGTGCTAATGTTGGTTGTCGTTTATTTCTCACAAATAATTTATTTTCTGATGCAACATTGACCAACTTAATTAAACCTATTTTATTTTTCATTTCAGACATCCTTGAGGCTAAAACACTAATCTTGTTTTGTCATATGCATCTTTCTTTGTCATAAAAACCTTGTATCTTATTTCTGGTTGCTACTAAATGAACCATTTTGCCCACTAGGTAAAAAATAAAGAAGGAATAAAAGTACTCAAGGCCACTGCAGGTGCAATTTTGGCTTCCTATATTCATGTGTATAATTATAATTAGGTTTAATCTTGAGGTATCGGGCATCTTTGAATATAACGACCTATAACCTCACCCTAAAAGGCTGCTAAGAAGGTATTATTTAGGCTCCTTGACCTTATATAAATACTCAAATCCTCCAAGTGCACAACCGTTGTCGAACTAAACACATACTCGCACAAGTCCTCCCATACTCCCCTTGTTTAAGCCATGTCGTCTTTACCAGGCTAAAAGTCCAATCACAAAGATCTAGTCATAACCACTATGATTTACATGTGGCTAGCCTCAAAAGGGCACATGCTATAGCATCCCCAAGTCCCCGCAGGTCATGGGTTAGATTTTCTTTGATTGCATTTATAACAATTTAGGACCTTATCCAAAAAAGGCTAATCAAAAGCTATTATTTAGGTTTCTTAGTCCAATATAAGTATCAAGATCTTCACAGTGCATACTAATGCAACGCCAAACACACAACTGCACCAAACCTCAAATATTCCTCCGATATAAGCACTAGTATTCGCAAGTTGTGTATGTACTCCAATGATACTATTGTTCCGAACCCAAATCCAAACAAATTCAACTAAAAACATCCTGATTGGCTCATTATCAGCCTCAAAAGAATACATGCTATAATTTCCTCTAGCATACATGGACCGTAAGTTAGGTCCACTTTGTTATCTTTTGAAACAACCGACCTCATCTTAAAAAGACTAGTCAAAATATATTATTGGGGTTTTTAGGCTTTGTATTACCCAAGATCTTTCTAGCGCACAATTGATGTAAAACTAAATATACACCCATACAAATCCTTGCAATAAGTAAATCCGTTAGTGTGTATTTAAAATAAAAATTTTAGTATTGAAATCTGATGCTAAACAAATGATTCTACGATTACCAAACCAATGACACATGCATATGCACATGCACACACAAAAGACACAAACGAAAGCCCTACATAACAACTAGAAAAAAAATAGTTTGAAATCTAAAGTACAAATGAGATGATTTTGTGTGCACACCTTTATAACAGAAAACATTCTCCAAAAATTGAGGCAGTTTGAAAGAGGTCACAGCCATGTAAAGTGCTAATGAAGATAAGAGACATAATGACATAAAGATCCTTGAAATATGTAAGATAAGAGAATAGTATTAACAAGTTCTAATGAAAAAGAAAGGGATTGAGAGATTACTACCAGAATTCTGAGCAGCTGAGAAAGATGCCTTTGACAAGCATCTTTCTAAATCAGTAATGGAGATATCACTCCTGGGAACATTACGTCTTGGATTATATGACTGTACAACAGCAAGTGCCACCCATAGTGGAACAGTTTGGACATCACTTGGGCTACTGTGGGCTCCTGAGGAACAATAAATAGTAAGTCAGAGATAATCACAGAGTATACTGTATAAAATGGGAGCTGTATGGATGAAGTGCAAGTTCAGAGAGAGAGAGAGAGAGAGAGAGATCATCAAGCATAGATCCATAAATGATCATTCATGCATGTTCCCCAGTCTTATACTTCACAAGCAGTTGGATTTCCCAATGAAAAGAATTTTCATGGCCTCACATAAGTCAGATCTTCTAATGCTTCTTGGAAAAATGTGATTCCTACTTTCCTTGTCTAGTACGTGTTAAATCATGGTGTTGTCTCCAATACCTATGCACATCTATCGCAATATGTTGCCTACATTACAGAGACAGATCGTTGCCCAAATATAATATCCTGCTTAAGTAGATTGGTAAGGGTTTTATGATAGCATCATACATAAAAGTTTAAAATCATAAAACGCCCATGCTCAAGGCATTAGCTGAAAAAAAATGAAAACCTTCCTCAGCTTTCTTCGCTATAGATCCATTTGAGCTGAAACACAATACAGAAGGAATTTAAGAAGAAAATTACTTCAATGACTAATAAGCCTAGGATTAAAATCTCCATGATGTAGTCCCAGGTTGGTACAATACCAGGATGGGTCTATGATGGAGCAGAGCAACTATTAACAATACAAATGATGAGGAAAAAATAAAATAAAAATAAAAATGTCCATGATACAAGGTCATTCCAAGCTTTGGAATGCAAATTGCAGGTCCATCCAGGTTGATAACAACTGGGATGGGCAGGATGTCCCAGTTTTTGAGTAAAGCCGCTGGGTATCTTTCTTTCATAGGAATGGTATGGTAACGGCACCAGGACATGTATCCTTGCCCTGCACACCAATGAGTTTTTTCAATTCAAAAGCAGTTATTCAAGACAGAGTAGCATTTATTTGGTTTTGACTCATTTTTGATGGTCTGAAGGAGTGCTACAATGAATGTCCATGCCTCTCTCTTTTCCATGCTTTACAGCTTCTATTTAACCAGACATTTTCTTTTTCATGTTGCAAACTTTAGGAGCTATTATTTTGTCTCCTAATGAAGGTGCTTCTGATTATTTGGGTAATATTGGCCTTAGAGACCAGAATCAAATATTAAGACGGTAATATGTCTGGTGTCTTTTCATTCAGTGATCATTTTGCTCTACCTCCCAAGATCTTCCTATGATCCATATCAGACTAAGCTTTAACGGAGCAACTACATTATTTATCACATACTTGTAGATGATCATGAGTATTCATGAAGTACATGATGACATAGCTTGGAAGTTCTGTTGGTGATAGATACAACATGAAAACTTTTGGTGCAATCCAATAAAAAAATGAAACTAGATTATTAGTCAGAAAGGTTGCATCAGCTACAGAAATGTAAACAATATTCTGAAAATCAATCAATTTTTAAATCATAAAAGAATTGGACTGAATAAAGTGTTATGTTATTTATCATAAAATATGTTAACATCATTCTGGAAAGTGCAAAATAATTGTCCATAGAAAATAAGATTTAGCCCACATTTTCCTAACATTTCAGCTTTCTATTTAATAGCTAGTGGAGTACAATATTATTATTTTCCACTTTTAAGTATTTAAACATTATTAGGACGTATGGTACAAAGTATTGTAGCAATCAGAACAATTCATCATTACTAGCTACAAACTCTAATTTACGTAAAACTAGCTCCTTGTCATTAACAATTACCATAAATTGAAGTGTCTTAAATCTTAAATAAATTGCATTTACTCTAATATTCTATGTCAAAAAGTAGATACTATAACAAATGATGTCTTGAGCAAATCACATTGTACAATTTAATAAAAGATTAAGGATTTATCAACTGAAATGTATTTTAAATTTCGATAGAGAAGCAAACATGCCAAATTTTCCCCAATAAGGAGAACATGCTATAAATATGCATGGCTTTGCCCAAAATCATCTACTTATTCGCACAAAAACCAAAAAAAAGGAGAAAACAGCAAGACTCCAGTCCTAGGTTTACACACAAATTTGCTTCAATAATGCAAGTCTACATGAAATATGCTAACCCCCAGCCCAAACACATGCACACAGATACATGCAAAAATCACACATAGAAAACAAATATTTGACAGAGAAACTGATACATGAGTAGCATGGTAAGATCCAGATTGCAGTAACACCCCCCCCCCCCCCCCCAAAAACAAACCAAAACGAAAAGAGAAAAAAACAAAACCCACACAAACACAGCGAAATTTTTTTTAAAAAGAAAAAAAACTGCCTACAACTACAATATGAATATTATTAATTTAAATTATTAAAGCAATTGTAGCTGCAAGATACCCAAATTGGAAGAAAACTCAATTTCACGGTGCACTACCAAATGTGGCATCATTAGTTTCGCGGTTTTTCCACCATAACAGCAAGTAAAAATAATATATCAAAACAAATTAACAATACATAACATTAAGAAGGGAAAAAAAATTCATCTTAAATTTTTTTGTCCACTAGAAAACATGCCACAAAGAAAATTTACCTTAACATCCATGCATTATATTAAGCACATCCAAAGAATTAGCACCATTATTTACCCAAAACAAGAAAGAAATAAATGTCCCACAAAGTTACTTTCAAGTTGAGTCTGTCAGTCTTACCCAGTATCATCAACAAAGATAGTCCATACTCTTTCCAGGTCTACTGGGAAGGAGATGTGGAAGAGAGGTACAAGACATAATGTTGGTGCATCTAAATGGAAAATACCTACACAGCATTTTTTTTTGTGCCCGTGCGCATGTGTGTTTTTGTTGTATCTTTCATACACCAATGAGACTTGATTGTGAGACAATGACAGATAGGTGCTCAACAAAGATCAACTATAGGTTTAAAATGTTAGCTGTGGTGGGGGCAGTCATAGTTCTAAGCGAAGTTCACAAGGGGAAAAAAAAAATGAACCCTGGATCAAAGTGGATGCAACAACATACCATCTCATGTTTTGATATCCTTTTGAATTGACAAAAAACTATAAACACGTCTTATGTAGGGGGCTAGACTTTTAATGAGCAAGAGGAAAAATTTCCTTGTAGAGCTGCATATTTATCAAAGAATGGCCATTTTTGCCTTTCTATAATGGAATTTAATTGCTTTATGATTCTTCAATGGCATTAAAGCACCTCCTACAAAGACGAGGGGTGAAACTAATTTACGTGCAGCACGTTTATGAGCATACATTAACGTCATAAAGCTTCTCGGTTCATTGAAGGCAATGTTCCTATTGATTCAGTTTCTTTTCTTTATTTACTTTGCTATCTAAAACCAGTAAACAAATAAATCATAATGAGAAGAATAAGAAGATGGTGAATGGCAATGGTGGTGACAATTGCAAGATGCACAGACTGACCATTTAAATTTATTAAGTGAAGATCTCCCATATGAAGATCGCCATATTCAAAAGCCCGATGATAAGCATCTGGTATGCACCCTGAAAGCTTGGCTAGAGCATCAAACATTCCTCCATGTCCCCAGTTTCCAGAAGTATCTACACAACTGCAAACAAAACTTCGGATAAACCATTAGAAAAAGAAAAGGTAGTTTCTGTTTGGAGTGGATATAGATATATGACAACTGGAAGGATTTATATAGTTCCACTGAAGAACATAATTGCTTCTAAAATTCTAATCGGACGTTGGAAAATTTGCTTCCAAAATTTGCATATGATCATCCAGATAATATGATATTTGATATTTTAATTTAGGAGACATCTTAGGGGAGGAAAACACTCTTGGCCCTCCGCAAGGAATTATGTTAAACTCTCACCGATATTCCAATGAAGGACTCTTTAGTTGGCCATCCTTAAGATACAGGGAAGCGAAAGGACATGGATAGAAAAACAAAGAAATAAATAGAACTGGATAGAAATTTTGCAAGTTACAAAAAGGTAAAAATATTACCTAAATATTATAGTAGGCTCTGCAGGGAAAATTTTTGATGGGTCAGTGCAATCTCCATACACAAATTGGACAGACCCTAGATCTGACATCATACTATTATCCACAATGAAATCAGGATCTTTGACCGTCAATGATTCATAACCAAGAGCTTCCCACTTGACCAATATCTTCTCCTCTGCCTTTTTCTTATCAGCTACACGTTTTAATTTCTTTTCTTCTGACACACATCTTCTCTTTCCCAGTTCTGGAGTGAAACTCTCAATAGATTGTGAAACCTCTTTAAACTTTTCAACCCAAGATAGATATGAAGCCTCGTCAAGTTCAGGGTCAAACCTGGTGGAAGCAGAACCAGTTCTCGTATACACAACATTACTATTCAACAAATCCGTTGGATTAATTTCAAACCTGCAGTCATTCTCATCTGATGGCTCATTACTACGCATTTTTAGCACCCTTTCAGTCATTGCATTTAATTGCACCATATGTTCTCCATTTGTGGTATCTTTATTGATATCCGTCGATCAAATATATGTAATCCAAAAATGAGAGATTGCATGTCAGCAGCATCGGTCCCAGCATCTCTCCCTGCTCCTTGTACTTCATCCTCTTGTCCAACCACATTATTGCTGAGGTGACACTTTCTCTCTGCTCTTCGCATAATTACCTAAAATGTATGCCATTACACTTGATCAGCAATATAGGAGCACCAAAATAAAACACTAAAAATAAATGTATACAAATAACAAAATGCAATCCCAATATTTCCTTTCTTTTTCCATTTATTGTACAAGAACCGAGTGGCACATCCCGGAATGGTTTGGTTGTATGAGATTTTCTGATACCTAAACCAGATGCTCGCCTTCCTCATATGGTTCAGATTCGATGCCACTAAACAGATAAGGGTGACTGCATGCTTTCCGGAGTTGTATTACCTGACAACAAATGAAAATCAGCAGGAAATCCAAAGCAATTTCTCTAGGAATTGCTAAAATAAATGGCTTCAGATAAGAGAAGTATAGTAAATTTTGAGAACCGGCTTCCTTTAAATCTTATCCAGAACACTATGCACAATGCCTAAGAAAGTCAGAAAGTCATTGACTTAATGTTCTTAGGCTTCAAAGAGAAGAATTATGAAGATGAAATACAAATATTATTTCTTTCAGATAACATAACAAAATTTCCTCTAAGAACTAACAATCGGTTAACTAGACACTTTTTGCACAGGTTACAAGTGTCCTAGTGTTTCACACTGTTAACCCTAACAAATCCCTACATAGGAACCACTTCAACAAGTTACAATTTATAAATAAAAATAAAAAACGTAAATACAATGAAATATATTCAAGTTTACTATCCATTAACACTTTCAAGCAGAATTACATTTATGCCATGCATAGAAGAAAAAGAAGATATAGATGTGAAGTTCTGCTAGAAGACTATGAACAGTTTTCACCATTATTGTTTAATAGTAAAATGGTAAAAATTTAAGCATTAGCAATTGCAATGACATGTATGGTGATCATAAAAAGAAGTGCCAAGTGCCAAATATTGTGGCTAATGTGAGAATGGCATTCCATTTTCAGAATGCCAACGAACCCTATCCAGAAGTGTGAATATACTAGGTTTCTCTAAAACTGAAATGTCCATGTAACACAGCTGCTATGACAAGGAAACAAAACGAACAAAGTAGCTAAGGTGAGGAAACATAACAAATTCATTTTTTTCCATACAAAGTAATGACTCATGGAGTATATATATCCTTAGTATTGGCACAGTACATTAATAGCATCTTCAATGGATCCTCATGCAACTGAAAGCATGATTTGTGTTATGGTATATCACTAGCTGCAAAACTCCATTTGGATTATGGGATGGCTAGTTAGATATGAGCTAAATGATTTGCTAAATAATATCATTCGATGATGCCTCTTCTTTTATAAATCATTTCATCAAGTTATGAATTTAGAAGTAAAAAATTTAACATTTATGTGAGTTTGTCTGGGATTGCCGAAAGGATTGCCAGGGCTTGTCAGGTATTGTTGTTGATTATGTCTTTCTTTTGCTTCAAATTAGTGAAATACAATGTGGATATAGACTTCAGATATAGCATATGCACCAAACTCCTGCCATTGCTTTCTTTAATTTTCATTTTTTTCTCAAAGCAATAACTCTTTGCTGCAAAAAGTTCTTGATAATTTACAAAAATGGTAAAATGGTTTCATCATATATAGTTTTCTATATAGTTCAATTTTCTTCTTGGATCTGCGAAAACAAGAACAGAAAGCAGAACCAATACCAAACGGGTCCTAAATTTATCATCACTTGAACAATTTCTTGTGGACTTCTATATCTAGTATAGCAGTACTTTGTTGTTTTTACATCACTTATCAGGGCTGATTACCCAAAATGTTGGTTTGAATCAGCAAATATTCTGCGTAACCCCTATCTAGGGCCACTTATGTTTCCTTATCTACTTTAGCATAGCCTGAAAAAACACTTGTAGGATATAAATATTAACCCAAAGTCTAATTTTATATAGATAGATCTAAATTAACATGGACAAAAATAATTAAAAAAGATATAACTATTTTGTGTAAGTGACTTAGTCCTGAACAGAGCAGAATGGAGGAAGCAGATTCATATAGCCGACCCCATGCAGCTTGGAAAAGGCTTAGTTCAGTTGAGTTGAGTGTGTGTGTGTCCATATATAGCGTTTGAAACTCATCCTTTTCATACATTACATCTACAAGGCCACACCTTTAAGAACAAAAGGAACAGCATTAAGGAAATATTATCTCAATTCTATCTGAACTATGGAGTAAGAAACCAGCTGCCAGACTGTTTGTCCAGGCTGGTGGATGCCAGTAACTACCAGCCAAAAATTGCAATGGTTTAACACATGACCAAGTGATGCCCAGTTTGAGGGAAGAATCCACCAGTAATGCTGAAAAACAGCCAAGCTGAACATTGAAGCATGCGCAACCTGTTTCAGACCTTAAAAATGGTTGATGGTCTAAGAGGGAATGCATTTTGTATTTCTCCTTTTACACCTAAAGAATTGAAAGGAGAAGGATCCGTTGAGCTCATTCATTTTAGTGAAACCACTAAGAAAAATGCATATAAGATGTTGAATAAGATAAAATCAATTTTTGAACCTGCAATTTTTTATAATAATGTTTACACATAATGGAACTACCATAGGGCTTTGAGTTAAAACATAAATTACAAGATGTTTGTGCAATGGATCTGATAGTTTCAGATATATGAACATACGAATATATGAATATATATAGATAAGCTTATTTTTAAGATTTTGACTGAAATTCATTTTTAATAAATTATTTGACAAAGTGAAGAACTTTTACATATATTAAGAACATGAATGATACAGGTGATGCCCATGAAAAAAATCGCAAGAAAGGTTCTTGCTTTCGCAAATTTTGTAATTTCCCTGAATTCAACAAATAAAATTTCCAAAGATATTTAAAAGAAATTTTTGCATACATATCCCAACAAATATGGCTATTACATATTCACCTCTCAAAAATCACTATTTGCACATGTACTCTTCAATTCACTCAGTTCCCCCCTTCCATTACATTTTTGACTAATAACATTAATAAGTAGCTGTTTAAAGTATAAAATGACAATATTAAACTTTTATGTCAAAACCACTATTTTTTTAACATTTAGTTTATCTTTCCATAAGTTTTATAGGGTAGCCATGAGATCAGCAATGCTTTACCGCATAAAATGTTGGATAGTTAAAAAAATATGCATACATAAGATGAATATGGTAGATATGAGAATGTTAAAATGAATATATAAAAATACAAGAAAAGATAGAATAAGAAATGAAACTATTCGTAGAACGGTAGAAGTAGCTATAGAATAAGAAATGAAACCATTCGTAAAATGTTAGAAGTAGCTCCAATTGAGTATAAATTAAGGGAGGAGCTATTTAAATGGTTTGGATATGTGCAACGTAAACCTAAATATGCACTTGTACGGAGGAGTGACTTGATATATGTAGAGAAAAAAAAGATAGAGGTAGACCGAAAATCATACGGGAGGAAGTGATAAAGAAAACTTAATTTTTGCATCTTACCAAAAATATGACTCAAAATAGAGCTAAATGAAAAAAAAGATTCAACCCCAAATAGTTTGGAATTAAGGCTTTGTTTTTATTATTTTATTTAGTTTATCTTTTCATAAGTTTTTCGTAAGTCTCAATGTAAAAATATAATTGAATTGTTTTGCATTCAAAATATATATACATTATCACCGTCAACTAAAAATCTAACAAAAAGGGCATCATTGCGAAAGTAGGATGAATTAAGAGGTCTATATGAAAATAGTGATTTTTGAAAGTAAACATACAATAATCCATATATATGTGTGCATGCGTGCAAAGAAACCTAATCTAAAAATTTAAATTCAATTGGTCCAATCAAATTCATTACACAAGTTACTATCTAGCCATATCAAACAATACCATAAAATTATCATCTCTCTAGCATTCAATAAGATATGTTTCTAGCACACCCCCCACCAAAAAAAAAAAAACTCGTCCCGCAAAACTCCTGCAAGGAATAGAAAGAACACTAGAAAAAGGTCAATCGTTAATTTCTTGCTCTTAACCAAACGTTAAGTAAATTACAAAAATAGAAAGGGGAATTTAATTTTGGAATGTAAAAACTAGTCAAAAGGAAAGGAAAAAAGATAAAAGAAAATTCAGAAGACAAGGTGGTAGGGTAGGTGTAAAGGGGTGGAGGTTAAGAGGAAGGATGGAAGAGAGGGAGAGAGAGAGAGAGAGCAAGAAAGAGTGAGCTAGTAAGTGTGTGTGTGTGTGAGAGAGAGAGAGAGAGTAAAGGAGTAACAATAAAAGGAGAAAGATACAGAAAGGAATGCCACCTAGTTCAATCCAAATCTATGCAATAGCTTTTAGATTTTGCAATAGTGATCTTAGTAAGAGAGATACATTTTAGTTTAACTCACCGATCCTTTTGTCCAAATGACAACAATTAGATGAGCACTTCATCCAAGTTTGAGTCATTTTGCATAAGTTATGAGCAGAATTTTAAAATTTAAGCATGAAAGATTGCTAGTAAAGACATAAGTTTCATAACTAAGAGTAGACTTCATAATAATCATAATCATCTACCTTTTACCAACCATTTAGGGTTGGCTTTATGGATCCTTATGCACCAGGTACTCCTAACTAGGGCCTAGTCTGATGTTATTCGAAGTCTCTATCATTTCTCACAACCTCCATCCATATTAATTTAGGTCTTCCTCTTCCTTTCTTACAAATTCAACACAAATTAAAGTGCTCTCTCTTTGTAGGAGCCTGCTTAGATCATTGTACTCAATCAATTTTCATTCACTTTATCTTTAATTTGTGCAACTTCTATAACTCCTCCAATAATACTCGTTTCTTAATCTACCACACAATCATTTTAAACTCTTAGAAATAGACTTGAGAGTTGAGTATGTACAAAGCTACTTTACAGATATTTCTTGGTTTTGGTTTTTTGCTACCTCTACAACTACACAATTTAAGTTCTAAAAAGACAAACAAATAAGATGTAAAACACAATTATGTCATATATCATTTCAATTGATAAAGAATGCAGTCAACATCGATTCATCTCAGTTGTCAAGGAAGCACAAAATGATCTTATGAAATATTCCAAAAAGAAAAAAGAAAACTATCGATTGTAGTGTATCATGTAGGTGAACAAGACAACTACAAGCAGACAAGAAATGAATGTGTGCAAGATAGCACAGATTTAACAGATTTGCAATATGATACATAGTCAACCATATAATAGATATGAAAGAAGACTTGAGTACAATGTTCTGCAAGGATTGGTGTCTAGAAGTTCCTGATGAGAATGCTAGAAGTGTTGGAAGTTCCCTCCTGAGTACTGACATGTAGACCTTCTTCTGTAGAGATACCAAAGGAACCAACCTATTCATTTAACATCACAGATATTCTTCTCATCAATGACTAGGGGGGGGCGGGGGGGGGGGGGGGGGGGGGAATCTGTCGTAGATCAATTGAAGCTTGAAATCACTTGCAGAGGACACCTAGTATTGATACCAAAACAAAAAGAAATCTGAATCAATGGTGGAGAGTCTAACACAGTAATCTCAGTAAGTGGAGGCAGCACCAAACTCCTGCTCTCAACAAGCAACATTTTTGTTCTCCGAAGCATAAATGCTCGCAATATATATTTAAGTATTTTGAATTGCCTTTTTGCTTTAGCTGGCACACCACCTGCCCCATAAAGAACAGTTATATAAGACAAAGTTTCATTACCACATTTCCCTCTAACATAAATCAAATGGTGTATAAATATCACATAGATAAGTGCTACCACACATCCCAGAGATAAGAAATTAAGAATGCAAAGAACATTAAGTCACGGACGTTGACTGTTGAACTTTCTATTGCAGCAACATTTGTAACAGCAAAACAGACATCCCTTATAAAAACCAAATGATAAATGATATAGGATGTATAAATCAAGTAATTTATGATCTAAATCAGAAAAGAAAGAATAAAAAGAAAATAAGAGGTTTGTGGAGTTCCCTAGGAAGTGTGGAGAATAATTTTTTTAAAAAAATGAAATAATTGAAAATATGTTGAAGAGAAACAGCGAAAATAATACAGAAATTCCCCCACACTTGAACGTTTGCACGTCCTCGGGCAAACATAACAATGAACCATCCAAAAATTGATTAATTTCCATCATATCAAATCAAACCAAAGTCAAAACTAGAATTCAACTAGAACTGCTTAATTCCATAACTTTTCATGAATCTACCTTTCACAAAATTGAAGAACAAAGTAATTTAGAACTTAATATGAAAAGAAACAAATAAGATTGATAAATTCTCACCGGATGTATGTGTCTCTCTATACCCTCGATAATTAAGGTAAAGTGTTTCTCTCAAATGCATCCATAATCACAACTTACCATATGCTTGCAATTATTCTAATCTCCACTACTTTGAATATAAACTATACACAAATCATAAGGACTTTAGGTAGGGATGTAACAAGGATTGGGGTAAGGAGTAAGTTAAGGTAGGAAAATTTTTTGGATAAGGTAATTTGAGTACAAAATAAATAAACCTTCATCCTTCAATCAACCAACCCAAGATATGATAAGAAGTGCAATCATAAAACCTTCCACTTTCTTATTTCCCAAGTACTTGAATAATATTAAACTATGGGAATTTCTCTTCTTCTTCTTCTTCTTTTTTTTTTTTTTTTTAATATACATGCATTTTTTTTTCTTTTCTTTTTTTTTTTTTTTTTTTAAATGAAAATGAAAATTTAAACAAATTCCCAATTCTTCATAATTCACAATAATATTCAAGTACTCAATGTTATATGACTAGCAAACAACTACCACAAATCCTCATTCTCTTAAGATTAGTAGATGAAAATGTGTAAATGTTTTGTACTCAAGTATGGACAAAGGATAAGTCAAGGCTCAACTTGTTTAACAATGGAAATAGAAAGGGTTAAAAGGGTTAAGCATTTTGGTAGGGTTAGGTGTTTTGGTCCATAGGTTTGGGTAATCACAAATTGGGTTCAACAAATTGCCTTAATCTTCTTTATGCAAGTTCATATTAATGTAGTCTTGAAAAGAATTCATGCAAGTTCTAGAAGTTCATGAAAATGGAATGCAATATCACACAGCAAAGAAAATGAGATTGAATTTAGTGTTCAATCTAAAGGCTCAAAATCTCACAGGGTAATCATATTTATCAATCAAACGTGTAAAATTTCATAATCAGAAACCAAATCAATTTACTCAACAAACTTGTAAAAATGTATAAATTCAATCAAGTTATGAAACTCACAATTTTTCATTGATTCTAATGAATGACTTTAATTTAATTATCAATTAAGGGAAATAAAAAAAATTAAAAGATGATTCAATGCATGTTTTGTACTCATATACGACTACCCCCCCACACTTGAACTAAACATTGTCCTCAATTTTCAAAATAAAATAATTTGAGACAAATCCATAATCAACATAAATGGAAGAGAGTAGAAAAATACTGCCCCGATTGTGGTATATTTGTTCAATTTCCATGGATCCTTTCCTTGAAGTGCGTGCCTCATACATAACCAAGCAAAAGCAAATTGAACTAAAATAGTTAAAGTACGGTGAAAATAAACATAACTAAAACAACTGAAATAAAAGCAACAAACTAGTGTTTGCAAGGTAAAAACATAAAGGAAAGTAAGAAATCAAGAGCTCGAGCTCCCATCCGTAGCAGAAGTGGAAGATGAGGATGATGAAGGATAAGGTATGTTCTGAGCCTGGAAGAATTGTCTCAAAGCCCTCTCCATCCTCCTCTGTCTACGATTCATAATCTCCAAAGTACCACTTATCTGTTGAACATTGCCTTCCAATCTTTGGAGATGCATAGACAGCTGCTGAGAAACAACTTGGGGTGGTCGAGATGCTCTGGAAGCTGTAGGAATCTCCTCTTGAGGGGCTGGTGGGGCATTCTCCTCTGGGATCACAGGCTCGGCCTCTCCTGTAAAAGCCTCCTCATCCACAAACTGGATCCGACCATTTGGATCACGAAAAATAATCCCCATCCGGATGAGGGTATTGGTGGTCAAAGGCTGCATATCTAGCCTGACTGCATTCCTCGGAATTGGGTCAAGTGTACCGAGGTTCCTTGCCAATCTTGTAATGTAAGACCCACCACAAAGCCTTCCTGTATCCCTTTTGCTCTTATGATGGAGATAGTTCGCCAGGCGATATCCCATATGACATTTCCTTGTAGTGACCATACACCAAAGATAGAATAAATCGTCCCCAGTCATCGACCCATTACAGTAATGCCAATCAGTGCTAGTTGGCATGTACTCTGCTGGACCAATACCAGAACCCAGCATGGCACCCATTTAACTTTTTTTTATGTTTTTTAATTGGAAAACAGAGTTTTAGATTTTTGGCAGTGTAACACATGTGCCAGCATGGCATGTACCTTGCCAGTGGATGACTGGCAAGCCCACCAACATCAATACTTAAAACCTTGAGACAAATATAATGAAGCTAATGCAGCAAAACTTAAAGTCTATTAACTTTATCAGAATGAAATCAAAACAGTTTGAGGCAGGAGTTAGACAACAAAAGCAAAGAGACTACATCGGAGGATGAAGACTGCCTTTGCAGATGCTCATACAACATCCTTCGAAGACCACGACGATGTCCCTTCTCACCAACATAGCACAAAACCCTTAAAGTTGGGCAAAATTTGGAAAATTCAGATTCCCAACAGTTTGTGACGCTTAGAGGGCACAATATTACTGCAGAAATAAAACAAATAAAGTAAAAACTGCAAATAAAGTGGATGGTGAAGTTCAGCTTTTTAGATAAGCAGGGGAAAAACGCAAATTTTATGCACAGAAAGGTCCAGGTGACATGTACCGAATCTTCAGATAGCTCAAGAAAGAAATAGCTTGCAGAGTCTTCCCAAGACCCATCTGACCAAATTCATAAAGCTTTAACAAGACAATGAAGAATTAAATTACAAAAACAGACTAGAATTCTAAACTGAAAGCTTCTACCAAATGCCAGCCATGAATTTACCTTTGAAGAATGGTATGTTGTACCAATGCATACCAATCCATACCAGGCATACCAATACCAAACTGAGACTCGATACTAATGCATACCAAGTCTCAATACACTGAATCAACCCATATACCGGGCATGCTAACACTGTACCAATGTGGCACTGGTGCTAGGTCCAGTACCAAGATGACAAATCTTGCTTAGAAGTATCTTATGAAAGTACAAGCAGAAAACTAAGAGTTCATATATAAAATTGAAAGTAAGCTGTACCTACATATCATGATTTCTTGCAAGCATCACTCTTAGCTTTCACTATGTGCAAGGGCAGCATAATAAAAAGCCAGAGGTCTAGAATATACCACCACAGTGAATATTCGCAACCATTTGCATTTTATCATAATGTTATTATACAGTATCATACACAATGAGTCCATCTTTTCAAGCTCAAGAGATGGTTAATTTGTAGACAACACAGCAATTAGACTCCCTAGACACATCACTGCTGGTACCCAGATTGTATCATACAAGAGCATGGAGAGATATGCAACAGTGTCTCAACTATAGTTAAAGCACAGGGATCACATTAAAAAGATACAAGTTAGAAGCAGTACTATTAATATATTATGACTGAAGATCTAAAATGTCTATAATTATTCAGTGCACCCCACATAAAAAGTGTATTATGGTCAATTACTTGTTAAAAAAGGAATTTAGTTTTACACAAAATGAATAAAGGCAAAATGGAGCTTCATAAAGTTAGGGATAATCACCTCTTTCAGTTGAACCATTAGTATTGCTTAATTTTTTGGTACATTTAAATTGAAATCTGCAACATGTCTTGGAACATGGTGAAAGCTAAAATGCTCATAATAATATATTAAGAATCTTAATACTCTTACAGCTAAGAGCTACAAGACTGACAAAAAGTTACTTCCAGTGATATAAATATATTGCATATTGGGTGACCTCATTGATCTGAAATTGGCAGATCCCATCTGAAACTAAAATTAACTAATCCCCTAAAACTCAAAACAGTCAAATCAAACAGACCAACACAAGAATGAGTAAAATTCCTGACAAGGAAACCTTGGTTGAAGAAGCTTATTCTAAATCACATTGCGGGGAAAATTCACTTATTTTAATGATTCATCTATTACATATCGTTTGAAATCCATTTTTCGCCCGAAATCTAACTAATCAGCCTGTCTTTCTTTTGTCAAATTGACCAGAAGGCGACGCAATTCCTAAAGTACTCCCCTTACCAGTTATTATGCCTCTCAAGATAAGCAAGTAAATCAGATGTTTAACAGAATTCCTTCTATAAAAAGATATATTGATTGGAAAATGTTAAAACAGTGGCAAGAAAATATTTGGATAAAAATAGAAGAAAAAAATCATAGAAATCATTCACTTCTAGCTGTTTCTTGAGGGACGAAGCAACCCAACCTCATCTCCTGCAAATAAACCAATCGATGCATGAATAAGAGTTTGGAAAGATTAGGAATCAAGATTGGCGAGTGGATCTTGCAATGCCTACCAAGGATGACGTTGACTCCGAGTTCGTACCTCCGGACGAGCCAGGCGACGCCTTCGAGCTGGTGGGGTTTGAGTGTTGCCAAGACCCCAACCTCGGAAGGGTCGAGAGGAGGGCCGACTTCGTCTCGGCGATCGCTCAAGAGCACAAGCTCCGCCGCCTCAAGGAGCCGTCGCTCGTACTCCATCACCGAGGGCCAAGAAAGAGAGCAATCGAGGGCGATTCCTTGCGGGGGTTTTGGGGAAGAGGAGGGAGAGGTTTGAATAAGAAGTCGGCAACTGCAAGCAGAGGTGAAGCGCCCCCAGCGAACCGCCTCAATCCCTCCTCCAAAGGTTCGCCCCTCTCTCTCTCTCTCTTTTTCTCGGTTATCGTGCCTCTTTTATTACCGTTGGGACATGCCGTTTCACCAACACGTTTATGCCCTGAACCCACACGTGGCAGTCCAATTTTCCTCCACAACCGTGTTATTTTTCTTAGCTGTTTTTTAAATCAATGCCATTTAACAAAAATAGCATAAAAGAAAAAATTATAAAAATAATGTTAAAATTTCAAATAGTGTTTCCATTTTCATCTTGCCTCCCCAGCTTTATCACATCAGCGAAAATGCTTTTACTGGCATGGTGCAGAGGGCATGCAGAAGCACCACTGGAAGTGGTGCTTTCTAACTGGAATCGCCACTTGAAGTGGCGTATAGTAATTTTGATCGACTTTTAATCCATTGGGCATTGGACTTACAGTCCACTCTTGAATGCTCAGCCACCAAGTTTCTCCTCCCCAAGCCACCGAGCGATCTTCCCACGATGCCTTCTGCCCGGACGATTGTGTTTCTCTTTCCCAAGCCACCGAGTTTTGCTAATCAAAGCCAGCATCCTCTACCATCGATCTTCACCGTCATCAACCGAACGGGTTCGATAAGATGATCTTGGAATGCCTTACCCTGTTTTATGAAATATTTAGGCCTTAAACATTAGATCGGGTGGTTTATCTAGTAGAGGATGGATGGCATGCTAGTGGGTTTGGATTCTAAACAATATCCTCCGTCCATGGATATTAGTTCACTGCCTTTAAACCTTATATTTGTATCTACAACTCTATGTTCTCCCAATGTGTAGCCAAGATGCAACTATCAATCTTTTAGAAAATGTCTAAAGAAAAATTAAAAATCAAGATAACTTTGTAAGGATCAAAGCTAACAGGGCATGCTTTATATGCTATCTTTTTCTATCAGGGCACATGATATCTGTCAAATAATAAGTCACTATCTTTTGCTAATAGGATTTGTTATTTATATGCTAAATGCTACTAAAAGATATGCATATTTAATTTTTTTTGTTCGTTTGTAGCTTATCTGAGATAAATTTTGATCACCTTTTTTTAGATGGAAACTGTAAGAGTTTTGTTTTATTATGATAGATCAATTGAACATGGCCAAGATGGGATACATTATAATCAACCTCCACGTAAATGTTTAAAATTAAACACGGGAACATGTTTTGCTGAGTTGGTTGACCAGGTACATACTGTTCTAAAAATTTTATTGCAAAGATATATTGTGAGATTGATGTGGAGATCTCTAACATTGCATCAAAAATACGTGCTTCATCCAATCGAGGACGAAGAAGATGCGGAGGAAATGTTGACATTTCCTTTAAAATTTTTAGATTATTGGTATATTGAACTATATGTTTTCAAGTATGATGTTCCAGAGCCATACAGTGTTGGTCATACAGAGGATGTTCAGGACAGTTCTCCTATAGCCTAGCAGCAGGAACAGGTTAGGACTCCAATGGATTTTTCAATGATTGAAGGAGTTATGCCAACAGTGCAGAGTGATGATGTGGTAAACAATCAGTTCAACACTGATAGTCGAGGAATTGAGTCAGATGAGAGTACATATGATGATTATTGGCCTGAACATAATGACTCAAATAAAGAGCCAAATAAAGATGAAGAGTCATATGAAGATGATATAGTTCATGACACTAGCTTTAGTTCCATTCCTATATACAGTCATCCAGAATCTATTCCAACTTAGGTACATGATCATCAAGCCTTTGCATATGAACAAGTACCAGAATTTAATAATGAGTTGAATTTGTATGATGGCAAATGTGTTAGTACTCCGAGAGAGTTACCCTTCAATTCTCAATTTTAGGATCCATCAATGACTAAGTTTGCTAAAGGATTATTGTTTACTACTAAAGATGAATTGAAGAGAGCATGTGCATTTATCACATCAAGAAGTATTGCACATATAATATGGTGGAGTCAAAGAATTATTCTGGTCTGTGAAATGTACCTCTTCAAGTACTGTCCAAAGTTATCAATGGAGGTTGCGTACTATAAAGTTGAAAAAGTATGAATTTTTTGAGATCACAAGATATGAGGGGCAACACTCTTATTTATTCAATAATTTAACTTGGGATAGCAAACATATTAGTTCTTGAGTTATTAGCTATGTTGTTCGACACATTGTGGAGAAAGATCCAAGTGTGAATATTAAAGCTATCATAGCAAGTGTTGCAGAACAATTTCACTATACGGTGTCATATTTCAAAGCAAGGTGTGGAAAGCAGAAAGCATTGATTGATATATTTGGTTAATGGGAACCGTCATATGCTAAGATTCCTAAATACATA